>OY856410.1:1431572955-1432172955 GCA_963693085.1 Alisma plantago-aquatica | reverse complement strand
ATTATATCAATGTTACTAATCAACACTTATACCCAAACCCTAACTAACGACATCCCCATTGGGTCATGGATGCATAAGGTGAAGCATCACCATCACATTCCATACTATTCTCAAGTATGAACCCACACATAAATCAAGGTGTAACTATCAGGTTATAGCATACTAGGGTTTCAACAATATTAACAAAGTATTCCATGATTGTATTAGTAATTCAAGGACTATTCATACCCAATTACCATCATTTAGTTATATCAAAGCTAGGTATAACAAGCTATACCTCATTCGGGTTACATATCAACACAATATGATTATCATCCCTTCTATTAATATGAGTGAATAGGTAAGACTACCTTATTAAGGGTAACCCTCCATTTGTTCCATCATCATTCAACCAATATCAGCATACCACAATGTCACCCAGAACCATTAGATGTTTAAAAGGTAAGACCATTTGTTGTTTACATAAGTAAACACCTTAGATAAACCACCTATGAAGTCCTTGATTTGTGCTCTAGAAATAGTCACCATATAACCCTAGACATCCCTTGATTAACAACACAAAAAGTTCCATTGAGAGTAGGGTAAAACCCACAATTGATTGTTCAGTTAAAACAAGCCATCCATTGTCAACAAGTAAGCTCCTTAAGTTGATCATATAAAGGAAACCATATAAATCACATTATTAGGACCAACATATTACAATATCCATCATTCCACTTTATTGGAGGAATAAACATTAGATCTTGACCATTGGGTCAAGTTCATATGTTAAAACCATCAATTACAATATAGGTTCGACCATTGCATCAAGTGACCCAAGAAACCATTGATCTAAGGCTTAATTGATGCTACAACTATATGATTAACTCACCATAGATTTTGGAGATTTGATACACCATCATTAGTGACCATTAAGTCACCATAGGTTGTTAGATTAACACTATATTCATTAATCAACATCAAATATTAAGCTAATTTCATCATTGATTGATAACATCAATAAGGTACTTAATGGTTGATCATTAAACTTCTAATTGATCCAAAACCTGACCTAAGGGGGTGACCATAGGTTGTCACCATCATCTGACACCTTTTATCTCGACCATCAGTTGTCATGAAGACAACACCATAGGGTTGTTGCAATGGTACCATCATCGGGTCATGGGTTTATGAAAGAAATCAACTTAAAGCCTTAAAATTGACCATTGGTTGATAGGTGCTTAGCACCATAGGTTGTCAAACCAACCTGATACAAGTCATATTGTACCTTAGGAATAATTTACATATGATCATAGGTTCATATAGAACTAAAACCATAACAGGGAACATTATAAAAATTGAAATCCAAGTCAAGCATGACTTTTTAGTGCATGGATCAACATTTTCAAGCAAGAACATGAGCTAGCAAGCTTATGGTAAGCAATAAACGTGGAGCAAGTTATAAAACTTGCCTCTAATGAGAAGATTAAATCCCAAATAGAAGAAAACTCAAATAGTTAGGGTAGGAAATCCAATCATAAGTTGTAAACTCATCCATCTAGCACCTTTCTTCATCAAATGAGCAAACCCTAAGCATAAGGAGCAAGAAAGGTAGGGTTTTAGAGCTTTAGAGCAATTTATACCATGAAACAGCAAAGTTCCAACCTGGAGAAAGGTAGGAGGAAGGATAACATAGAAATAAATGGAGGAAATAAGGGGATGCTTACTCTTCTAGGTCAAGATCACTAGAAGGAAGCTTTTTAAACCCAAAAAGGAAGTCAATTGCAACCCTAGATCCTTTTTCCAAGTAAGTCCCCACTTTATTCTTCCTTGGATAGGAAAATTCACAGAAGCATAGAGGGAGAACGAGGTTGGGAGAAGGAGGGAAGTGGTGAAGAGAAAATGGCTCGTTTTGGTGCTTAAGGATAAGTATATGAAACTTTAAGATAAAGAAAAAGAAATAGTTGAAAATCTAGTATCTTTCCAAGTGTCCATGTCCTTAAACCATTAAGAATATACAATAAAACACACAAGAATCTCCCCCACAATCCATAGAGACATGCTTATCCCTCATGTCTTGAATTTCCAAGAAAAACAAATAACTCATTAGTTGATAGCTACTAAAGGTAGCTCATCCATGAAGGGGTAAACCCTAAAATGCCATTTAAGAAAACACCTTCAAACCAAGATTTAAATAGGTGCACCATGTATAAAAAATCTCAAGAATGATGATAGAATATCCAAGTAACATAATTCAATTGATAAATTTCAAATAAAACCTCTTAATTGGGTAAATTGTAGAAAAGTCCAAAATGTGCATAACTTGCTCAAACAGTGTCCAAATTGGACCAAATTTGATATTTAAGCTTGTCTTATGATTTCAAAGAATATAAAAAGGTTATATTAAGGTTATAAGAATTCAATTATGACAATTAAGTTTATTCAACTCATTAAGCAAGTGTAGGGGTCTTACAACTATAAACCCCTAATAGGGATTTCTCCCCTGAAATCCAAGCTAAATAAAGATGGGTACTTGCTTTGCACCTAATACTATTACCTTCATATGGTTACTTTCATATCATGGTGATGTCACATCATTCATACATATGTCATCTTGGGTCAGCACAAAAACTCCCAGCTCACTCTTGCTAGAATTGTCACACATAAGTACAATTGTTTCAACATTCTTAAGGTTTAGCAAAGATGTTAACCATGCTATATACCATTTATGAAATACTTTGAGATGTCATCATTCAAATCTTGCTACAACTTGTATGAGATGACTAGAACACTTTGTTCCTCCTATTCATAAATTCTATTTGTACATTGGTTAGTCTAAAGGACATAACTCTAAACTCATCATGGTCATGTGAATTATGTCATCCAATCTAACTCTTATGCATTGATATTTGATCATAGGTATATCTTAAAGGAACACGGTATCACATATCTATTGACCAAAAAACCATCTATCCTCGGTAGCGGTCTTACCCAACTATCACTGAACCATACACAATATTATAGAATCACTTTTGTTTTTCCTTCCAAACAACATTTAGAGGGTCATCATCAACTCTCTCTCCCTCTCTTTAAGGGGGAGGAATACTTGATATGATCATTTAGTAAACATCTCCAACCTTCACATACTTCCCATACTGTTGATACATCTTGGATACTAGGATTCATTACCTTGGTATCCACCTCATGTGCTATAAAGAACTCACATCCTTATCTTATCTACTTTTACCAACATAATAAATATCAAGAAATATAAGAGGATTATTCCTAATTATTTTAAGGATCAAAAGAAAACTCATCACAAACTTATGATCTTGGAACCATAGTCCAAGAAACCTTATGCTATAATAATCTATCCACCCTCATGTTCGTAGTGAATCCACACGTACTAAATGGCAATGATCCACTTGAAAGTTGTGCCCTATAAAGGAAAGACACAAAAGGAAACACACTTCCCACATCATAGCAACATTGTTCAAGGGTCACTATAAAAAAGGTAACCAATTCTATTTTCATTATGCAAGTTACAACTTCTTATGTATCATTTTACCCTTTTCATTTTGGGTTTCTTGCCATTAGCATATGAATCATCATGATTAACATATCTCATTACTCCTTCTCTGATGACTATTTATCACACTTGGGTATGCTCTCTTATTTTATTATGTTTTTCAACCACTTATCAACAGGTAAATCATCACATTCCACATTATCTTCATTAAACATGGACCATCTGCCTTAATTTCATTCAAACGCCATGCTTATTTTACATTAACACTTTCTTACACAAATAAGTTGGTTTGAGATTAACTCAGGTTCCACCTTATTCCTTTACATTAACACTTTCTTACACTTTCTCATTTATCATCTCATTTTATACTTATCATTGGAGTTCTCTCCATCTTATGTGGATTTCATACCTTGAATCACTTTATAAGCATAGACTTATCTATCTTTTACTTTATTATCTTCTTGAATCACATCTTTAAGAACTCCTCTTTTCCTTATTTGTATTCAGATTTAGATTTCATGGTGTTGTATCTTTCTTTTATATTTACCAAACATTCAAGTTTTGATAGATAATGATGCAATTCTCATCTTCTTTAAGGTAGGATTGAGATATTCACACCATGATTTCTTATTCGTTATGCTCTTTAGATTGTCTCAAAATGACTACTTGATCAGAATAATAAAAAAGATAACAATCTAAGAGTTCCATACTTACCTTTCTTCAATAATTGAATACATGGCCAGGGCACCCAAGTACTGAGATTAGGCAGTATGCACCATATTTTTATGTCATATTCCTAACTTAGACATCATCCTAGTCCTAAGTCCTAGTGTCCCTGTAGACTCATTGAACCTAAATCTCTGATACCAACTTGTGAGAACTTGTTACACTAAATGAGATTACTCAAAACATAAAACACAATCAATCACTAATTAATCACATACCCAAAAATATGGATAAATTAAAACTGATTTCAACGTCAGCACCCGCTCAAAAACATTTGTATAAGAGCCCAAAATCTTTCTTATATTCATACTACGCCAAGAATTTGATACAAATTGTTCTATCATCTTAGCCATCACATATATACACAGGAGAACAATATTCATATATGCCACACGAACAAGCATTAATATGCTAACAAAAGTCCGATTCATTTGAAACACCATATACAAACTTTTTCTCACCCAGACCTCAGAGTACATGGACGACTCTAGGACACACTAAACATCTAATCAACTTTCTCATAGATTCATTACTATAGCTCCTCTTTGCTGCCACATGTTTGTTTTCATCATTTTAGATTACCTAAAAAGATGTGGCAAACCACATGGGTGAGACCCATGTCCCAGCAAGAAATATAACCTCCAACAACGATTATTGATTACAACATTGTTAAGTAATTAAATAGTTAATCAATTTAATCAGATATAACAAATAAGCTCAATAGCACTGATGATTAACAAAATACATAAAGGAGAAGATAATAACTATCATCATTAGCCAGACTATCATCCTTTATCTTGTTGACAATATAAGCAATTCAGTAGCATATGCATATCTAGCATCATGAGCAAGTTTAGTAACATAGAATCTCTATCATTATGAATAAGTCTAGCCACATAAGAATAGCTAAAAATATTAGCATGTCTAATAGGTTGAGCATATCAACATCATAAAAAGACCTAACAACATAAGCACAATTATCTGGATAAGCATGATTAGCAGTATATGCATCTCTAGTTACAAAGGCATGGCTAGCTTTCTAAACATAACTAACAACATGAGATATCTAGCATCATGATTATAATCAGTAGTAGCAGTATAGTTATCAACATAATTATGGCTACTGAATGTACGCATCTACAATCTTAAGCATATCCACAACATAAGTATATCTACTATCTCTTAATTGCACTAAGCATCATCTTTATGTAAAGAGAACAAACAAGGGTTATCATCCAATGTGAAATGTCGTGTATAACCCTAAATAGATATGCTATACAGTTGTATTACATCTTTTATTATGCCCTAAGAAATTTGAAGATACCACTCAAAATCCAACTAACCACTGCTAAGTCAAAATCAGTGCCATACAAGATCTAGGAAGAGCCGGACTCCTAAGATATTCTCTTCCCCCGGTCAGTACGGGTCTGCCACAGTGACACAGAAGGTCAAGATGCTAACAACCTAGTCCATCCTTGGTACAAGTCACAACACTAGTGAAAGGAAGTGGGTACGCATACCCTACCATCCGAGGTATAACTACAGTTGTCCTCCAATCTTATCACATATATAATCACCGAGACACAACCGCAGTCGTTCTCAATCACATCAGATGTATGAGGCATGACCATAGACAACCTCCACAATTTGCATTGTGGATGACAAGGATATATCCTCAACTTTCCACCCCCACATACTCAACAGTATGCGCTCTGAGTTTTCCTTAGGAATTCTCGTTTCACCATCTGGCAAATTCTGGCACTCAGATGGATCTATGACACATGGCACTACATGATTAGAGTTTCACTTGATTAGTTATGCCAATTGGGTGAATTAAGGCTACATCAAACAAGTGGACATACAAACCCTAATTCACTTCTAACAAGCACATAAATATCACAACTTCAAAAGATATAAAATATGTGAAACATAATTTCTCATCTCATCATCACATGGTACTATTCACTTGCCATTCATGAGACCACACTAGTCATCATACTATCACAAGATATAAATCCTTTTCACAATATCACAGGGTACCAACCCTTATCAACACAAGAGGATTACACCTCATTCAGGGCTCAACTATGCCCAAAGGTCATTAAGACCATCATACTATCATAGGATATAAATCCTTTTCACAATATCACAAGGTATCAACCCTTATCAACATAAGATGATTACACCTCATTCAGGGCTCAACCATGCCCAAAGGTCATTAAGACCATCATACTATTCCCTGCAAGATCATCATTATCTTTACATGCCTTATAATAAGGCTCAACAACACCACTTATATATAATACACCAGATCAGTACACTATTGCATTAATGAGCTAGGAGATATTCATAAACAATCATAGTAGGGTTATATTAACATTAAGAACATTCCTTTATTACATCAACATGCAAGGAATCTAGATATGTTTAACACTCATCATATTCATAATGCACATGTTTAGCATAAGAAAGTATCAACCATGTGGCTATGATAACCACTAATTAACACATTAAGGTAATGATCATGTTAAGGAAGTTATTCCACCATCATTCCATCATATAAGATTGTTAAACATGAATACTCATATTTATGTATTTGCATTGGAGTCAGGTTCAACATGATAAATTATATCAATGTTAATAATCATCCCTTATACCCAAACACTAACTCACAACATCCCCATTGGATCATGGATGCATAAGGTGAAGCATCACCATCACATTCCATACTATTCTCAAGTATGAACCCATACATAAATCAAGGTGTAACCATAGTGTCATAGCATACTAGGGTTTCAACAACAGTAACAGAGTATTCCATGATTGTATTAGTCATTCAAGGACTATTCATACCCAATTACCATCATTTAGTTATATTAAAGCTAGGTATAACATGCTATACCTCATTAGGGTTACATATCAACACAATATGAGTATCATCCCTTCTATTAATATGAGTGAATAGGTAAGACTACCTTATTAAGGGTAACCATCCATTTGTTCCATCATCATTCAACCAATATCACCATATGGCAATGTCACCCAGAATCATTGGATGTTTAAAAGGTAAGACCATTGGTTGTTTACATAAGTAAACACTTTGAATAAACCACCTATGAAGTCCTTGATTTGTGCTCTAGAAAGAGTCACCATATAACCCTAGACATCCCTTGATTAACAACAAAAAAAGTTCCATTGAGAGTAGGGTAAAACACACAATTGACTGTTCACTTAAAACAAGCCATCTATTGTCAACAAGTAAGCTCCTTAAGTTGATCATATAAAGGAAACCATCTAAATCACATTATTAAGACCAACATATTACATTATCCATCATTACACTTTATTGGAGGAATAAACATTAGATATTGACCATTGGTTCAAGTTCATATGTTAAAACCATCAATTACAGTATAGGCTCAGCCATTGCATCAAGTGACCCAAGAAACCATTGATCTAAGGCTTAATTGATGCTACAACTATATGATTAACTCACCATAGATTTTGGAGATCTGATACACCATAATTAGTGACCATTAAGTCACCATAGGTTGTTAGATTAACACTATATTCATTAATCAACATCAAATATTAAGCTAATGTCATCATTGATTCATAACATCAGTAAGATACTTAATGGTTGATTATGAAACTTCTAATTGATCCAAAACCTGACCTAAGGGGGTGACCATAGGTTGTCACCATCATCTGACACCTTTTATCTCGACCATCAATTGTCATGAAGACAACACCATAGGGTTGTTGCAATGGTACCATCATCGGGTCATGGGTTTATAAAAGAAATCAACTTAAAACCTTAAAATTGACCATTGGTTGATAGGTGCTTAGCACCATATGTTGTCAAACCAACCTGATACAAGTCATATTATACCTTAGGAATAACGTACACATGATCAAAGGTTCATCTAGAACTGAAATCAGAATAGGGAACATTATAAAAATCGAAATCCAAGTCAAGCATAGCTTTTTAGTGTATGGATCATCATTTTCAAGCAAGAACATGAGCTAGCAAGCTTATGGTAAGCAATAAACGTGGAGCAAGTTATAAAACTTGCCTCTCATGAGAAGATGAGATCCCAAACAGAAGAAAACACGAGAAGGTAGGGTAGGAAATCCAATCATAAGTTGTAAACTCATCCATCTAGCACATTTCTTCATCAAATGAGCAAACCCTAAGCATAAGGAGCAAGAAAGGTAGGGTTTTAGAACTTTAGAGCAATTTCTACCATAGAACAACAAGGTTCCGACCTAGAGAAAGGTAGGAGGAAGGATAATAAAGAAATAAATGGAGGAAATAAGGGGATTCTTACTCTTTTAGGCCAAGATCACTAGAAGGAAGCTTTTTAAACCAAAAAAGGAAGTCAATTGCAACCCTAGATCCTTTTTCTAAGAAGGTCCCCACTAATTGCAACCCTAGATCCTTTTTCCAACAAGGTCCCCACTAATTGCAACCCTAGATCCTTTTTCCAACAAGGTCCCCACTTTATTCTTCCTTGGATAGGAAAATTCATAGCAGAAAAGAGGGAGAACGATGTTGGGAGAAGGAGGGAAGTGGTGAAGATCAAATGGCTCATTTTGGTGCTTAAGGATAAGTATATGAAACTTTAAGATAAAGAAAAAGAAAAAGTTGAAATTCTAGTATCTTTCCAAGTGTCCATGGCCTTAAACTATTAAGAATATACAAGAACACACACAAGCAGATCCCCCACCATCAATAGAGACATTCTTATCCCTTGTTTCTTGAATTTCTAAGCAAAACAAATAACTCATTAGTTGATAGCTACTAAAGGTAGCTCATCCATGAAGGGGTAAACCCTAAAACACCCTTGGAGAAAACACCTTCAAACCAAGGTTTAAATAGGTGCACCATGTCTCAACAAGCTCAATAATGATGATAGAATATACAAGGAACATAATGCAAGTGATAAATTGCAAAGAAAACCTCACAATTGGGTAAATTGTAGAAAAGTCCAAAATGTGCATAAAATTGCATAACTTGCTCAAACAAGGTCCAAATTGGACCAAATTTGAAACTTAAGCTTGTCTGATGATTTCAAAGCATATAAAAAGGTTAGATGAGGGTTATAAGAATTCAATTATGACAATTAATCTTATTAAACTCATTAATCAAGTTTAGGGGCCTTATAATTTTAGATTCATTTTATGCATTCTTAGTTAATAAACCTTCAACCAAAGTTTTCTTTGGCCTAGTTGATTGTGTTATAGTTAGTAATAGTTTCTGAGTTTATGTTCCCCTAAGTTTGACATCTGGGCCTCATTGGCCAATATTACTCTGATAGCATACACTTGTGTTTTAGGGCGTATTAAAAATACCTATCAAGTTTTTGGTGTCGTTTCTAGGGAAACGACAAATTCAATACTATGAGTGCTACAATCGGCCATTCTAGGCCAGACTTTTTTTTTCTTTTTTTTAATCCTTTCAAGCTAAATTTTAAGTATCATTTCTTCAATCATTAGTACCCGTTCTCACACTATCCATAATAATTTTAGGTACTAGTGCATGGTGCACACTAGAGCTCACGACTACGGGGAGTCATCTCTATAGGGCTTTAGTTAGGAAACACTCTTGTGCCAAGGAAGGGAGTTCGGTCATTCAGGGGGAAGATTGATTCCAACTCCTTGTCTGAATCCACCACCGACCACTCAAATACCTCCGCCAGAAGATCCAGAAGAACAACCAGAGATGGCAAAAGAAGACCAGACAATTTGGGAGAAGATCAAGGCATCTTCCTCAACAACTCAACTTGGGCCAATCAAGTGAAAATCAATAAATGTGGGAAGCTACAAGATAGAGCTTGGCCTGGGGGTGCTAGTAAAGCAACAAGCCTTCCATGTCCATAGTACTAAAGACCCGATGATGCACGTCAACCGTTTCACTAAAAGCCGCGACATGGTGAAGATAGATGGAGTGTCAGCGATTATGATCTACTTAAAGCTTTTCCCATTGCCATTGGAAGATGGTACCAAGTCTTGGTGCTACAACCTGGAAGATGAATATATGAGACTTGGGATCAAATGATTGACGCCTTCTTAGAGTGTTATTTCCCTCATAAGAAGATGAATGAGTTGATCAAAAAGATCTACAACTTTAAAAAAACAAGTAGAGGAGTCATATTCTGAGGCATGGGAGAGGTTCCAGAACATGTTGAGGAAGGTACCTCACCATGGTATTGACTTGTTAGGCCAAGCGAAGATTTTCTATTATGGGATGCATCAGGGGAAAAGGACCACATTGGATAGCGCATGGATGGGCTTCTTCCTCAACAATAATCCATCAAACGGCATGAGATCCTGAAAAACATGATTAAGAACCAATCATGGGAAGAATAACACAAACACCCAACAACTGTTAGAAGTGTTGGAGAGTCCAAAGTGATTTCTACACTGAATGAAAAATCAAACTTGATCGCCAAGAAGCTGTGTCAAAAGGATGCACACTCTTTCAAAGGAGAAGAAGAGGACTACAAGCTTTCACGATGACAAAACTACATGGGCAATGAATACTCATGCAAAAAAGACCCCACATTCTCTTGGAAGGATCCCACTAATTTCCAGCATGACCCTTCTCAAGCTCAACAAGGCAAGCCACAACATGTTCCACAACAACAATACCAACAGGATAGGGGGCCTAGCAAGATAAACTGCATAGAGGATTTGTTGCGTAAGCTAGTTATCCAGAATAAAGTGCTCATTGGCCAAACTCAACGAGAACTAAAGAATCAAGAAGCACATATTCGCAGCATTGAGACTCAGATTTCTCATATTGTGGCAGAGGTTGCGTCCTTGAAGAAATCGACTCAATAGGGATTCCCAGGAAATACCAACATCCCTACTGACAATCAACATGTAAAAGTAGTATTGTTATGCAGTGGGAAGAAGTTTTTG
Source organism: Alisma plantago-aquatica (assembly GCA_963693085.1). Taxonomy (NCBI): domain Eukaryota; kingdom Viridiplantae; phylum Streptophyta; class Magnoliopsida; order Alismatales; family Alismataceae; genus Alisma; species Alisma plantago-aquatica. The sequence continues at coordinate 1,432,161,794 of OY856410.1, read as the reverse complement.
AATGAGCAGAAAACAATTCCAGAGTCAAAGAATAAAGAGGATGATAAAGAATCACCGGTGATTATTGTTGTAGTTGATTCAGTTGAGCCAAATAATGTACTAGAGGACAAGTCAATTGATGCTGAGCATCATGAACCTGAGGAGCCAAGGAAGGAGGCTTATGTCCCACCTCACCAAAGGAAGGTGGTGAAGATAGTGTTATTCCCAAATAGCTTAAAAGCTTAGAAGGTTGAAAAGAAAATTTAGAAGTTCCTAGATAGCTTTAGGAAGCTTCACGTCAACGTTCTGCTCATACATGCAATTGAGCATATTCCCTCCTACGGAAAATTTTTGAAGGTTTTGATCAACAAGAAGAGAAGGATAGATGATTCTGAGGTGGTAGTTCTAAAGGAGCAAGTCAATGCTTTTATTCTGGGAACGTTGCCACCAAAAAGACAGGATGTAGGCTATTTTAACATATCAAATTATATCGGGAGGATAAAATTTGGAGAAGTTTTATGCGACTCAGGGGCTAGAAGAAATCTCATTCCCTTGACCACCTTCAAGAAGCTAGGTCTTAAGGAGTCAAGGATGAGTAATATCACCATATAGTTGGCAGAAAACTCAGTGGTGAGGCCTTATGATATTCGTGAGGATGGTCTTGTCAAGGTGGTCATATTTGTATTTCCAGCAGACTTTGTAGTTATGGAGATGCAAGATGATCAAGGAAACAAATTATTACTCGAGAGGCCATTCCAAGCCACAACTCATATGATTATGGAAATGGGTAGAGGAAGACTGACATTGGGCAACAAAGAAGAGCATTTTGAAATCTGGATGCCCGGGCCTACATAGACTGTCAAGGGGAAGGAACAATGCCACATGCTGCAACAAGTCCAAGAAAAAGTGTCATTATTTTAGAAAGCCATTTCTTGATGTGGCTCATGTGATGACACAGGTCCACAAAGGCACACTAGTAGTGAAAATCTTGCAAAACACAAAAAGAAATTTCTTTGACAAAATCAGTTCAATGTCCTGAGGATGAGGAGGAGGAACATTACCCAACAATAGTTAAAGAGGCAACTTCTTCTACTCTAATGCAAGAATATCCACAATTCTCATTAGAGGCGTGTCTTATGAATCTGATGGATGATTGTATTTGATCTCATTTATTGGAGGAGTGTGTCTTATTTCTCAAGGCACTACCATGTTATTACACTAAGCACTTTGAGGATCTAGGACCATCCCCTCCACCCTTGGTCCCTTCTTTACTAAGTCCCCTGAATCTAGAGCTGAATCCACTACCACCACACTTGAAGTACACTTTCTTGGAAGTAGAGGAGAGTCTTCCAGTCATCATCTCATTTCACTAAGCATTCATGAAGAGGAGCAGCTGCTTGTGGTTTTGAAAAACCACCAAGCAATATTTGGATGGTTTGTGGCAGGCATAAAGGGGATCTCCCCTAGTTTTTTCCAGCACAAGATCAGACTGGAGGAAGGAGCCAAGACAATTGTGCAACCTTGGAGGTGACTCAACCCCATCATTACTGAGGTAGTAAAGAAAGAGGTAGTAAAACTTTTATTTGCAGGTATTATATATGCCATCTCTGACTCGACCTGGGTTAGTCCAACTTAGGTGGTTCCTAAGAAAGATGGGATAATGGTCATAACTACTTCTTATGATGAATTAATTTCAACTAGTTTGGTGACTGGGTGGCATGTTTGTATTAATTATCGACGTCTGAATTTTGCCACTTTAAAGGACCACTTCCCACTCCCTTTTATCGATCAAATTCTTGAGCGACTCACTTGGCCGCTCTCATTTTTCTTTCTTGATGGTTATTCTGGATACAACCAGATTTCTATCGAGTCACAAGATCAAGAAAATTCTACCTTCACTTACCCTTATGGAACTTTTGCGTATCATCGAATGTCATTCAGTCTTTGCAACACACCAACTACTTTCTAGCGATGCATTCTCGCCATCTTCTCTGATATGGTAGAAATATGTTTGGAGGTATTATGGATGATTTTTCAGTTTACGGGGAATCATTTGAGGACTACCTTTCCAATCTTGATAAGGTTCTACAAAGATGTGAGGACACTCACCTAGTTTTGAACTGGGAAAAATGTCAAATGATGGTGAGTGAGGGAATTGTTTTGGGACACAAGGTGTCCAGTAAAGGAATGGAGGTTGATCCAGTAAAGATAGAAGTCATCTCTAAGCTACCCCCACCATTATCGATGAAGGGAGTGAGGAGCTTTTTAGTACATGCCAAGTTTTACTGAATATTTATAAAGGATTTTTTGAAAATAACCAAACTGCTCTCTGAATTGTTAGAAAAGGATGTTGATTTTAATTTTGACGAGTGATGTTTGAAGGCATTTAAGGTGTTGAAGGAGAAGCTAGTCTCTGCACCTATTGTCCAAGCTCCAGATTAGAGCCAACCTTTTCAGCTGATGTGTGATGCATCGGATTATGCAGTGGGGACTGTTCTAGGCCAATGCTGAGATAAGGTCCTCGTGGTCATCTATTATGCATCTAAAACTCTTAATGATGTCCAATTGAATTACACAATAATAGAAAATGAGCTATTGATAGTTGTATTTTCTTTTGATAAGTTCTGCCAATATTCGATAGGGGCTAAGCCAGTTGTTTGGACTAATCATGCAACAATCAAGTATTTGTTGCAGAAAAAGGATGAAAAGCCTAGGTTGAATAGATGGATATCGCTTTTGTAGGAATTTCATATTGAAATCATAGACAAAGTAGGTACTGAGAATGTGGTGGCTGATCACCTGTCTAGGCTTGAAAGGGTGTATGGAAAGGACATAGATATACATATAGTAGAGAAATCCCTAGATGAGCAGCTCATTGCTATAAAAAGCAAAGATCCTTGGTTTGCAAATATTGTAAACTACTTGGCATGTGGAGAGATTCAATAGGATTGGGGTTATCAGGAGAAGAAGAAAATTTTCCAATCATCAAGGTATTACATTTGGGATGATCCCGTCTTGATTAAGCAACGTAGGGATGGTATTTTGAGGAAATATGTGCCGGATTTTGAGTTTGAGAGCATATTAACACACTGTCATTCTTTACCTACTGGGGATCATCATGCTAGTTCTAGGATTGTGACCAAGGTTTTAGAATGTGGTTTTATTGGCGTATGCTTTTTAAAGATGCATATAACTTTGTGCTTTGTTGTGACTCATGTCAACATGCAGGTAATATTTTGAAAATACATAAAATGCCTTTGAATGTTTTTTAGGAAATTGAAGTGTTTGATTTATGGGGCATTGATTTCATGGGCCCTTTCATGTCTTCCAACTAGAACTTATACATTTTACTTGTTGTTTATTATGCGTCTAAGTGGGTGGAAGTAAATTCAACCCACACCAATGATGCTCAAGTTGTATGTAGGTTTGTGAAGGATCACATTTTCTGTAGGTTTGGGGTGCCCAGGTTGATCATTAGTGATGGTGGATCTCATTTCACCAATAAGAAATTTGGTGCGCTTTTGAGTTAGTATGGAGTGAGACATAGGGTAGGTACTCCATACCATCCCCAAACCCAAGGGCAAGTTGAGGTGTCTAATAGAGAGATCAAGCAAATTTTAGAAAAGACAGTCTCAACAAATTGGACAAATTCGAGCATGCTGCTTAATGATGCTCTGTGGGCGTATAGGACAACCTATAAGACACCTTTAGGATCCACTCCTTTTAGGTTGGTATATGTGCGATCCTACCACTTACCTGTAGAGTTAGAGCACAAAGCTAGATGGGCATTGTGAAAATTGAACTACAATTTGGATGCCACAGGAAGAAAAAGGATGTTAGAATTGAATGAACTAGATGAGCTTAGGTTTGATGCATATGAAATCTCAAGGATATATAAAGAAAGAACCAAAAAAGATCCATGATCACCATATCCTACATAGAATTTTCACTCTAGGATAGAAGGTTCTTCTATTCAATTCTAGGTTGAAATTACATCCCAGTAAGTTGAGGTCTAGATGGAGCAGACCTTTTAATGTAGTTAAGATTTTTCCCCACAAGGCGGTAGAAATAAGCAAAGGGGGTGAGCCATTCCTTGTCAATGGCCAATGTCTTAAGCACTACTTTATAGGATATGTGGTGAGAAAAGAGGAGGAGTTGAAGCTCATTGAGCTTCAATGATGGTTTAAATTAGGAACATAGAGCCTATGACGTAAAATAAGGGCGCTTGTTGGGAGGCAACCCAACCATCATTTTTCATTCTTTACATTCAGTTTTGTAGTTTCATAGCTTTTATTTTCATTTTCTTAGTTTTAATGTAAAAAAGGTACCTTGATCAATTTTGTGTGGTGTGCAGGCTGAGTACCAGTCGATACTATTGATGGAGTCATAGGGACGAAGATCAACTTTGATGAATCAAATCGGTACTACCGACCAACATGTCGGTAATACCAACAACATCACAGGGGAGCCAATCAAAAATTCAAGATACTCGGTACTACCAACCCAAAAGTTGGTAGGACCCACTTTCTATAGATAAGGGTCGAGTAAACTGATAAGGGTTCCATACTATCAACCAAAAAGTCGATAGTACCATTTAATTAATAAAACCATGTATTTGATTCGTTAAATACATCATTTTTGTTTTATCCGATCTAAGTATAGATGAAAGATGTGCTCTAGTTTCAGAATATTGAGTTCCTGCTCAAAAGTACCGAGGAATTTGAACAACTCGATACTACCGACCAGAGGTCAGTAGTATCGACTCCAGGAGGGACCGAATCTGCATGAGTGCCATCCAACGATCGAGAATCTTCACAAACGATGGTTGGTACTACCGGTCTATGGCACAAGTTAGTACTACTGATGCCACACCGATACTACTGACACCATGTGTTCCATGTCGATGACATCAGCAAATTAGTACCGTCGATACCACTGAGTCGCACAGATTCAAGATGCAAAGTCGGTAGTACTGACTCCATCTCAATACTATCGATGCGAAGGCAAGGCTGCACGCAACAACTATATAAGGAGGGGATGTGATTCATTTCTCTTCACACCTTCTGCACCCCCTTCAATCAATCACATACAAGCATCTCTAAGAATTTAGAGGCTACTCCGAGCAATCTCCTTCTTAATCTCCTTATCTCACTAGTGATGGCACCCACAAGAGAGGCTTTTTCAACGGTGGGAACTCCCAACTTGATTCCCAAGCCAAGCTGAATTTCCCACCCCAACGCCGACATTAAGAAGATGTATGAAGATCTACATAAGAGGGACATGGTGCCGATACAATATGCTGACCATGATTTCCTCGCCTCCCTTGACTTCACCAACAACATGCTCCAAGTGTGCAAGCATCAAGGGTTGGTGGGTGATAATCCATTCTTCAGTGACTGGAAGACCTTCCCCGACCTCGTCTATGAGTTCCTTGCTTCATTGGAGGTTTGCATCATCCCTAAGCATGGGAATGGTTGGATGGATGGCCACATCAGCTTCCGCCTTTACAACTTTGACTACACTCCGATGATGCGGCAGTTCAATGCCATATATGGATGACCGAATCAGGGGGGTCGCTTCTACCCCTACAACTTTAATTTCAAGGCGACATGGGAGCTTTTGTCAGAAGTGCCAGAAGGCCAACATATTAGCTGGCACACAAACTCCATCAACAACATCGAGCATCCTTTTGCTTGTGTTCTTCACCGCCTCATCACCAACACTCTCTTTGCCAAATCCAACCTAGGGTAGGGGAAGACTCAAAGAGTCAACTTGTACTTTCTCTACAAGCTACTGGAGTTAGGAGGGAGGAGTTTGAACTTTGGTACCTTCTTCCTCTCACACATGATGGGGGTGAAGCAACTGGTGTAGAGGAAACCTCCCATTCATTTTGTAGGATTTATCACACCATTAGCTCTCCATCTCAACCTTTACCTCTCCACCACCAAATTTCTGAAGGCCACACCAAAGCTTGATATAAATCACTTCAAGAGATCCAACATCCTCAACACACGTCATAGTACTATATACACATGTTGTATAGTCAAAACCCAGTATAAGGAAAGGGCAATACCAGATGCCATCTTTCACTTGTAAGGAATCCACCTGATGAGGTGGCATGTTATAGCTTGTCATACGAGGAGGAAGATGATGATGCAGTAGAAGACCAGCAGTAGAAGTAGGATGAAGAAGAGGAGGAGGAGGAACCAACCATCCCCATCACGAGGAGACAAGTTCCACACAAGAGCCCATGAACATATGCAGCCTCCAACTCTTCTGCTCCACCGCCATCACATGAGGGTGATCCATATTCCATGGCATGAATGTACGACATACTACAGGAGATACAACAAGGGCAGTAGCAACAGACGATGACCTTGGCAGGTGTACGCGATGTCCAAGGATGGTTGTACCATAATCAACAGGATATATTTGAGAATGAGCAACTTCTCTTGGCCAACCAAGAGAACATGCACATCTACCTACAGTAGATGAATGGTTACCAGTAGCTATTCTTTGACCACTACTGGGACCAAGGATACTTTGGTGGTGATCCACAACCTCCACCAATGCCACAATAGCCATCGAGCTTTACAGGGACATTCTACCCCTTTGATTCCACCATACCACATCCTCTACCACCACCCATGTGATCTGGTACCACAGTTGCACTTCTTAAGTTAGAATTCTGACTATGCAGACATAGTCAAGTTCAAGCTTGGGGGGTAGTTGAAACAATTTCTATCCTTAGTTTTATTTTCTTTAGTCTTGATTTGCTTTTTAGTTTTATCTTTTCAAGTTATAGGTTCCATGATCTATCTAGTATAAAAAGTGGAGCTTAATTGATGGCTCATGTCAATGTCATCTTCTCTCATTTATGTGTAATGGAAAATAAATAAAAAAATAAAAAAATTGTCTTAGTTGCAAATTTCTTGAGTACACCACCTAGAGGAAGTGTACGGGCTAGTCAACTTAAGGACATTTGTTATGAATGGACATCTTAATTATGCATGTAATGTGGATGAGAATGGGGTTTGAGCTAAATTTATCAAGCAATTAACAAGATCTTATATTGAAATTTAAGAAAGAAACCCTAAGGTTACCCTATTCACAGGTCATTAGAGAGGGGCATGTCATAATTTCATGAAAGGCGTTGTCTCTTTGTCATGTGATTCCATCCATTTTCCATTCATTTTGACTCCACCTTAAGATGATCAAGTAACTCTAATTATTTCCTCTTGTTTGCATTGCATGGCATGATATGTTACATAATAGTTAGTTTCTTTTTTATTGCATTAGTTAGAAAACAAATGAAAAAATGTTAGTATGCATAAGCAATTTCTGTGCACATCATTTTAGTTGCATAAGCAATCACATTTAGTTTACATGCATTCCATGTCATTCATTTATATATCATGTGGGTATCATTTTCCTTCAAGATTTGAGTGTAGGGATATACATCCATACCCTTATAAAAAAGAAAGAAAAAATGAATGATATGTAGTAAAGCTCAAGCATAACATTCCATCATGCTAAAAGAATGGGCCAATGAAAAAAATAAAAGAAAAAGAAGGAATTTGTTAATGTGTAAAGTTAAGAGGGAGAAAGGATGCCCTCAACTCTTCACATATGATGGAAAACATTCACATGATACATTTCTTTTCTTACTTCAATCTCATTAATTTGATGAGGTTGTTTGACTCATGCATCATTTCAACCAATAATATTAGGCATTAGGATTCATGCATGTTTCATCATCTTCACCATATAGGTTCATAATGTTTTATTTTTTCATAAATAATCCAAATGTTACTTGTGAATCTACACAACCACCTATTTCATACCATCCATTGCTCTTATTGGTAGGCCACTTAAATGATTATTCTTCTCATTCATTCTTATCTAAAATTGCTTCTAAGTAGTTGGTAGTTAGGAAAGAGCAATGTACAAGGGAAGGGTGCTCTTCTTCTTGTAGGGGAACTGAGGTTTCTTCAAGTAACGATGTATTCTAGGAAGAGTGAGATCATATTGTTTGTAGAAAGCCCAGGGTCTAGAAGGTCAAAATACTCACCGTAATCCTTACACCAGGTGTCAGTCTCATCAGTACCAGAGAAGAAGATATTCAAGGTATCCTATGAGACTTGGAATTTCTTCCTGGATATCATAGACGTTAGGATCACTTGCGTATTAGGAGGGGGTATAATGGTTTCGTAATTCCAACACAATTTTGCGTAGAATTCGTGAACTGCTTTTGTGCTAGTCATGGAATTGTGGTAGCACGTGCATTCAACACATAGGGCTGAGAGATGGTGAACGTGTAACACCCTTGCCACTTGATCAATGACCTCTTGGTGTCTAGGGCTAGGCCCGAAGAGGGTGTGAAAAGGGAAATGACTTTACGAGAGGAGTTCCTTATACCTATTAACAACCTCATTTGAGATAAAGAGAGTCTCATCAAAGGGGATCAAGCAGGAAGACAAAGAGGAAGATGGTGCATTGCTGGGGGCGGCTCTCTTCCTTCTATTTGAAGCCATAGAGACATAATAGAGAGGAAGGAGAAAGAAAAAGCACAAAACACACCACCAAAAATGTTCACACAACTAGGCTTAGCAAGGGGGAAGGTCAAGGATGGTCTACCTAGGTTGGATTAGGGCTAGGTTGAGGAAAGGGAGGTCAAGGGTGGAGAGCTTAGGGCTAAGGGAGGTGGAATTGGTCGACTTTTCTCTAGTTGAGAGGCAGAATAGTCAGCCGAACCCAACTTAAGTGTGCTCTAGCCCGACCATCGGTCGAGTTCTGTGAACTTGGAAACTCATTTGATTGGCTTTTTAAAAAAGCTCTCAGCCATCGATTGGTTGAATTTGTCCTGGGGTAACTCAACCGATGGTCAACCTGATCTAAAACCATCAAACTTAATTTCTCACCATTTGAATGCTAATTAAATGTATTTTTCAAGTCCATTATGTGTATTGAACATACTTAGGCACATATCACTCATCATTGGGTACTATTTTGTGATAAAACTTGTGTTTACAAAAAATACCCAAAAACAAGAGAAAATAAGGCAAAATGAACATGAAAAACCGATTTTAAGCATATTAGCAAACAAAGATGATCCAAATAGAGACAAGACATATACGATAGATAAAAACTAGCTAGAATGCATATCAGATTCATTCAAAGCAGTTATAAGCAATTTTGATCTAATAAAGTTAAATTGCTCTCTAGCTAAAGGTTTAGTGAAAATGTCCACCAACTGATTTTCTGTGTCCACATGCATGATATAGATATCCTTCTTGGCAATGTGATCACAAAGAAAGTGATGGCAAACCTATATATGTTTAGCTCTACTATGCAATATAGGATTGTAAGACAAGTTAATTGCACTAGTATTATCACAATAGATAGGAGAAGTATTAAAATGAATGTTAAAGTCTTAGAGCATTTGCTTCATCCATAGGACCTAGGCACAACAACTTTCGGTTGCAATGTACTCAGCCTCGGTGGTTGATAATGCCACTGTGCTCTGTTTCTTGGAGAACCAAGACACCAAGCATGGTCCTAGGAGAAAACAAGTGCCACTTGTTCACTTTCTATCAATCAAGCAACCTGCATAATCGGCATCACTATAAGCAGTAAGAGTAAAGTCCCTTGACTTGGGATACCATAGTCCACAGTTTGGAGTTTTGGCTAAGTACCTTAGAATCCTCTTAACAACTATAAGATGTGATTTCTTAGGATTTGATTGAAAGTGAGCACACAAGCCAACACTGAACATTATATCAGGTCTAGAGGTAGTTAAGTAAAGTAAACTTCTAATCATACCTCTATAGAGCTTCTCATCTACCTTCTCACCTTCTTCATCTTTATCAAATTTGGCAGTGTTTGACATGCATGTCCATTGGCTTGGTGTTCTCCATCCCAAAGCGTTTAGGTAGTTCATTTGTGTACTTGCCTTGGTTGATGAAGTTCCCATCTTTTGTTTGCTTGATTTGAAAGCTGAGGAAGAATGTGAGTTCACCCATCATACACATCTCGAATTCACTCTGCATAAGATCACTAAATTCTTTACAAAGATCAAGGTTAGTTCTGCCAAAAATGATATCATCAACATACATTTGAATGATAAGAAAATTGTTAGAAGTGTGTTTTATAAACAAGGTAGAATCCACTTTTCCCATGGTATAACCATGATCTCACAAAAAGTTATTTAATTTCTCATACCAAGCCCTTAGTGCTTCTTTGAGTCCATACAGAGCTTTTTGCAACAAATAAACATGGTTAGGTAGACTATCATGTTCAAAGCCCGAAGGTTGTACAACATATACTTCCTCCTCAATTGTACCATTCAAAAACACACTTTTAACATCCATTTGATACAAAAGAAAGTCTTTATAACTAGCAAAGGCAAGCAACATATGAATTGATTCAAGTATATCTACATGTGCATATGTCTCATCAAAGTCTATACCTTCTTGTTGATTGTAGCCTTGAGCCACTAACCTTGCTTTGTTTCTTACCACTTTGCCGCTTTCATCAAGCTTGTTGCGGTAGACCCATTTGGTGCCAATGATATTTCTATCACTTGGTCTTAGCACAAGGGTCCAAATTTTGTTCTTCAAAAATTGCTCCAACTCCTCTTGCATAGCTAGGATCCATTCTTCATCCCCAAGAGCTTATTTGACATTCTTAGGCTCGAGTTGTGAGATGAAAGTGATGTTGGTTTGTTATTTTTTGAAAGAAGCCCACGTCTTCACTCTTTCAAAGGGATCACCTAAAATCAGCTCCTTTAGATGATTCTTTGCAAACTGGGGGGTTGGATCCTTCTTTTCATCATCTTTGTCTTCTTCTTGAGTAGCCACCTCTTTTCCCTTTTTGGGTGATGTTGAGCTCTTTAAGAATATGAATTACTTCACCTGCAACATCATCATTTGGAACAATGTCTTTGGGAATAGAGGGGTTAGTCTTAATAAACTTTACATTAATAGATTCTTCTACTTTAGCAAGAGCAACATTAAAAACTCTATAAGCCTTGCTAGTAGTGCTATAGCCAAGAAAGAAAGCCTTGTACAATTTCAGATCAAACTTGTCGAGAGAATCTTTCATATTCAAAACAAAAAAGGACATCTAAAAATGTGGAGATACTTGATAGAAGGCTTCCTACCACGCCATAGCTCACAGGGGATTTTCTTCAGTGAAGGATGAGAAAAAACCCAATTTTACACAAAAGATGAGGTACTGACAGCTTCAACCCAAAACTTCATAGGAGTATCATACTCTAGAAGCATGGTCCTAACCATCTCATGTAAAGACCTATTCTTATTCTCTACAACCCCATTTTGTTGAGGTGTTCGAGGTGAAGAGAAGTTATGTGCATAACCCGATTCATGACAAAAATGCTCAAAAAGCTCATTTTCAAATTCTCCCCCATGGTCACTATGGATGGAAACAATGCGACAAGAAGCTTTATTCTCAACTCGTTTACAAAAGCTCGAAAAAACATCAAGCGTATCACTTTTAGAAATGAGAAAGAAATTCCAAGTATATCTAGAGAAATCATCGACAATAACAAGGCAATACTTGGAACCACGAAGCGATTGAGTTCTCATTAGCCTAAATAGATCAATGTGAAGAAGCTCAAGAGCTCTTGTAGTACTAAGGACTCCTTTGGATTTGAAGGAGGACTTAATTTTCTTTCCTTGGGTACAAGGTTGACATTCCTCATCCTTTTCAAAATCCAATTTAGGAAGACCCTTGACCAAGTCCTTTTTGCTCAACTTCTTCAACTGATGCATATTTACACGATCAATTCGGCGGTGCCACAGATAAATATCATTCGAGTTTACTACTAGGCATCTACCAATGGCATGCTTAATAGAGTCAAGAATAATAACATAATGATTACCACTTCTAGTTCCCTTATATATAACTTGATAGGTAAGGGAATCTAGAATCAAGCATTCAAAGGAAGTAAATAGCACAAGGTAACCATTGTCACAAAGTTGACTAACACTAATTAAATTGTGATGTAGGCCATCCACAAAAAGAACATTCTTGATACATAAGGATTCACCTACATCACCCTCACCTTTGACTTTACCTTTCTTGTTGTCCCCAAAGGTGACCAATCCTCCTTTCTTTTTGGTGAAATGGCTTATGTCACCAGTCATGTAATTTGTGCAACCACTATCAACAATCCATCTATCCTTTTCCTATAATAAAGGAGAATGTCAATTCCCAACTTAAACTTTGGGATCCGGAGTTAGCTTGGGGACCCATTTCATCTTTGGGTTGGTCCCCTTTAGCTTGTAAGGACAATAAGTAGAGTGATGATCATCACATTTGTAATAAGAACAAACCATAGAATTCTTAGTGTCGGAAGACTCTCCTACAAAGAAAGAGGTCTCCTTGATCTTTTCTCTTGCCCTTTGATGCTCCCCCTTCAAATCCCAAACCACTAGTACCACTTTGTTTGGTAGAATGGTCAAGGATTTCATTTAGGGAGTTCTTTCCTTTGAGGAATTTCTGTAGGGATACTCTCAATCTATGGTTATCATCATTTAAAGAAATAATGGTAGAAGATAAACTAGATATGTCATCCCTAGCATGCACAATATTAGCCTCAAGACATAAAGCTTTAGTTAAATATGAGTATTTTTCAAGAGAGATAGAAGCAACATTAACACTAGGCAATAAAGGTATATAAGATAGATCATTTACTTGAGAAAGCAACCTAGCATTTTCAGATTTAAGCATTTAAATATCTTTGAGATAGACATCTCTCTCTTCTCTACGAGCATCAATAAGAAGCTTAAATTCAACATTTTCACTTTTAAGCAATTCAAGCTCTTTAAGGAAATTTTGGTTTTCTTCGTTAAGATTCTCAATGTTCTTAAGGTAGATACCATTCTCAACTTCAAATCCATTGTATTGGAGTTCAAGATCAAGGTATTGCCCTTGCAAATTATCAATACTCTCAAGGTTGGTTTTCTCATTCAATTCAAGAATTTCAAGCTTAGCATAAAGATCATCAATAATTTTTCCTAGCCATTTTCTTTTAGATTTACATTTAGCAAAAGATGAATGGGTAGACATAAGCATGTCAATAATAGCTTCTTTAGATAATTCATGCAAGCTTACCTCACTTACCTTGCTTACCTCACCAATATCTTCACTAGTAGAGGCCATTAGAGCAAGGTGGCACTCTCCATCTTTTTCTAAGCTTGAGCTGCTTGAAGATGAAGCTTCCCAAGCTGAATGAGCTACATTCTTGTGTCTCTTCTCCTTCTTGTCCTTCCTCTTGTATTTTCTTTCCTTCTTGTATTCCTATTCCTTATTTGACCTTCACTTGTGGTGTGACTTTCTTGACTTGGGGCATTCATTCTTGTAATTCCCCTTTTGACCACACTTGTAGCATCTCAAAGTAGAAGAGGAGGAGGCTTGCTTTCCCTTGAAGTGTTTTCCCTTGATGTAGTTGGCTTCATGCTCACTAGGGCCTTCATCTTCACTAGAGGAGGAGGGAGAAGTCCGGCAACCAAGTTGTTGTTGAAGCATCCACTTGTGCTTTGAAAGTACTATCTTTGAACTTCTTAGATTCATTCTCTTCTTGCTTTGCTTCTTCTTCTTGCTTGTCAATTCTAGGCTCATGAGCTTGAAGATTGCCAATGAGTTCTTCAGTTAGGATTTCACCAAGTCTCCTCACTTATTCAATAGAGGTGACCTTTGACTCCCATCTATTTGATAGAGTCCTCAAGATCTTGGAGTTGATTACACCTCTATCCAAAGTGTTGCCCAATGCAACCATCCCATTGATGATGACATTGAGTCTTGAGTACATCTCTATAATCCCTTCTTTCTTACCCATCTTGAAGTTCTCTAGAAGGATGTTCAACATGTAGATCTTTGCCTCCATGACTTGCTTTGTGCCTTCATAAGTGATGTATAGCTTGTCCAAAATCTCATAGGCATTGTCCCAAGATGAGATTTGGTTGAACTTTATAGGGGTGAGGGCTGCATAGAGGATGCTAATAGCCTTGACATTGAGTTGGGCTTCTTTGAGTGAAGCTTCACTCCATGTAGATACAACTCTAGTTGACTCCCTATAAGGTGTGACCATCACCTTCCACATGTCAAAGTTCATCCCTTGAATGTAGAACTGCATACACCTCTTCTAATAGAGAAAGTTGGTGCCATCAAAGACCAAATGATGCATGGAGAAGCCTCCCTCTAGGTTGAGAGAACCAAGTAGGTTATCACCCATCTTCTTGTCTCATGGGAGATTGTTGGAGAAGATCCTTAGCTCTGATACCACTTGTTGGATCTAACGACTATAGGGGGGTGAATAGAGCTAAAAAATTTCTCACACAATAGATTAGACCTTCAAATTATATCAAGTTTAAAGCAATAACTTAGTTATAATTTGAAGTCCTATCTAATAAGGATAACAAGGATGAGAGAGATTAAGAGCAAGCACTTGACAAAGGGATGTAAAGTGGTTCCACACTTCAAACTAGAAGTGAGTCAGTCCACTACCTAGAGAGGTCAACCTCTAGGACTTTGCAAGTGCTTTTTTCTATATTATCACCAATAATAGTTACAACACAAGACCACCAAAGGACTTACCCAGCTAATCACAAGGAGATATCTACCTTACCAAAGGACTTACCCACTTATCTTGAGTCTTCATCCTTCACCAAGGTCTTACCCTCTCAAGTTCAAGTCTTCCGCCTTGAAGGACTTTGCTTATCCTCTTGGATCTTCAGCCTTTGCCTTCTCCTTCACCTGGAGAAGATCACCACCTCTTCATCAACCTTTAAGAGGACCAGCTACAACTCCTTCTTCACTCGATGGAGCTTGCTTCACCTTTTCTTCATGTAGGAAGGGGATAGGGAAGTGTGAGAAGATGAGAGCTTTACATGCACAAGGGTGGATCTCTCTTATAATATGCCTAACTCACTCACAAATCATGAAATAAAGTGTAAACTAGAGAAAGAAAGGGGCTCAAGGAGTAGTAGCACAATGAACTATAGCAAGGACCTTGAATATCTTGAATGAGCAACCTTGAAATGAACTCCAAGGGGTCTTATTTATAGTTGGGGGTGCTCCCTTGAGTCGGGGAATACTTGGGGCCGAAATATAGCCGTTTTGTACAAGGCAACATATCTATTTTCACCCAAACCAAGTCATCAACAGTTATAATCACTTTTTCTATATTTTCCTATAGTGCATTCGTTCGAGTTATTGAAACTCGACCGATCAACTAAAAGACAAAGCCAATTTTCAAACTATCGGTCGAGTTTGTTCTGGGGAACTTGATCGATGAGCTAAAATTGAGTTTGCTCAGTGAGTCGGTCAGTTGCGTTTTGTGAATGCACAACTCAACCGATGGGTCATCTTCAGAAAATCCATCATAGGATCAGTCGAGATTGTAACTCGACCGATGAATAGCCTATGCTCAATTTTCTAAATTGACTTTTGGGTGATTAAAAATTGGTATAAAGTGTACCACATATTTTTCTTATCTTAGTTACAAGTCATATCATCAATACAAGTGATTACAAAAATCTTCTAAGGTCGCGCATTTGAAGTGATTTCCTAATTAGCACACTTGCATTGCATTTGACTTGAACTTGGACAAGCTAAGGATTGTGTAATTTGATCCTTTTCATGTACTAAAAGCCTGAAATCAATCTTGAACAAACATATTAGTTACATATGAATGGAATGGTTGAGTCATTATCAAAATATGGACAATGTATAACCTTTAGGTCAACAGATTTTTTACAACATTTGATATTACATATTGAACAATAAACTCTTACATATACATGTACTACCACTAAAGAATATGATATTAAGACAACATGTTCACCTATACATCATCTCGCCACACAACTCTCAACTATCCTAGATCTTCAAGATCACATGTTCACAACCTAAACAAAAGATTACATGTGGTACATGTCAAGACAATATTCTAGAATATTGTAACACCCGAGCCCACTGCCCAAGGATCAAGTAGAGTTTCAGGAATGATGAATGGCCCCATAGACCACCACTAGCCTTAGTGGCACACTTTGTCCACACTCATGTGTAAGTTGGGGTCAACTTCCCGACTGGTCACCCATCCTAGTACTACTCCAAGCTGAGCACACTTAACTATAGAGTTCTTTAGAGATGGGCTCCCAGAAAAGGAGGTGCACCTTGGCGATATGGGAAGTCTAACCATTCCTTTTAAGATCATTTTATCCGAGGCCTCAAATCCTAGGATGTTACAATCTCCCCCACTTAGACTCTTGACGTCCTCGCCAAGGCTCAACTATATAGCCTCATAATATTGCCCCATATCAGTGCAGACAGAGAATGGCCCATAGACACCCAGCTCCCGATCACAGATTACCAGTGCAAGGGTGGCTACATCACCATGGATAGCCCTTTCCAACTTTCCTAGACTGCACAGATCAAGACTGGCATGCCACATGCCCATGTGGGCCCCACCTACTAGAGGGGTCATGGTTCTTATATCATTTGTAACACCCATGCCCACTGCTTAAGGATCTAGTAGAGTTTCAGGAATGACGACTAGCCCCACAGACCACCACTAGCCTTAGTTGTGCACTTTGTCCACACTCATGTGCAAGCCAGGGTCAACTTCATGACTGGTCACCCATCTTAGTACTACTCCAAGCTGAGCACGCTTAACTATGGAATTATTTATAGATGGACTCCCGTAAAAGGAGGTACACCTTGGTGATATGGGTAGTCTAATCATTCCTTTTAAGATCATTTTATCTGAGGCCTCAAATCCTAGGATGTTACAAATATTATACAGAGTACGCCTACGTGTCTTTTATATACCTCTCATTACTAAGACTTGGCAATAAGATAAAAACTAATACTTGGCAGGTAATAAAAGAAATATATGACCAAAAGCATACTCGAACAAATATGTTTATTAACAAAAGAGAACACATGTTTTACCATGAATTTCCATTATATGTAAAGTTGATCAACCACATGCACTATTCTACCAAAGAGATTTAGTGCTCACATGTACTATTCTGCTAAAGAGATTTAGTACTTTCATAAATGCACTATTCTGCCAAAGAGATTTAGTGCTCACATGTACTATTCTGCCAAAGAGATTTGTACTTTTATCAATGCACTATTCCACCAAAGAGATTTAGTATTGTCATATAATGGAACAAATATATTATGTATCATGTGTTCATAGCCATATGGAAAATCAAGTAACATATCATTCAAGAAAAATCAATTCAACCAATACCATTTGCCAAGTATTTGTACACATATAACACAACCATACTAAATAGTAGGCTAAGCAAGAGGTAATGGCATACCTTTAACTGAGATAATCTATACCGCATTCTCGATGTCAACTATATCTTTGTTAAACCTGATTAAGACAAGATCATATACTACCATCAGGTTCTCATCATCTTAACCCTAGTTATAACTTATTTAGGGTTTAGCTTGGTTCGTTAGGATATTCACATAATTAGTTGTCTTGTCATCTTGGTATTAGATTACTGGTATTATATTTTGTATTAGGATACATATTCTAATTATTTGATTACATATAATTGTGTGCACATATGAACCCTAGGTTACATGCATTAGTCATATTAGGGATTATATAACTTTAGGAGTCATCACCATATTATCATGAATTATTTGCATAAGATTGATATGTTAGTTTCACATTGTATTCCATATGATGTTATGAATATATTCAGGAGTTCCAAGATTTATTGAGTATACTTGTAATTATTGCATATTAATTAGGGTCATTAGCCCTAATTAGCCACATGGAGCAAATTACATGATTTTATGCATCAACATCATAATCACTTACCTTAAATGGATTATAAATATGAATATAGATTCACTGATATATTATAATAATTTTAGGCCATTGTTTGATATTTATTATCTATGAAATAAGCATTTCACAACTTACATAATATCACTGACATTCGTGCATTAAAAGCCTGATATGATGATCCCATGTTGTTCTACACATTTTTTTAAGAATTTCTATATATTATTCATATTTTTTTGATAAGCGAGCTATTTTCTATGATTTATTGAAGATCTGTATATTTCTGGAAGTATTTACCTTTTTCGGCCAACTGGATGGTGCCACGTGTCCTGTTTGGGTGCGGATCCTTCTACTAATTCCACTTGCGAACCCTCCTTGGTTCAGTACCAAGCCAGCCGGTTCAGGCTCACTGGGTCACTTGGTTCAGTGGCTGGACCAATTCATCCTCTCTGTCCCTCGTTCACGTGTTCTCGCGATATGGGATTCTCCCAGTTTCCGCGTTTAACCATATGCAACGGGATTATCCAACAAATCACCCCCTAATCATATTGTACAGTCTTCACCTCCTTCACCCCGAACATCCGCCTCATCTCCATGAACTTGGCACGTCCGAGCAATTTGGTGAGTATATCCACCAACTGTCCATCAGTTCTAACATGGTCGGCGTCTACCTTTCCCTACTCGATGCACTCAGGGATAAAATGGAACCAAGTGTCTATATGATCACCGACCTGTTATCCACACGAAGCTTAACCTTCTGTGGTTCCTGTCCGAGCACCTCTACTAGCAATCTGCTAAGCCACACGGCCTGACAAGATGCAGTCGATGCTGCAATATATTCTGCCTCGCAAGACAATAATGCCACAATTGACTGCTTTTGCGATGCCCAAGTAATGATGCTCGAGCCGAGGAAGAAAACCATCCCGGTTGTGCTCTTCCGATCATCTATGTCTCCTGCTAAGTCACTGTCGATGTAGCAGACAAGTGACATGTCCCGACGCGATACACACATCCATACCCAGTCGTCCCGCGCACGTAGCGCAAGATTTGCTTCACCGCCGCCCAATGCTGCTTGCCGGGCGCCTCCATGTACCTGCTCACAATCTCGACTGCATAGGCTATGTCGGGTCTAGTGTTCACCAAGTACCGTAAGCCGCCTATTAAGCTTCGATACTTGATTACATCCACAAATGATTTTCAATTGGAGTACGACACGGATTGTAGGCCTCCATGCCAGCTGCCTCCATGATTTTTGCCGCATACCCGGATTGGCACACAGAGATCATGCCATCTTCTTGTTTGACCTCGATGCCCAAGTAATAACTTAAGAGACCAAGATCACTCATTTGGAAATGAACAACTCAATAGCACCCCCACTAGTTCCGGTGATGATCAGGTCATCGACATAGATGCCGACCAGGAGGAACTCATTGACATCGCCCCGCTGGTACAATGCGTGATCCAGTTGGCATCGTTCGAACCCAAGCGACACTAGAGAAGCGTCCAACTTGGCATTCCAGGCGCGCGGTGCTTGACGGAGACCGTACAGTGCTTTGCGGAGCTTGAGCACCTTTTGCTCATTCTTCTTGTCGATGAAGATGACAGGATGGTGCACATACACCTCTTCCGCCAAATCGCCATTGAGGAATGCTGATTTTACGTCCATATGATGGACCTTCCACTGTTGGTGCGCCGCCACACCAAGTAGCAATCACACAGTCTCGAGCCGAGAAACAGGGGCGAACACCTCGTCGGAGTCCATGCCTTGTCGTTGTGCATAGCCTTTCACCACGAGACGCACTTTATGCTTCACAATGTTGCCTGCAGGATCACGTTTTACCTTAAAAACCCATTTGAGTCCAATTGCTCGATGTCCAGCTGGCAGCGATGATAGCTCCCATGTGCCATTCTCACGAATTGAAGCCATCTCAACTTCCATGGCGCTCCGCCACTCCGACTCGCTCAAAGCCACCTCCACGTTTGTAGGCTCCTCTGCCGCCGAAAGACAAATCCCGCTGCAGTCGTAGTCATCTCCGTACTTCGAGCTTGGCATGAAGATGCCCCGTTGAGCTCGCGTATGCGTTGGCAACGGTGGTGGCACTGGGGTCGACGCAGTTCCCAATGTTGTCGGTGCTACTGGTGAGGATTGAGCACCCAGTGTCGCAGGTGTAGACAGCAACCTTGGTGATGTAGGTGCTGGTGGCGTCGCAGGCACGCTGTGCTCCGCTCCCGGAGCTGGTGTCATGGGGCGTCCAATACAGTGTCATCATCATAGACAATTGTGAACTGCTCGCCGCCTCTGGTCGCCGTAGTGGGTATGTCCCACTTCCACTTGCACCCTTCCTCGAACACCACGTCACGAGTGACATGCAACCATTTCGAGACTGGTTCATATACCCGATACGCCTTTGCACCGTCCTCGTACTCCACGAACACGCCTGGGCGTGCTCTGTCAGAGAGCTTGGTCATGCCCGGTCCGACGACCTTCATATGCGTCACGCAGCCGAAAGTGCGGAAATGATCCACCCTTGGCTTCTTCATCCTCCACGCTTCATAGGGCGTCTTGCCCTGTAGGCTTCTCGTCGACGACCGGTTCAAGATGTAAACTGCAGTCTTGACTGCTTCACCCCAGAACGTCGTCGGCACCCCCATGCTCTTCATGAGGCTACGTGCCATCTCGACGACGGTTTGATTCCATCTCTCTACAACCCCATTTTGTTGTGGGGAATACGGTGCCGACGTGTTTCTCCTAATGCCCAGCTCGTCGCAGTAGGTGGCGAACTCAATTGAGTTGAACTCCCCACCCCAATCGGTACAAAAGGCCCTGAGCTTGACGTTGCGTTCGTTCCTTAATCTTCTTGAAGAAGCAGAATGCTTCGTCCTTGCTCTTGAGGACCTCCAACCACATGTAACGACTATAATCATCAACAATCAAAAGAAAGTATTTGTTACCCCCAGCGGTGGCTGGAGTAATGGGGCCACACAAGTCACCATGTACAAGGCCGAGGACATCATCTGTGCGGTACGCCGACGCACGCGGGAACGGTGTGTGGTGCATTTTGCCTAGAGTACACCCCTCACAGAACTGTTCCAGGCGGTCGATCATTGGCATCCCCTGCACCATGCCCCGAGCTCCGAGCTCATGGAGAGCACAGAAATGGAGGTGTCCATAGCGCGAGTGCCATCGCCATGCCATGTCATTGTTGTGGGCGAGTAGGCACACGAGGGTGGCCAGGTTTAGATTCACGGTGTAGAGCTAATTTTTCATCCGCAGCACCCGTGCCAGAAGAAGCCATTTTTTATCGTACAGACACAATTCGTCGTCCTCTATGACAATCTTGCACCCGCCTTCGTCGAGCTAGCCCAAGCTCATGATGTTGGTTCAGAGTTGAGGGATGTAGTACACATTCGTTAAGGCTCGATGCTCACCATTCCTACAGGTGAACAGGGCAACACCGCACCCCTTAATTTGAACAACATATCCATCTCCAAATTTTACCATACCTCGAACATCTTCGTCAATCTCCACCAGCATGCCACAGCTTCCGGTCATGTGATTACTGGCCCCTGTGTCGAGGTACCAGCGTTCATCGTCAGTGTGGACTGGGACCACATGTTCCTCGTTTAGGAACACGTGCTGCACCCCCATGTGAGCCATGTCGCAAACGTTGGCCGCACCTTGCACGTATGTGACTGGGGTGTCGTCCTCGCCGTGTACATCCATTGTGCCACCCACGACATCGGAGAGGACACCGCATGCGGTGAGCAGCAGCACCGGAGGCTCCTCCTCTGCCTGTGCGATGTGCGCCTGGTTCTCATGCCGCTCTAGGTCCCTTTTCTTTTTTTGGCACTCCTTGTCCTAATGGCTCTCGATGCCACAGTACCTGCACTCCCCTTTGCGCTGTGCAGCTGCATCGCCACAACCACCACCGCCCACCGGGCACCTTATCGCCACCAGTACCCTTGTTCTTGGGATTGCCCTTCCCCTTCAGCTCACCACCTCCGGACGAGCTCGAGCCGCGCTCATGGCTCTGCTTCCGCACCAACCATTGCTCTTCTGTGAGAAGCCGATGACCGCCAGAGGATTCAGAATCCTCCTGTTCACTCCGTTCCTCGATGACGAGCAGCCGCCCGCATAGCTCCTCGAGCGACAGCTTCTTCGTATCCACAAGGGATTCAATGGCGAGAGCCATCTGCTTATACTGCTTGGGCACGCACCTGAGAAGCTTCAAGACTGCCTTATGCTCGCTGGTTGGATCACAAAGTACCTCCAAGTCATTGACAATGGTGCCGAGCCGCACTGCAAATGATTCAATCCCTTCACCGTCCTTGAACTTGAGGTTATCAAACTCGGTTCGACGTACGTGCTCCACGCTGACGCGCATCGTCTTGAGAGTGTCCCAAACTAGCTTCGCCTTCTCCTTGGTCACCAGCGTGCACACTAGCTCTGGTGGAACCCCTCTCAGGATCGCTGATAGTGCACGCCTATCATCGTGGTGCTCACCGTCGTCGGTCTCGACCACATCCCATAGGCCTTACGCCACTAGATGCACTTTCATGATGAGAGCCCAGTCGGTGTAGTTCGTTCGCGTCAGCTGCATGGCCCTGCTCTCCTGGACAACTCGCTCTACCATTTGCAAATCTCTGAGATCTACCACCATGGGTTTTGATAGTGTGCCGAGCTCCTTCTTCCCTTTGGTATCGTCGTCGCCAGATCCAGTCACTCACCGCAGCGGATCGAACACCAGTGGCTCTGATACCACTTGTAGTTTCCTAATCTAAACACACGCGATCACCAGGAAGACAACTCACATTGTGTTGAATGCAAGAACACAAGAACACCGTGTATTTGGTGCTGCGTGCAGAAACATTGCATCATTTTCTATTTGTTCCATTATTTATACGTACTCAAGAGAGTCGCATAATTACAAGAAAGAAATGGTTTTGCATGCCTAGCTTATCGGTCATGCTAACCCACAAGGTTCGACGTGCGCGAGCTCTACGGCCGCCATGATCACGCTGCAGGATGCGGTCAAGACGGAGCTTGCTAACTGACTGAAGAAAAACAACGAAACAGGTGGCAGCTAATGTGTGAACACATGCACACTACATGGCCCCTTATTTGCTAATTAAAGACAGAGACCATATGCAACAAGATTATCCAACAATCCTCGGCGAGCTCGTCGGTGCCAGCAACCACCATCACAGATGAAACGGAAGAAACACTTCCTGCACCCCCACTAGTTGTAGTGGAGAGACATAGGAGACTCTCCTGAGAAGTTAATCTCCCTCCCCTCTCAACCAACAATAGCGATTGATGAGTCAGTTTTCTACTTGTGAAAATAGGAGAACACGATTTTTCACCATGACGCACATCCTCGACGCACTACGTGCATGGTCACTATTCACAATCAAGATGTAACCGAAAGGTTTGAAGGTGATTTGATGACCACTTGATCTCATCCTAGGGCTCAAAATAGCCTGCTTCACTAAGTCAAATCATGGCATCTCCTATTCCCCCAAAGTCATCATGTATCTGGTGAATGAACATACTTCTTTTATACATCAGCACCCAGTGGCGGAGCCACATATTGGGTTGGGGTGGCACGTGCCCCACCCAATTTCCTATAAATATACATTACTTAGTATAAGATGAGCTGTAATCTAAGAAGAAAATACTATTGGTGCCCTACCTCATGACCTGGATTAATCATTCAATTAAATGGTGCCCCCCCTCACCAAAATTTCTGGCTACGCCACTGTCAGCACCCCATGTGACATTCAATGTCACACTGACTTAGTCTAAAACAATATTAAAGCTCATATTTTTATGTACATCAATACTAGTCAATTAAATACCTCAAAAATGCACAAACTTAGGAATCTTCATAATGATATCAACATCAAGACATTATGAAACTTAATACATATATTAAGGGGTATCAAACATTCATTCAACATCATTGGACCTCCAAACTACATCAGATTCATTGATATGCATTAGTATGATTAGTCAAATTTGAAGGTCTGTCGATTGCTTATTAAAACTCATACAAGCTTCCACCTTCGTAGTCTACTTCATAAACCCAAAATAAGATAAAGTGACATCATCACCACATCAACGATAACCCATTCTCAAAGTTATTAATATTATCCAATTGGGTATCTAGGAATATCAAAAGTTCACTCCATAACATGTCCACCCCCACTCACCACCCCCACCCACCAACCCTAACCCTATTGCAAAAAGTAACCCGAAACAGATAGAGGAGATGGAGTCGGCTAACCCTAACTCAGGAGGAAAGCAAGAAATAAAGGAGAAGATGGAACTATGAAAGGTTAGGTCGCAGGTGTTGAAGAAACCATTAATGAGCCAGAGCGAGGACATGTCCTTCCTGTATACGATTGAAAGGGAGGGTGACATCCAAGTCAAGTTGGATCTGAATGAATTCGATGTGATGAGAAACGTATGGGAGTTCACTGTTCTGGTGTACGTCCTAGGAAAGAGACCATTCTACCCTCACCTGCAAGTGTGGATATAGTGAAAGTGGAGGCCAAAAGCAAGCTTCGAGCTACTCTCATGGAAGAAGGGAGTCTTCTTGGTCAGGTTCTCAAATTTGAAGGATAAGAAAGCGGTCCTAGATCTAGGCCCTCACTAGTTTGATTCTTAATTGGTAGTTGCGAAGGACTACCAATTTGGAGATGAACTAAAGAAGGAGATATTCTCAACCATCCCTACCTTGATAACAGTCCATCCTTTGGCTAAACATGGACGAAGAGGGTGTCAGGTACCATCGTTGTGGGAGTCGGGAAAGTCTTACATATAGATGATAGGTCACTTGAGGGAGAAGAGGTGAGGATCCTTATTGAACTGGCCGCCGAACGTCCAACACCGAGAAAAGTGTGGTTCAACGTCAAAGGAATGGAGCCAATCCCAATTAGGGTGGAATACGACTATGTCCCACTGAATTTAGTTGTTGTTAAGCTTTTGGCCACAATGATGATCAATGTGATGAGAAAAAGATGATGGACAAGGGGACAAAGAAGGAGGATCAGATATGGGTAGTGAAATACAAAGGTGGGGCACCTCGTCAGCAACAAGTTGAAGACGATCCAAGAACAAAGATGGGAAGCAAAGCAAAGGAGAGTTGTGATGCTAAGGGCTATACACAGATAGACAATTCTGAAGATGCTAATTCCAGCAATAGCATGTCAGATGAGGAAGACACAACTCTAAATAAAGAGAAAGATGGAGGTAAGAACTCAACCAAACATCATGAGGAAAAAACCATTGAG
The DNA here is from genome assembly GCA_963693085.1 of Alisma plantago-aquatica. Classification (NCBI taxonomy): domain Eukaryota; kingdom Viridiplantae; phylum Streptophyta; class Magnoliopsida; order Alismatales; family Alismataceae; genus Alisma; species Alisma plantago-aquatica. The sequence continues at coordinate 1,432,136,680 of OY856410.1, read as the reverse complement.
AAAGGAAGTTCACAAAGAGAAGAGGGAGAATTCATACAATCTCCTAGGAAGAAGAGCAATCACAAAGTGGGCATTCCTAAATCTTGAGGTATTAGAGATGTACTTGATAAGGGGAAAAGATTTGATGCTCTGAGTGAATTGGACAAAGAAGAAGAACAGTTGATCAACCAGGCAGAGAGGGATGGTGGTAAGAAGAACAACAAAAAAGACCCCCCAAGGCATACCGGATCCAAAAACAAACCATGTAATGTGTCAATGCTACTATGGAATATTAAAGGAGGGTGTGACATGAATAAGAAGAAGGAGATCCGGGAATGGATTGCTGCTAGAGGACACTCCTTAGTTGATTTAGTGGAAATGAAACTAAATGAGAAAAATAAAGACAATATCAGATATTGTTCCCGCAGGAATGCGAGCATGTTTCTAATGTGGCGTGCTCTAAGCTGGCCAGAGTCTGTGTGTCTTGGAAAATGGGTACATGGCAGGTGACAATGATAAAGATGTCAGATCAACACATCATAGTTGAATGCAGAAACAATGGGGGCTTGCATATGTGGGTGTTAATTGTATATGCTCATAATGACATGAAAAGAAGACATGAGCTATGTCATGACTTGGTTTCTCTATTCAGAAAAGACTCTCTATTGTGGTTGGTAATTGGGGACTTCAATACTGTTCGTTTGTAGGTAGAGATAAAGATCAACTTTGTATGCTAAGATGAATGATTTCAATCATACTATAGATAAGGACGGACTATTTGAGCTACCAATAATTGGGGGTGACATCTTTACATGGAACAATGAAATAGATCCAGGGAACAAAATAGCAAGTTAGCTAGACAGAGCACTAGAGAATGATGAGTGGTTGCAAATTTTTCCTAATGTGTAGGTATAAGCAGGTGGATCTGAAATAAGTGACCATGATCCTATATCAGTGTAGATCACAGAGAAGAAATATAAAAGGAAACCATTTAGATTCTTAAACTACTTGGCTGAATGGAAGGGTTTCAATGATGTCATTAATGAGAGTTAGAATATATAGATAACAAGGAACTCAATGTATGTGTTTGCAAAGAAAATGACAAATACAAAGCTTACACTAAAGAGGTGGGCCAAGTCTGAGGTGAATATTCCAAACTTGTTGACAAATGCCAAAAGAGAATGTAGAGAGGTCAGAGAAAAGATTCTATAGGACCCGCTAAATGAAAAAATGATAAGGAAAGATGGCGAGCTGAAGATGATGCGGGAGATCTTAAAAAAGCAGGGGAAAAATTCTACTGGAAAAGAAGCAGAGACAAGTGGATGGAGGATGGTGATAGGAATGCCAAGCTTTATCATACAACAGTTAAAAGGAGGGAGGTTGATACCATTATTTTAGAACTTATTGACAAAGATGGCAATGTTTTCAACAAGTAGGATGACTTAGAGGAACAAGATGTAGAGTTCTATTCTTCTATCTATAATAAGAACTTTGATGATGAGATGAAGAAGGAGGAGATGACATGGAATTTCAAACCCTCAAGCACTCATAAAAGTATTCTTACAAGGAAGACAAACAATATTCTTATAAGGAAGACAAATGAACAAGAAGTTAAATAAGTTGTTTGGAGTATTGGCAGTAATAAGTCCCCAAGATCTGATGGTTTCAATGATTTTTTCTAGAAGAAGACATGGGATATTATCAAGGAGGACCTGATTGCATATGTTAATTGGTTCATGGAAGGGGGAAACATGGTTAAACATGTCAACCATTCTTTCTTGGTGCTTATTCCCAAGAAGAAAGTGAAAACATCTCTTGCTAATTTTAGACCTATTACTTGTTGTTCGGTGCAAAAAAAAAATCATTGCAAAAATCCTAACCGCTAGATTGAAGTCTGTACTTCCCTACCTCATTTCTGAAAATCAAGGAGCTATTGTGATAGGAAGGAGCATTAGTGACTATGATTTGCTAGAAGGAGAATTTCTGCAGGACTTCAAGGTGATGAGAGGCAGCAGAAAGGCTTGATTGAAACTAGATGTGTCCAAATCTTATGACAGTGTCAGATGGGATAAACTTTGGTGGATCATGGAGTAGATGGGTTTCAATGAATAGTGGATTGGCTGGATAAAATAGTGTGTGGGAACAACAAGCTTTTCTATACTGGTTAATGGCTTTTTTGTAAGTAAATTCAAAGGTAGAAATGGGCTACGCCAAGGTGATCCACTCTCCCTTCTTCTCTTTGTTATTGTTATGGAGTACTTCACATAGAAGATGTTGGACACAGAAAGAAAAAAGGAGATCAAGACATATAAAGTTAATAGTACCAAAGTGATGACACGCCTAACCTTTACAGATGATGTGCTTGTCTTTGTTGAAGCCAAACAAAACACATTGGTGAATTTGCAACTTCTTCTCAAGGATTTTGGTGAGCAGACGGGGCTGTGTGTAAATGCAAACAAAACCCACCTCTTTCTATCCAAAAGTTTCTATAAGATGGAGGATAGATTGAATGATGCAATGGGGGTGGAGATGGGGAAATTTTGTACTAAATAACTTAGGTTCCCGCTAGCTGGAGGCAACCTACAAGTCAAAGACTTTGCTGCTTGCATGGACAAACTAGAGGAAATGATTAATAAATGGCCAACCCAGAAAACATCTATGACAGGGAGAGCTATGCTTCTGAAGGTTTCTGTAGAGGGACTTCTCACTTTTTTGGTGCAATAGGGAGAGATCCCCAGTCCGGTTCTAGTTAGAATGGAAAAAAAATGACAAATTTTCTTTGGGCACGTGTGTATCACCCGATGAGATACACACGAATGACTTTTCCCAAAGATGAAGGAGGCCTAGATCTGAAATCACCGAGGGATATAGCAAAGTGGGGGATGATGAGAAGAATCATTATCTATTAGGATAACACCTCAACATGGGGGAAATAGATGAGAGAAAGATATCCAAGAGGACTTGATTTCATACCACAAATAAGAGAAGGATACTCACACACTATCAATGTCATGACGGAGATATGGCAACAAGTTAGACATCTTTTTGACCCTCACATGGGAGGTGGATGCAGACTTAAAGACATGAAGACTAACCTGTGGGAAGTCACAAGATCAAGAGATGCAAAAGACAAGCACATGGAGTAGGCATGGGCAAGAATACATGTACCAAGATGGAGTATGTGTGTTTATAAATTTCTACATAATGCTCTAGCTACTCTAGATTAAATACATGGATGAAATCATAAAGTTGCTTTTGTTTGCTCACTATGTAAGAAGGAGAATGAGTCTCATAATCACCTAGTAAGCTGCTGCAATTTTACAAAAGATGTTTGGAAGATAATATGTGAAGACTTTAGATTGCATCTACAGTCGAAAGAGGAACTGAGAAGCATGTTGACAAGTCACATACAAAGCAACAAAAAGAGGACCCTGTTTGCTAATCTATGCTATCATATTTGGGAGGAAAGGAACACATGTAAACATGGAGGCACAATCACTAATGTAAAGAGTATTGCTATAAAAATTTGTTAATTTGTTAAAAATAAGTTACACATTAGCTAGAATTAAGAGTGAGTTGTTGCTCTATTTTCTAGATGTATGATGTTGGTCCTACATGTAACTCTTGACCTCCTATATTTTTAGGAGGATGTCAAAATATATTTACCTGATTCCGATACACACATACATACATACATACATACATACATACACACATACACACATCCAAGCCACCCGCAAGGGTGTGGATCATTGGTGATCAAACTGTGAATGCAGGCAGAGGTCCCAGGTTCGAATCCTTATGGGGACGAATAAACTGGGATTTATGTCTGACATGGTTTGTGCCAGAACCAATGGGTTGCACACTTGGTTTACCATACTCCTCCTGTGTCGGGCCTCCATAGGTTAATGAGGGGTCAGGGAGAGGAAGTCTCCTTGATGACTCATTTCTGCCGACAAGGAGTGGTTCAAGTGGTCAAGCATGGTGTCTCCTAACAAAAGGACCCGGGTTCAAATCCTAGTTGCCACCTTGATTTACCACCCTCTCAGGCATTTGGCCTCTGCCACGGGCATGGGAGAGGGGGGGAATCTTTCTCTCTTCATCCCATACATACATACAAGACGACAAGGAGTGGCTCAAGTGGTCAAGCACAATGTCCCCTAATAAAGAGACTCGAGTTCGAATCCCAGTTGTAGCCTTCATTTACCACCCTCATGGGCATTCGGCCTTTGCCAAAGGCGTGGGAGGGGGGGGAGAGAATGCCTCTCCTAATCCCATACACACATACATACATATAGCTCTTATAAATAATTTTATTTTACACAATACATACATACAAACACAACGTCACCCTTAACGCTCCATTTGGGAGATTGTTCGGGTAATTAGGGTGTCAGGTGTGGCACCCACGATGACAGACACTCCAGGCATTATCTTCCACCAACGCAACATCAACGCAACCCCACCCAACATCCCTACACCACCGAAAGCATAGGAGGCTAGAGGAGAAACCAGCGATGCTAGAAGACCTAGCCCTAGCGGGGGAGTGTCGGGCGGCAACATGCCATTTTCCTATTGTGTCGATGTAGCATCATATATAGGTGGGGAGTTAGGCAGCAACATGGTGTCTACCTATAGAGTCGATGCAACATCATCTATTGGTGGGGCGTCAGGTAGCAACGGGGTTTTTACCTACAGAGTCGACGTAGCATCATCGATGGGTGGGGCGTCGGGCAGCAACGGAGCGTCTACCTACAAAGTCGACACAGTGTCGCTGACGGGGAAGGATGGAGGAGTAGCACCGGGTAGCAACAGGGCGTCTCCCTATAGAGTCGATGTAGCATCGATGACGGGAAATGATGTACACAATGCTAACAGAGGAGCGTCGGGCAGCAACATGTCGTCTCCCAACAATGTTGATGTAGCGTCGTCAATGGGTAGGGATGGACACAGAGCCAAGAAGGGCTAGTGTCATATACTGAAGTAGCCTACCCAACACGACACCATGGAGTGTTTCCTAGAGCTGAGGCACTGTGATGGACAAGTTCACATTGACCTAGATGTGGATGAGTTTGATCAGATGCGCAACATATGGGAGTTCACCATCATGGCCTACGCCCTGGGCAAGAGACCCTACTACCCACACTTCTAGGCATAGATACAGAGGACATGGAGACCAAAGGGATCATTTGAGGTGTTTTCGAGGGAGAACAATATCTTTCTAATCCGATTCAGCAACGTCAAAGACAAGAAAGAGGTCCTCAACCTAGGACCTCATTGGTTCGACACACAAATTCTAGTGATGAAGGATTACCAACATGGATATGAACTTTTATGGGATATCTTTGCCATGATCCCCAACTAGATCACCTTGAAGTTGATTGGCCACACTTAGACCCGGCGGGTGGTGGTGACTATTGCTGCTAGTGGGGAAGGTGTTGCACATTGAAAATCACTCATTGGAGACAGATGAGGCCCGAGTCCTGGTCGAATTGAAAGTGGAGAATGAAGCACTGGAGAGAGTTTGGATGAACATCCAAGGTCGTGATCCAGTCCTGGTGGATATCTCCTATGATGGGCCACCAATGAAGTGTAGCCATTGCTGTGCTTTCAGGCATAGCAACCAAAAATGCAAGACAGGCTAAAAAGAGAAGTCAGACAACAAGATGGAGAAGAAGACATAGGTGCCTAGCAGGTCTGGAAGGAGACATGCCCTAGTGTTATTCCATACACTGGGCCTTATGGTGGAACAGTAGGGACAAATGAAGAGGCACATGTGGAGGTAGACAGGAAAGAAGCTCCTGACACTGAGGTTGGCCTTGATTCCATGGATGATAGTGGCACACCAAAGATGGGTCCAACTAACCCAGGAGGAACTATAAGGGAAGAAGGATAATTCATCTCTACTTCTAAGAAGAAAGGACCTAAGAGATATGGTATTCCTAAGAATGTGGGGGTGAGCACCATCCTAGATACAACAAACAACTTTGAAGCTCTTTTTGACTCTGACAAGGAGGATGTAGCAATAAAAGAACCAAAGGAAAGGGATGTGAAAAAGAAGGACCAGAGGAAGGAGCCGGGCAGGCGTACCATGGCAAACAAGAACCTTTGATATGTCCATGCTCCGATGGAATATTAAAGGTGGGTGTGACAGGTACAAAAAGAAGGAGATCCGGGAGTGGATCACTGCTAGTGGGCATTCCTTGGTAGTTTTGGAGGAAACAAAATAAGGAGGCAAAATAATAACAACATTAGATACTTATTTCCTTAAGGATGGGAGCATGTGTCTAATTTGGAGCATTCTGAGTTGACTAGAGTTTGTGTTGCATGGAAACAAAATGCATGGCAGGTTATTGTGATACATATGTCAGATCAACATATTACAATGGAGTGCAGGAATGCAGGTGGATTACATATGTGGTTGACAACTGTCTATGCTCATAATGATGCAAATAGGAGACATAGTTTATGGTAGGAACTAATAAATTTATCTAGACATATATCTTATCCGTGGTTGGTGATTGGTGACTTCAATAATGTCTGACTACAAGCTGAGAAGATAGGTGGAAGACCAAAAATGAATGCAGTGATTAATGCTTTCAATTATACCATTGATCAGGTTGGACTTTTTGAATTGCCCATGGTTGGTGGGGACTTTTTCACTTGGAACAATGAGAGGAAGTCGGAGGACAGAATTGCAAACAAGCTTGACAAAGCTCTAGTGAATGAGAAGTGGTCACAAATTTTCCCTAATGTGTAGGTTAAAGCCAGCAGATCCGAGTTGAGCGACCATGCCCCAATTTCAGTGCAAATCACAGAAAAGAAATAAAAGAGAAGACCTTTTAGGTTCACTATTGGGCTGATTGGAAGTGATTCAATGATGTCATTAGAGAAAGCTAGAACATCAAAGTGAAGGGGAATCCAATGTATGTGTTTGCAAAGAAACTGTCTAATACCAAGTGTGCACTCAAAAGTTGGGCCAAGGAGAAGGTGAACATTCCCAATACGCTAAAGGAAACCAAAGAAGAATGTAAGGAGGTCAGAAGATTGCTACTACATGATCCACTAAATGAATATTTGATAAAGAAAGATAATAAGTTGAAAATGATGCTTGAAGACTTAAAGAAGGCCAAGGAAAAGTTCTACTGGAAGAGGAGTAGAGAGAAATAGATGGAAGATGGTGATAGAAATACCAAACTATATCATTCAACTATTAAGAGGAAAGATGCTGACAACATCATCTCAGAGCTTATTGATAGTGATGGGAATGTTGTCAACAAGCAGGAGGACTTGGAAGAACAAGCTATCCAATTTTATTCTTCTTTATACAATAAGGAGTTTGATGACAAGCTGGAAGGGAGGATATAGAGAGTGTGTGTGTGCGTGTGTGTGTGTGTCTTGCCAACAAAGTATCACACCCCGATCTTCAAAACCAAGATAAGTTATTAATCATGTTGTGGGCAAAAGATAAATAGGCAATATAAAGACATATGAGCTCAGGTATCATGTCTTTGACCTAATCTGAACGAATATTAGTGTTGAGTGAAGTAGAGGAACACATATAAAAATGACCACCATTTGATGATATTGGTCCTTATAGAACTTGAAGTTGATTGTTGTGTTGAGAAAGAGGTTCTATACATTTTTGATGTTTTCTTTTTTTAAGTAAAAGCGAAGAAAAAATGACCTTTGGGTTGTTTGGACAATTTTGATATTTAGTAATATCTAAATATACTTTAGTAAATTTTTTGATATTTATTCAGATACGATGAGACAATTGTTTAATTGTGATGAAGCTTGGAATTGGTATGGTCAAAGCTGGTAATCTATTGGGCAACGGATGTTACCTACAGAGAGTTTAGAAGAAAACAAACTTAGTTAAAATATGTGGGTAATGATTGCTTGGATCAACCCAAACCTATTTTTAGTTGGTGGTACTACACTATATCGGCAAGTTCTGTTGCTATTAAAAGGATATTAAAAAAAAGTAATGTCATCCGCTCCCTAGTAATAGTGGGACGCAAAGGAAAGAAAGGAAAAGACTATCATGTTTGGGAATTCAAGCATCGTAGGGAGTCAGACTATGCGATTTGAGGAGAATATTTCAATGAGTCTAGGAGATGTATACGTATATAAGTAAGTTGTGATGTCACATAAGTGAAGAACAAAGGAAGTGAAGACTGAACCAAACTTACCGGTTCAAGCGACCTCCTGTTCTTTTGATACAGGAATACAATATGAGTCCACGGTGAGGTGAGATTGGTCTCATTGTCAGATCGAGAACGAAGGATTGATATAGGCCTTGGACCGCAAAGGAAGAAAGTCCTTAGGGTTTTGAGCAGAAGAGAGAGATTAATAGAGAAACTGCAAAGAAAAGAGGAGGAAGAGAGAGTAGCGCCGCCTAAGACTTGGGCGATGTGGCTTTTGGAGGACAACACCACCAATGGCGCCTCTTGAAGCTAGCACAGTCAGGGCAAGCGAGGGTGAGGTTACGTCGAGGCAAGGAGCAACCCTCTGAACAAGTTGCAACATTTGCCTCAAACGGTGGGTCGTATGAACACCTAGGCGGGCGGCTTCCCTGTTCGACGCACGAGAGACAGGGGATCTGAGACTCCCGATCCGAACCCAACTAGTCAAGCCGAAGACCTCTTTCCTAAGTGCCTCAACGTTGGGGGGGAGGCTCAGCGGCAACTTCACGGCTGTGTAGATCTTGGACGGCCGGACATCACCCTGGAGAGGTGCTCGGTGCTACACTCTGTTTCTATGGAGAAACAAGGGCTTAACTCCTGTGTTTCTCCTGTGAGAGAAGAAGACGGGGGAAGCACCGGCCCTAGGCCTGAGATGCGCCTGAGTTGAGGGCCGCCAGATCAAATCTTGACGGCTGAGATTGACCAAGGTTAGGTAAACTTCTAAAATTCATATCTTGAGCTATAGATCTCGGTTTGAGATAAACAAGATACCTATGGAAAGCTCTTTGAGTGTACTATTCTATAAAAATAGTTCCAGAGTATGATTTTGATGTCTTATATTTATTATATTCTGGGTAGACAAAACTATATGATTTTGATGTTTTGCCAATTAAAAATAGTAAACACCTTTAGAAATTCATACAAATTTTACTGAATGTGTATTTTTATATGTTTAACATTAATTCAGATCCTGATCTTTCATATATGAAGTTTTAGTGAGGTTTTTAATGTAAACACTAATAAGGGTATTTTGTGTATTTCACCCATAATATGATTTTTAAATGACCTGAGATTTTAATACATGACTATTCCTACATTATATGAGTACTTTTATAGAGATTTGATGAAGTTTCTTGTGCTATTATATTAGTATCTAGTTTTAGATGAGTAGCCATTATGAAAGAATAATAATTGATTATCCTGACACTATAAGTGATATTATGGCCAATTAGGCCTGATATTAGTAATGTGATGGTATTCTACTTTGATTTCCTAATTGAGTCAGTAAGTTTAGAATATGTGACTATGTTTGAGAATTATTCTCATTATATGAAGTGTATGTTCATATTAGTGCATAAGATGATTTATGTCTTATTTGAGTATAAAGATAATATTTATTATATAGTATGAGTTTTATTTTATTTTAATGCCAAGATTTTATGGTGATTTTAGATTAAAGTTATGTTTAGTCTAAATAAGAACCTTAAGTTGGTATATGTAGTTAGGAAGATGGGGTTTTGAGATTCAGAAATAGAAAGAGAGAATATATGCTTGGACTGATAAAACTATGATGATATCCATGTTATTAAAGTTATGGAACTTAGAATGGAGACTTCCTTATCGATGCCATCTGTATAAGAGGTAAGTGGTCCATGCCCATGAGTACTCATGTTTTAAGTTCAATATGTTTACATGTCTCCTCATAAGACTTTTCTAATTTATATAGTTCAATGTTCTAAGGTTTTAATGCAAACAAGAATATTTTCATATCTCTATCATTATGTAAGTTGAGATATCCAAAATTTCAAATAGAGACATGTTGTTCAAAATAGTTGTGACCCATGGACCAAGTCCATGAGAAAGTTAAAGAATCATGTTCCTGCAAGATTTCTTAGAAATGTTCAAAATTAATGAATAAGATTGTAAGATAAGATATGCAAGTAATGTAGCCATACTTAGTTGGTGATTTGGGATAGTTTTGTATTGAGGATTTAAATACACATATATTGTCAGGATTTCTCAGATTTATAGGCATAATTATGTATTATGATTTCAAGCAGAAACATGCCATTAAGATTTCATGCATATGTATAGATATAACAACTAGATTCATTAGAATGAATAATATCTAGAATTTAATTACAATATAAGAATATGAATTTCAGAATATTAAGACATGGTCTACTTTTAGAAATAAAGGTACTGTTGGGATCACAATATATCGTAAAAATGAGTTCATGATGGCATTATAAGGTAATGACACATTAATTTATGATTAGGTTGTAATACAATATTTTATAAGATTTATATTTTGGTATTTAAGGTTTAATATGTAAGTTCATATGCAAAGTTTCAGGGTAACATCATATTTTATAAGAAGGATTGAACCATCTTGTCAGAATTGATATTTTTTAAATATGTGGTACTTATGATACTTTCATAAGCTTGACTTAAGATACTTTTCATACTCATTGTTTCTATATTCATGTCAGATCCTTTCTCATAAGACATTAGACTCAATTATGATATAATTGATATAATGAAGTAATCTTATCAAATAAGAGTTTTAGAATAAAGTTTACCCAGATAATGAGATACATGTTCAAATCCAGCAATGAATTCAGTTTAGAACTTAAGAATAAGAGATTTAGATTCAGACTTAGACTACTCACTGTGTGAGTAGCCAGATTTTGAATAAAGATACATGATAAGGGTTTTAGACCCAATCTCAATTATGAAGTAATTGAGATCCATATTCACATTTAGTTCTAGATTAAGTTTATCACCTAAGAATAAAAGATTCAGATTTAGATTCAGATTTAGAATTCAATACATGCTCAATACTCAGTAACTAATCTCAGATAAGTTCAGTTATCAGTTTAATATAAGATAAGTTCAGATTTAATATTCAATAAAGCTATCAGTATTCAGCTTCAATTCAGATTAAGAATTAAGTAAGTAAGTTTAGACTTAAGATAATTAAGTTGAAACCTTCACATAAGACATTATATGATAAGTCCTCATTCAGTAGTCCCGGGACGATTCATAGGAATCTGTTGCCAATTCAGAGGAGTGTTTACTCCAATTCATAGGTGTTGCGGCACCAATTTAGGGCATAGCCACACCAATTCAGAGACACCTCGGTGTCATTCAGGGCGTGTAGTGCCATTTCAGGGTACTTCGGTACCAATTCAGGGCGTAGATACGCCAATTCAGGAGGACTTATTGTATAATGGTGGCCACAAATAGATAAAAATTGTAAGTAAAAGATACTTAAGATTAGAGCATGTCTATAATATCATCCATGAGTGTGATGAGAGGAATTCAGATAAGATATTTATGATCTATACACTTTGGCATAGGCCATGAAACCTAGAGTATAAGTCTCCAGAAAAGATAGAGTAGAAAATAAGAGTTTAAGAAATGAGAGATAATATGTTTCTAGATTTAATCAGAGTTTAATGTTCATTTTATATTTATGATTTCAAGAATCTTTTGTAATATTTCAATTCTTTAGCAATGTACATTTTAGAATACTCATGCCACTTACTCTAACGACTATTTTTCCCAATGCATGGCTGGGGACGCGATGTCTGTAGGTTTTGGAGAAATTGAAGAACAAAGGGAACAACAAAGGCTTAAGAGATTTTCAAGCTTGCCTAGTGGGGTGCCATCTACCTAGACGATCCTGAGTATTGACATCTTTTTATTATGAAATTATGCATAAACATGATGTAGTTTTATGTTGACAAAAAGCTATGTACGAATCGGTTTTACTAGTTTTGCAAAGTGTTTCATTTACTTTTATTGCAATGGTTATCATGTTTGTGACACTCCCAGATGAAAAGGAAAAAAAAATATTACTTCCGCTCATGTGTTATGAAAATCTGGGTGTTACAATATGGTATCAGAGCAATTTGGTAAATGGCCACTAGGCAAACATGATTCTCATAGTCACCCTACAGTGAAGAGGTAAGATTAGGGTTTAGGGATAGATTCCATAAGAAGAATACCATAACCTAGAGTGGTTATGGGTCTTAACCTTAGAATAGATAGATATCTTAGAGTTAGAAGTCATCCTTGTTTAGATCTAAAGTAGCAACCTAAACCTAGCTAATGAGGTTTATTCTCCATTCTCAGTGGTTATGGCCAGCCAATTGAGAATTGAAAAGAAATTTCATAAGCGCTAGACTTTTATGCATCTCTCCTTTCTTATTGGCCCATGTGGGATGGGACACACATGTTAGTAGGTTAGTGAGAGATAGCATGTCTGAATCCCACATCTCTGGGTATGTGCCTGATCACCACATATCTAGGAATGTAGGAGTTACCTAAAGAACCTAATATTAGACAACCATGTGCAACTAATGTTAGGAAGTCGTGATAAGGTTGAGGTAGATTCCCTAAGTATAGAGACAAGTTTAGTTTCATAGACCCTAAGCATGAGTTGAGAAGTAGACCAAGGTAATAGATAATTCTCACATAAACATTTTATGAAAATACAATACATATCTTCTTGCATACAAAAATTTGAACATACGTGTACCTTAATACGATGAAGAGGTAAGTAGAACCCTAAGGTGGGTAGACTATTGAATTTCGAGGATGAAATTCCCAATAAGGTGGGTAGTATTGTCACACCCAGATCTTCAAAACCAAGATAAGTTATTAATCATGTTGTGGGCAAAGGATAAATAGGGGATATCAAGACATATGAGCTCAGGTATCACGTCTTTGACCTAATCTGAACGAATATTAGTGTTGAGTGAAGTAGAGGAACACATATAAAAATGACCACCATTTGATGATATTGGTCCTTATAGAACTTAAAGTTGATTGTTGTGTTGAGAAAGAGGTTCTATACATTTTTGATGTTTTCTTTTTTTAAGTAAATGCGAAGAAAAATGACCTTTGGGTTGTTTGGACAATTTTGATATTTAGTAATATCTAAATATACTTTAGTAAATTTTGTGATATTTATTCGGATACGATGAGACAATTGTTTAATTGTGATGAAGCTTGGAATTGGTATGGTCAAAGCTGGTTATCTATTGGGCAACGGATGTTACCTACAGAGAGTTTAGAAGAAAACAAGCTTAGTTAAAATATGTGGGTAATGATTGCTTGGATCAACCCAAACCAATTTTTAGTTGGTGGTACTACACTATATCGGCAAGTTCTGTTGCTATTAATAGGATATTAAAAAAAAGTAATGTCATCCGCTCCCTAGTAATAGTGGGATGCAAAGGAAAGAAAAGAAAAGGCTATCATGTTTGGGAATTCAAGCATCATAGGGAGTCAGACTATGCGATTTGAGGAGAATATTTCAATGAGTCTAGGAGATGTATACGTATATAAGTAAGTTGTGATGTCACAAAAGTGAAGAACAAAGGAAGTGAAGACTGAACCAAACCTACTGGTTCAAGCGACCTCCTGTTCTTTCGATACAGGAATACAATATGAGTCCACGGTGAGATTGGTCTCATTGTCAGACCGAGAACGAAGGACCGATATAGGCATCGTGCCGCAAAGGAAGAAAGTCCTTAGTGTTTTGAGCAGAAGAGATAGATTAATAGAGAAACCACAAAGAAAAGAGGAGGAAGAGAGAGTGGCACAGCCTAAGACTTGGGCGATGTGGCTTTTGGAGGACAACACCACCAATGGCGCCTCTTGAAGCTAGCACAGTCAGGGCAAGTGAGGGTGAGGTTACGTCGAGGCAAGGAGCAACCCTCCGAACAAGCTGCAACATTTGCCTCAGACGATGGGTCGTTCGACCACCTAGGCGGGCGGCTTCCCTGTTCGACACACGGGAGACAGGGGAGCTGAGACTCCCAATCCAAACCCAACTAGTCGAGCCAAAGACCTCTTTCCTAAGTGCCTCAACGCTGGGGGGAGGCTCAGCGGCAACTTCACGGCTGCGTAGATCTTGGACGGCCGAACATCACCCTGGAGAGGTGCTCGGCACTGCACTCTGTTTCTATGGAGAAATAGGGGCTTAACTCCTGTGTTGTGCCTGTGAGAGAAGAAGACGGGGGAAGCGCCGGCCCTAGGCCTGAGATGCGCCTGAGTTGAGGGCCGCCAGATCAAATCTTGACGGCTGAGATTGACCAAGGTTAGGTAAACTTCTAAAATTCATATCTTGAGCTACAGATCTCTGTTGGGACAAATAAGGTACCTATGGAAAGCTCTTTGAGTGTAATATTCAATAAAAATAGTTCCATAGTATGATTTTGATGTCTTATATTTAGTATATTCTGGGTAGACAAAACTATATGATTTTGATGTTTTTCCAATTAAAAATAGTAAACGCCTTTAGAAATTCATACAAATTTTACTGAATATGTATTTGGATATGTTTAACATTAATTCAGATCCTGATCTTTCATATATGAAGTTTTAGTGAGGTTTTTAATGTAAACACTAATAAGGGTATTTTGTGTATTTCACCCATGATATGATTTTTAAATGACCTGATATTTTAATACATGACTATTCCTACATTATATGAGTACTTTTATAGAGATTTGATGAAATTTCTTGTGCTATTATATTAGTATTTAGTTTTAGATGAGTAGCCATTATGAAAGAATAATAATTGATTATCCTGACACTATAAGTGATATTATGGCCAATTAGGCCTGATATTAGTAATGTGATGGTATTCTACTTTGATTTTCTAATTGAGTCAGTAAGTTTAGAATATGTGACTATGTTTGAGAATTATTCTCATTATATGAAGTGTATGTTCATATTAGTGCATAAGATGATTTATGTCTTATTTGAGTATAAAGATAATATTTATTATATAGTATGAGTTTTATTTTATTTTAACGCCAAGATTTTATGGTGATTTTAGATTAAAGTTATGTTTAATCTAAATAAGAATCTTAAGTTGGTATATGTAGTTAGGAAGATGGGGTTTTGAGATTCAGAAATAGAAAGAGAGAATATAGGCTTGGACTGATAAAACTATGATGATATCCTGGTTATTAAAGTTATGGAATTTAGAATGGAGACTTCCTTATCGATGCCATCTGTATAAGAGGTAAGTGGTCCATGCCCATGAGTACTCATGTTTTAAGTTTAGTATGTTTACATGTCTCCTCATAAGACTTTTATACTTTATATAGTTCAATGTTCTAAGATTTTAATGCAAACAAGAATATTTTCATATCTCTATCATTATGTAAGTTGAGATATCCAAAATTTCAAATAGAGACATGTTGCTCAAAATAGTTGTGACCCATGGACCAAGTCCATGAGAAAGTTAAAGAATCGTGTTCCTACAAGATTTCTTAGAAATGTTCGAAATTAATGAATAAGATTGTAAGATAAGATATGCAAGTAATGTAGCCATACTTAGTTTGTGATTTGGAATAGTTTTGTATTGAGGATTTAAATACACATATATTTTCAGGATTTCTCATATTTATAGGCATAATTATGTATTATGATTTCAAGCAGAAACATGCATTCAGATTTCATGCATATGTATAGATATAACAACTAGATTCCTTAGAATGAATAATATCTAGAATTTAATTACAATATAAGAATATGAATTTTAGGATATTAAGACATGGTCTACTTTTAGAAATAAAGGTACTATTGGGATCACAATGTATTGTAAAAATGAGTTCATGATGGCATTATAAGGTAATGACACATTAATTTATGATTAGGTTGTAAATATTTTATAAGATTTCTATTTTGGTATTTAAGGTTTAATATGTAAGTTCATATGAAAAGTTTCAGGGTAACATCATATTTTATAAGAAGGATTGAACCATCTTGTCAGAATTGATATTTTTTAAATATGTGGTACTTATGATACTTTCATAAGCTTGACTTAAGATACTTTTTATACTCATTGTTTCTATATTCATGTCAGATCCTTTCTCATAAGACATTAGACTCAATTATGATATAATTGATATAATGAAGTAATCTTATCAAATAAGAGTTTTAGAATAAAGTTTACCCAGATAATGAGATACATGTTCAAATCCAGCAATGAATTCAATTTAGAACTTAAGAATAAGAGATTTAGATTCAGAGTTAGACTACTCACTGTGTGAGTAGCCAGATTTTGAATAAAGATACATGATAAGGGTTTTAGACCCAATCTCAATTATGAATTAATTGAGATCTGATGCGATGATTTTGAGTCGCATTTAGAGACCTGTTTCATATGTGTTTTGTGCCTTAATTACTCATTTTCATGGATATTATTGCATAATTCACTTTATTTGGTCTTTGCCATCATTTTATATCAAATCCCCTTTGTTTTACTATTTTGAGCATTATTTATCATCTTATTATAAATTGTGTGGATTTACTTGGGCCTGTTGTGAAATTTCAGGAAGAACAAGTATCTGCTTCCGTCGATACCATCGACGGAAGTCGATACCATCGACCAAGCCACAGGTTGTCAGCCGAGAAGAGCAATACAGTGTCGATACCATCGACACTTACGTCGATGGTATCGAGATCCCTTCAAGTTGCTGGCGAGGAAACTGTCGATACCATCGACCCAAGTCGATGCCATCGACACAAGGAGAGCTACAGCGTCGCTAAACGACAACAACCGACGCTAAAGGTGTCGATACCATCGACACACAAGTCGATGGTATCGAGATCACCACAGGCGCTCAGAATAAAAGAAAGGAAAGCTGCCGCTAATCCGCTGGGTCGATACCATCGACCCGCGTCGATGGTATCGACGCCGGCAGATATGCGTTGGATTTGTTTTGATTTCGATCGGACGGCTGTTGTTATTTGACGACCTAATTAGGGACTTATACCTAATGACGGCCGCCCAGACGAGAGGATCATCTAATTTTGGATTGCACGAGTGCCGAGGAGGAAATAAAGGAGAACGGAGGCCGAGAAGCTCATCCCGGGTGATTCGGACGCTGCCAAAGATGATTTCCACCACCGACAGGCGGGGAAGCTCGTGTTTTACACCAAGGATCCACCGGTTCTTCTCCGTTCAGGGGTTTTCCCATTTATTTCCCGTTTTTCTTATGAATTCCCCAATTTCTACCATGTACTCGTGTGAGATGAACATGAGAGGCTAAAACCTTCAATCTTTAGGACCGGGAGTAGCCCGGGAATGCATTGTATGACATTTTTATATCAATAATTCATATTTTTCTCTCAAATCCGTGGTATAGATTTGTTTTCTCCATTTCTATTGTTATGCTTGATCACCATAATAATAACTTAATGCCCTAAATCACTTCGACAGAAGGATTAACGGTTGAAAAGAGACGAATTCTACATTAATTAATAAAACCCTTGACAAAGGAGTTGTAAAATTAATGGTGGGAACTGAGAGACCGTTTATAATGCACTTAGTTTAGGGGAATGATTACTACGACGGTGGAATCAACCTAAATCTAAGTAGTGAATTACACTACGACAGTGGGTAATTCTGTTTTTAGGCCACTACCCGGATAGAGAGAGAAGTGTGAAGAATGATATGAAACTTAATACAATGTTGACCCGCGGTGAAACCGCCATCCTAAAGATATCCCTTTTAATTTATTAAATTAACCTTTAATCGATTGTTTTCTTTGTTTGATTTTTATTTTCTTTTAATTTGAACAACAAAACCCTACTTTGTTAATCGGTCTAGCTGATTGCGATTAGTTAGTAGAAGTCTCCAATAATTCACGTATCCCTGAGTTCGACTCGGGCCTCACAAGGCCTATATTACTCGACGCGTACACTTGCATTTTTAGCGCGTAGTAAAATACACGTCAAGTTTTTGGCGCCGTTGCCGGGGATACGGAGAATTATTGGCACTTTGAGTGCTAAGAGCGGCCACTCTAGGCCACTTTTTTCTTTTTTTTAAAACAATTTTAAAAAATTCCTATATTTCTCTATAATTGTGTTTACTCGTTCAAAGCATTGTACTGAACCCCGATTTTCAAAATTTCAGGTACTTTGCATGGTGCATACGTGTAGTACCGACTACGCGAATCGCACACCTGAGATCCCACATCCGGGACTAGAGGACGAGGACTACTACGAGCAGGAGTACCAAAGTGATATAAATTCTGAATCATAGCAAGAACAAGCAGAAGAAATGGCTGAAGCACAGACAATATGGGAGAAGATCAAGGCGTCTTCTTCCTCAGCATCAAAGGGGCCCATAAAGAAGCAGACGATCAACATACCGACATACAAGATCGATCCAGCACTGATTAACCTGGTTAAATCAAACGCATTTCACGGATTAAAAAATGAAGATCCAGTGGCCCACATCAGCCAGTTCGTGGAGAACTGCGATATGGTGAAGATAGATCGATTTCCACAGGATGTGCTCTACCTCAAGTTATTCCCGAGTTCCTTGGCTGGAGTGGCAAGAGAGTGGCTTCATAACCTCGACGACGAGTTTGTTGAATCATGGGATCACATGGTGGAGGTTTTCTTTGAGAGGTTCTTCCCTCCTGAGAAGACCAATGATATGATCCGGAAGATCCACAATTTCACCCAACAGGCGGGTGAAACTTATTCTGAGACTTGGGAGCGATTCCAAGTCATGTTGAGGAGATGTCCACACCATGGATTGGACAAGGAAACCCAAGTGAAGATCTTCTACTTTGCTCTCTCCGAGCATGATAGAAGCAATTTGGACTCGGCCGGTTCAGGATTTTTCTTGAACAACACTGATACAAGATGCTGGGAGATATTAAAGAACATGGCTCGGAAACAGTCATGGGGCGACAGAGGTGCAGTAGAACATGTCAAGGCTGCCGGCAAATCCAGAACAGTTAGGGAGCTGAACGACAAGCTAGATCTTCTAGCCAAGAAGCTGCTAACTAAGGAAGATGCATCTGAGGATGAGGAAGCCCAAGTGAAGTTCATGCAACAACAGGGCTATAGAAACAATGACTATGCATGGAGAAAGGATAAAAAGTTTTCATGGAAGGATCCGAATAATTTTCTGCAGGATCCGGAGGCCAAACCACAGCAAAGAACCGAGGAAAAGAACACTGAATTGCTAAGTCAAATGGTTCAGCAAAACCAAGAGATGATGGCCATGTTTGGTAAACAATTACAATCTCAAGGTGACATTCTAACCAAGTTTGGGCAGATACTGCAAAGCCATGGAGCACAGATGCGGGCATTAGAGACCACCGTGGCACAGATTTCAAATGAAGTGGCGGCCATCAAGCACACCAATCAACAGAAACCAGCTGAGAATGTGAACGTGGCTCAAGCACATCATCAGGTTAAGTACATGTCGGTGGTAAGAAATGAGGAATCTCAGGTGCAAGAAGCTGTAGAAGAAAGAAAAATGACGTTCAATGTGAATGCAACACCGGCGATACCGTATCCACGCACTTACTATAGATTGCCGGGCGAAAACCATTTCTTCAAAAAATCAGAGAGAGTTGTGAGTATGGTATCTCCGTCTAGGCAAGAGGAGCAGGTGCAGGTTGTTTGTGCACATGTGGAGACATCTGAGGCGAGAGAGGAACCACAACAAGCTGCTACTATTGATGATGTCTCGCCAAAGCCCACGTCCGAGGGAATAATTGAAGCAAGCTTAGGGGAGGTACCCCTAAAAAGCTCTTATGTGCCACCTCACAGGCGTGTTGATGCAGCTGATGTTTCAGATCCGGTCAATTCTAAGTCAAAGAAGGAGCATCGTCACTTTAAGAAATTCTTGGAGATATTCCGGAAACTCCACATCAATATTCCATTGGTGGAGATGATTGAGAAAGTGCCCGCTTATGGGAGGTTCATTAAGGAGATCATCAATAAGAAGAGGCAGATAAAAGAAGATGAAATTTATTGGATGAATGAGACGGTGAGCTCGATGATTCATGGGAGTTCACCAAAGAAGAAAAAAGACCCAGGAGGTTTTTACATTCCATGCTCAATAGGTGGTCAACATTTCCCTAAAGCGCAATGTGATTCCGGCGCTAGCATAAATCTCATGCCTTTGGCTACTTTTCATAAGCTAGGGTTAAAAGAGATCAAGAAGTTGGCTGCGACAATTGAATTGGCAGATGGGTCTACAGTGAGACCCTATGGAGTATGTGAAGATGTGCTAGTCAAAGTTGACAGATTCATATATCCGGTGGACTTTGTCGTCATGGATATGCCACCACTCCAAAGCTGTGAAATTCTCCTAGGAAGACCGTTTCAAGCAACGGCAGATGTTGTTACTGCTTTAGGGAGAGGTACTCTATCTTTGGGCATTGGAGGAGATCGTGTTGAATTCAAATTACCGCATGATCCTCTAAGTGCGGTCCCCAAGGTGAAAAGATGATGACTGTCATACGTCTAGCCTAAGACGCTAAACAAGGGCGCTTGTTGGGAGGCAACCCAACCATCGGTACACTAGGATAGTTTAATTTTAGTCATAGATTGCTTTTATTTCGTTTGAATTTTAGTTTAAAAATGATACCTTGATCCGTTTGTTGAATGTGCAGGCACAGGCAGGGTCGATACCATCGACACACCCGTCGATGGTATCGACATGGGTTCAGGTTGACACCAGCAGAAATCGCACTGCGTCGATACTATCGACACCCCCGTCGATGGTATCGACATGGTCACAGACAGGTCGCAATAAAAGTGTCGATGGTATCGACACCCCAGTCGATACCATCGAGATCTCTAGAGATATTCAGATGAATTTTGCTCAGTCAACTCGATACCATCGACGGCCTCGTCGATGGTATCGACATCATCACAGGTTGAATACAACACAACAGCGGTGTCGCAATAAAAGCAAGTCGATACCATCGACACCCGTCGATGGTATCGACGGACATGTCACCGATCCGCACACAGACATCGACGACGATCGCAACAGCCACGTCAGTGATCCGGGTGCTGCGTCGATACCATCGACTTCTGTCGATGGTATCGACACGTCAGCAATCCGGGTTTTTCGATCCAGCAAACGTCAGCCGTCGATACTCGCGAGGGAGGCGGATACCCGCGAGATGTGTCGATACCATCGACCCTCGTCGATGGTATCGACGGGCCAACAGGGGCGCCGATCAAGCCTATTTAAGGGGACTTGCAACGTCACTTGACGACACACCTTCAGAGCAAGTATCTTCCTTTGCGCCGAGCACTCCCCCGAGCCTTCCAAGATTGCAGAGAAGCATCATCAAGCAGAGATCTTCATCGAGCGGAGAATTCTCTTCTCCATCTTCACCGAGCTCTGTTCTTCTAATCCCTTCTTTTCTCACAACCATGGTGCACACCGCCAGAGCGTCGTCCTCAAGCGCTCATCCTATGGAGATCGAGGAGTTTGTTCCTCCCCCACCCGCTTCCATCCCTCGTCCACGCCTCATTCATGCCAACATGGATGTGAGGAAGGTCTACGAGGATATTATGAAGCGGAAGTTCGAGCCCACCCGGTATGTGGACCGGGGAATGATCCAGGAGCTGGGGTTCGAGGCCAACTTGGCCTATGTGTTGGCCGGGCAAGCGTGGCACATCAATCGCCTTTATGAGATCGACTGTCATGCGGATGGGCAGCCATTTTTCGGCGAATGGCCCACATACAAGGAACTGGTGGCCGAGTTCATGGCGTCTCTTGATATCTGCGTCGTACCAAATGACGTGGTACCATCGGACCAGACGTGGATCCGGGGAAGGGTGTCCTTCCGACTCTTCAACAACAATTACAACATCACGTTGAAGCAGTTCAACGACATCTTCAACTGGAACCACAGCCGCAACGATCACCGACGCCCCGACGCCCGCACCGACTACGACAAAATCTTCACCGAGCTAGTTACAGTGCCGACAGGGAAGACTGTGAGCTACCATAATGCAGCGGTAGCGGATTTTGAGCACCCGTTCGTCCGGGTCCTGCACAGGATGTTGAGCTTGACTTTCTTCGCTCGAAGCGATCTTGCTTTGAGCAAGTTTCAGGAGAGTGACATGTTCTTTCTCTACGCACTCCTGAAACGTCAAGAGTGCAACTGGGGGGCGTTCTGGCTACAGCGCGTCTTGGCGGTGAAGAGGAGCACAAGGAAGGCTCCAATCCATTTTGGTGGTCTTGTCACCAAGTTGGCGCTTTACTTGGGGCTGAACCTTTAGTCCATGACTCCGATCTTTACGAGGAGCAAGGTGAACGTGCAACATTTGCACCGTTCAAACCTTATTCTTCTACGGGACGGGTTGGCGTATGCTCATTGCCACGTCAACCAAGCTTATCAAGAGAGATCCCTACCGGACGGCGTCTTCAACCTTGAGGGCAAGCAGCACTTCCGGTGGCCAATCATAGCCATCGAGTCCTCCGAGGAAGACGACGGTGGTGACGAGCAAGAAGGCGAGGCTGCAGAGGAAGAGGAGGCTTTCACACCTCTTCGAGCACGTGTGGCACCACGGAACTGTCCTAGGATGCATCCAGGTGCATATTCATCATCTCAGCCCCCGCCGCCATCACCACAGTACGAGAAGCCAGCTGCGGATCCCTATTCCATGCAGGGGATGTACACCATGCTGCAAGACATACAGCAGACTCAGCTGCAGCACATGGGTATGTATACCGGCATTCATGACACTACGAGCCGGGTACTTGACAACCAACGGGCTATGTTCGAGAACGAGCGGCTCATCCTCGCCAACCAAGAGCAAATGCACACCCGGTTGCAGCGGATAGAGACGCAACAGGAGCCCTTCTTTGACCATTACTGGAGTCAAGACTACTTTGGAGGCTATCCACAGCCTCCGCCGAGGACCCAATATGATCCAAGCTTCCAGGGGGAGTACCCGTCTTGGGATCCTACGGCACCACAATACCCACCACCGCCTCCGCAAGATTGATCAGGGTATCACTGTTCCACCCTTAAGTTAGTTTTTGACTATGAGGCCATAGTCGGATTCAAGCTTAGGGGGGTGGCTGGAACAGCTCTATATTTTATCTTTTCTTTAGTTGTTTTTAGTTTCTGCTTTGTTATTTGTTCTTGCAATTTTAGTGTTTGTTTAGGATCCACATCTATCTAGTGTAATCGTGGATGTCTTAAGAAAAAATTGTCATCTCGCTTTTTCATGGGAAATTTAAGGGAATTTCAAAAAAAAAATTCTGGGTCTTTTGGATAGCTTAACTTGGTTGTCCTTGGGAAACTTGTCCTATGAAAATGATTGATTATGTCAACTTTGAAGCAATATGTCACACTCACACCCCCATTGACTCATGAAAAGTGGATAGTAACGGTTGTTTGAGCCTAACCTAATCAAATAGTAATGAGACCTTAATTGGATATACGAGAAAGAACCCTTTGAACTACTACACATGTCAGTAAGGAGGGACACATGATATTTTTCTAAGGTTCAGTAACTTAATCTTGTGATCATTCCACTTCATATTTTTCCATAATCCACCCAAGAATTGGAAGTAAAGTATAGTTTTAACTTCTTTTGCGTGCATAGCATGTAGATATGATTTGCATTGTTATTTTCATAGTTTTGCATAAAATGAAAAAAAATGTATAGTGATTCATGCACATTACCTTTAGGTGCATGTCATGTAGTTGCACTCATAACTTTCATGATTTTCATGCATAAGTACACCATGTACCTCAGTTTGTCTTGAAAAGTGATCTAAATTGTCCCATACCCTCGAAATAGTACAAAGATTTCCAATCATGAAGAAAAATAGCCTAACACATGTATATCTAAGCAATTATGGATATATGGGCTAAGAGGAAAAGAAAAAGAAAAAAAAAGAAAAAAAAGAGAAGAGAATTTAGAAGGAAATGGAATAAGAGGGAGAAAGGAACATAATATCACTTGCATAACAAGGAAACTGAGTACATGATGTGGCTTAATTAAATTTCTATCTCTTTTTGAGGTGGAAGGTTAGTGCATGCATCATTCCACCCAATTTTAAGCATTAGGGCATTTTCAATGTGCATTGGCATCAATTAGGGCATTTTGTTGTATGCATTTTGAAACTGTGTAATACTTCCAAGTTCTTCCATGAACCACCCATTCCATCCACCCGTTGCTCGGATTGGTAGGCCACCGTGATTTTCTCCTCACTCATGTTTATCAGGAGAACTGCTTCCATGTAGATGGTAGTTAGGGCGAGCAACGTAGTGTAGGCGATCACAAGATGCACTAATGCTGAATCGGCAAATTTTATTATGTTAACTGCCTTATGTGATAGTGTTCATCGGTTTGAAGGATAATTTCTTTTATTGATGATTATTGTCGCCTGTAGGGTAATTACTGTTCTGTGATTAGGAAAGGCCGGTTTGAGAATGTCCAGTGGGAGTAATGTGGGATGTGGGGTGATGTGTTGATTGTTAGTTGACATCTGCAATTCTATTCTAAGGGTTAGTTGCTCGAGGGCGAGCAATGTTTAAGCTTAGGGGAGTTTGATGCGATGATTTTGAGTCGCATTTAGAGACCTATTTCATATGTGTTTTGTGCCTTAATTACTCATTTTCATGGATATTATTGCATAATTCACTTTATTTGGTCTTTGCCATCATTTTATATCAAATCCCCTTTGTTTTACTATTTTGAGCATTATTTATCATCTTATTATAAATTGTGTGGATTTACTTGGGCCTGTTGTGAAATTTTAGGAAGAACAAGTATCTGCTTCCGTCGATACCATCGACGGAAGTCGATACCATTGACCAAGCCACAGGTTGTCAGCCGAGAAGAGTAATACAGTGTCGATACCATCGACACTTACGTCGATGATATCGAGATCCCTTCAAGTTGCTGGCGAGAAAACTGTCGATACCATCGACCCAAGTCGATGCCATCGACACAAGGAGAGCTACAGCGTCACTAAACGACAACAACCGACGCTAAAGGTGTCGGTACCATCGACACACAAGTCGATGGTATCGAGATCACCACAGGCGCTCAGAATAAAAGAAAGGAAAGCTGCCGCTAATCCGCTGGGTCGATACCATCGACCCGCGTCGATGGTATCGACGCCGGCAGATATGCGTTGGATTTGTTTTGATTTCGATCGGACGGCTGTTGTTATTTGACGACCTAATTAGGGACTTATACCTAATGACGGCCGCCCAGACGAGAGGATCATCTAATTTTGGATTGCACGAGTGCCGAGGAGGAGAGAAAGGAGAACGGAGGCCGAGAAGCTCATCCCGGGTGATTCGGACGCTGCCAAAGACGATTTCCACCACCGACAGGCGGGGAAGCTCGTGTTTTACGCCAAGGATCCACCGGTTCTTCTCCGTTTAGGGGTTTTCCCATTTATTTCCCATTTTTCTTATGAATTCCCCAATTTCTACCATGTACTCGTGTGAGATGAACATGAGAGGCTAAAACCTTCAATCTTTAGGACCGGGAGTAGCCCGGGAATGCATTGTATGACATTTTTATATCAATAATTCATATTTTTCTCTCAAATCCGTGGTATAGATTTGTTTTATCCATTTCTATTGTTATGCTTGATCACCATAATAATAACTTAATGCCCTAAATCACTTCGACAGAAGGATTAACGGTTGAAAAGATACGAATTCTACATTAATTAATAAAACCCTTGACAAAGGAGTTGTAAAATTAATGGTGGGAACTGATAGACCGTTTATAATGCACTTAGTTTAGGGGAATGATTACTACGACGGTGGAATCAACCTAAATCTAAGTAGTGAATTACACCACGACAGTGGGTAATTCTGTTTTCAGGCCACTACCCGGATAGAGAGAGAAGTGTGAAGAATGATATGAAACTTAATACAATGTTGACCCGCGGTGAAACCGCCATCCTAAAGATATCCCTTTTAATTGATTAAATTAACCTTTAATCGATTGTTTTCTTTGTTTGATTTTTATTTTCTTTTAATTTGAACAACAAAACCCTACTTTGTTAATCGGTCTAGCTGATTGCGATTAGTTAGTAGAAGTCTCCAATAATTCACGTATCCCTGAGTTCGACTCGGGCCTCACAAGGCCTATATTACTCGACGCGTACACTTGCGTTTTTAGCGCGTAGTAAAATACATGTCAAGATCCATATTCACATTTAGTTCTAGATTAAGTTTATCACCTAAGAATAAAAGATTCAGATTGAGATTCAGATTTAGAATTCAGTACATGCTCAGTACTCAGTAACCAATCTCAGATAAGTCAGTTATCAGTTTAATATAAGATAAGTTCAGATTCAATATTCAGTAAAGCTATCAGTATTCAGCTTCAGTTCAGATTAAGAATTAAGTAAGTAAGTTTAGACTTAAGATAATTAAGTTGAAACCTTCACATAAGACATTATATGATAAGTCCTCATTCAGTAGTCCCGGGACGATTCAGAGGCATCTGTTGCCAATTCAGAGGAGTGTTTACTCTAATTCAGAGGTGTTGCGGCACCAATTTAGGGCATAGCCACGCCAATTCAGAGACACCTCAGTGTCATTTAGGGCATGTAGTGCCATTTTAGGGTACTTCAGTACCAATTCAGGGAGTAGATACGCCAATTCAAGATGACTTATTGTATAATGGTGGCCACAAATAGATAAAAATTGTAAGTAAAAGATACTTAAGATTATAGCATGTCTATAATCTCATCCATGAGTGTGATGAGAGGAATTCAGATAAGATATTTATGATCTATACACTTTGGCGTAGGCCATGAGACCTAGAGTATAAGTCTCCAGAAAAGATAGAGTAGAAAATAAGAGTTTTAGAAATGAGAGATAATATGTTTCTAGATTTAATCAGAGTTTAATGTTCATTTTATATTTATGATTTCAAGAATCTTTTGTAATATTTCAATTATTTAGCAATGTACATTTTAGAATACTCATGCCACTTACTCTAACGACTATTTTTCCCAATGCATGGTTGGGGATGCGATGTCTACAGGTTTTGGAGCAATTGAAGAACAAAGGGACCAACAAAGGCTTAAGAGACTTTCAAGATTGCCTACTGGGGTGCCATCTACCTAGACGATCCTGAGTATTGACATCTTTTTATTATGAAATTATGCATAAACATGATGTAGTTTTATGTTGACAAAAAGTTATGTACGAATCAATTTTCCTAGTTTTGCAAAGTGTTTCATTTACTTTTATTGCAATGGTTATCATGTTTGTGACACTCCCAGATGAAAGGAAAAAAATTTTATTGCTTCCGCTCATGTGTTATGAAAATCTGGGTGTTACACAAAGAGTAGCTCAAGTGGTCCAACACAGTGTCTCCTCATGAAGGAACCCGAGTTCAAATCTCATTTGCCTCCTTAGTTACCACCCTCTTAGATGTTTGACCTCTGTCATGAGACAAGGCTGTGATTTTATGTGGAAGCAGGATGATCTGGAGATGATTTGTTTAGAAACCTTAAATGGAAGATCTTTTATATCTCAAAGATTTGTGTTATTCATTGGTGGACAAAGGCCACAAATGACAAATGTTGACTAAAAAAGGACTACGGAACAATATTCATGTCTCCAAAGAGATAAATGTAAAGATGTTCTAAAAAAAGACTAAAAAGTTGTATGAGAATAGATTTGGAGTATAATGATGTGTTTCACATTTTTGAAGATAAGCATGGTTTTTTTTTCTACAAAATAAACTGGGATCGATGGAGATGATATCATATGTTGAGTTTAACCACCTAGCATAGGCTCACACAAAGGAATCTACCACCCACAAAATGCAGTAGCTCATCCTTAGACTATCTCCCAACGAATGCTACCTCTTGGGAAACACTTTTCATGATGCTCCAACTTTGCATTGGAATGAAAGTTGTTGGTCAGCCGAAAGACAACATAATGCATAAACTTGACTAAGGGCCTTCAGTGAGAACATTTCACATATACACTTTATCTAAAGTAGAATTTAGCACTGTGAAAAATACCATGGCAGTCATTGAGGCCACAATGAGATCTAGGACCATGGAAAGTCTCATGACAAGTCCAATTTGAAGAGAAAGTTTTGCTCCCATTGTGGAAATCAAAGTTAATTGAAATCAGGATAAAGGGTTACAACAAGAATTTAAAAAGAGTCAAGGGGATGAAATAGACTCCTCAATATACTTTATACACTATTAAACATAAAAAAGGTTAAATGTCAACTTGCTTTACATATGTCCAGTAAAGGAGCCAAAGGAAGAAGGATATCGACGCAAATAAACTCACAATATTAGGTGTCTTAGGCATGAAATGCTCCACATCAACTCCTAGTCTCACTAGGTTTGGGATATAAATTTATTCAAGTTATTTGAAATTACATTGTTAGCTATGTAAGAATGTACATATTCCTATTAATCAGGATTAGTCTTACACCATGTAAATGGGTATTGGAAGCCACCATAGTTCTATATAATGATTAACCCTCTTTTCTATAATACACATAACTTATTCCCCCCTTCTCTCGATTAACATGGTATTAGAGAATCCCGACCCCCCTCTTAGAAATAATAAGTGAGTTCTCTAATTATCAATAAGATATTCCTCTATACATTAAAATCATCATATCCATCATCCTCATCCACTACTTCTTCTCTACAGTGGAAATCACTTTTAAAAAACCTACATTCACATGGAAGTCATCTCTGTGAACTTTTTTTTTGCGAGGGAAGTAATCTCCAACCATCTTCATATTTGTTGAAGTCATCACCAAGAAAGTCCTTTATTCTTTCTCATTCATGCACCATCCATGCACAAACATCTCTCCATATGTAGAAACAACTTCAATGACAATAGATACATGAGGACACACAATGTTAGATCCTCAACATGTTGTGTTAGTACTAGACTTAAACCCAACAATTACAAACACATGGAGACACGCCATGTCAGATCCTCAACATGCCATGCTAGTGATGGAAGACACACAATGGCACACCATGTCAGATCCTCAACATGTTGTGTCAGTGATGACAAATAAGCAACACCATACCATGTCCGTTCCTCGACATACCATATTTCATTCTTTCTGCACTACATCATCAATATGGGAATGAAAAGCCTCCACAACCTGCATCTTTGCCATCCACACATTTTCTCCAACTAATGTACTCTAACCGCATCTTATGGAAGTACAACATGATAGTTGAGATGCATAATCTTCATCAAGAGGAGAAGAGTATGCAATAATACTTTGGAGAGGGCACTTGCATCATAGAAGATTTAAATAGTCTCCTCCCCATACCCATCGACCTTGTCAAGTTCCAGAAGTAACAAGACCATCTGGATCTCATCAAGTTCCTTGATGGCCTACATAAGGAATACAACAAATTTAGAAGTCAAACTCTATTAAGGATAAAGCTTCCCTCCTTGGCAGAAACATAGCACTGCGTCTTCATAGACTTCCTCAAGCAAAACTCTACAGTCAATTCTTTCACAAACTCATTTTCCTCATCCCCCACAACACTACAAATCTATCTAGAGGATGCAGTCATGGTGGGAGAGAGGAGGTACACTCCTCTAGGGGTACATGGTGACTTGAGTGCACCCATTGCAGAAAAAAGGGTCACTGGAAGGAGACATGCTAACCCATCCATGGCTTCCCACTTAGACTCCTACTGCCAGCCTCATCACCGTTGAAGATTCCACTAAGAAAATTCTTCATAGAATCAAGTGAGTGATTAAGAATACAGTTAGATCCTTCAGTCCCAAACATCTCAACAAGAATCGTCATGTATTGCTTCATATGTTTAGATGTCAGACACATCAAATCCTTCTAAAAACTTCATACCTTGATCCAAATATACAAGTTCATCATCTTGGATACTCAATTTCAGTGCCACATATCATATTATAGGTATATCAAGCCACATCTCTAACATGTTCATCACAAAAAGGTAGAATCCCTAAGTTCACCATTGCAAATGGACCATCAACTATCATTCAAGGCACTAGGACCTCTCACTCCTCCCTCATATCAACCTACCATTATCTATTTTCATTACTTCCTTTCCATTTAATTTAATGTGTATTAGTTAATTAACTCGTATTCTTTATACCTTCGTCATATTTGATCATGATCATTCTTTGATATAGGACCTTTAGACAAAGGCGATGATTGGTGGTAGTTATGAGAAAGTTGATCTATACCATCCAAATAGGCTTCTGAAGGCTTGCATGGTTGCATCTCCTATACATATCCACTATTACCTCTGTCATTTATCTCTCAATAAGCCTCATATTTTGGACCCTCAATTTTCCCATTTAGACAAACTTGGCTTTGAAGCTCATAAATTAGATAAGAACAATCTAGTTTTCAATTCTTAGATGTTATGTATGCAAACTCTACTTTTCATATCATTCATTTAGACATCTAGGGACCTAGTAGGATCTCCTCTAAACTTGGATTTTGGTAATGTGTTAGTTGTATTAATGAATTTTTTAGAACTACATGGTTTTATCTAATGAAAGATTATTTTGAGATTTTCTCTATTGTGTAACATTTTTGTCTTGAAACTAAAACATAACTACCATGTCGTATTTGCATTTCTCAAACTGATAATAAAAAAAATATTTTACTCATTCACTCACCTCGTTTCCTTCCAATACATGCATCATTCATCAATTTTATGACTCATTCTCCTCAACAAAAAGGATAGAAGAAAGAAAAAAAGGTATATTATTGAAATTGTGAAAACTTTTCTTCACCATATGAATGTACCCTATAATTTTGAGGAGACATTGTTCTCACTGCTACTTATCTAGTTAATCACATTCTTTCATCAATGTTGAACAATAAAATTCTAGTTCATATTTTGTATCCTTTTTTTTTGCAAACCAGGGCTTTATTTATTGATCACATGCCCTAGGATAGGAAGAAAGCAAAGCGTCGCTTGAACATAACAATTCAGCCAGGTTGGCTGTAAAGATGTAGAGAAAGCATGTCTAGATCTGAGTACATTCTTAACTATGCCATCAACAATGGTATTTTGGTTTCTAGGAATATAGTAGAGCATGTTACTGTTGCTTCCCCTGAGGTCCCAATACCTCTTGAGAAGGGGTTTAAATCTTCCCTTGCTTTCAGTCTGTCATGTTAAACATGCGACTGCCTGTTTGGAATCGAAGAGAATAACGTAGTGAGATAGGTCCTTCATTGCACATACAGTCGTATCATGGATGAGCAAGGACTTTAGCCTCCAAGCTGGAGCAGGTTACAGTTGGAAGACCTACAAAGAATGTGTCGTTCCTTATGTTAGCACTGATGAAGATGCCCATGCCTGCATGGCCGGTGTGCATTTTATATGCGGCATCCACCATCACCAGGTGTCTGTGTGGAGGAAGCGTAGGACTCTGTGACCTTCGAGGCGGTTGTGGGATGGTCCAAGCTTTGTAGATAGAGTGGGATCATTCAATGATAAATTTAACACGACAAGAAAGAGGAACTACAAGCTTCTCGTGTATGAACTTGTTTCACAGGTTCCAGTTGTACCAACAGGCGACCGCACAAAGGCTTGCCCTGGGGGCGTCCCTCGTGGAGGAGGAAATGCAGAAGGTAATCTAGTCGTCCTCAGTCATGTCAAAGTGTGAATTGTCTGTAATGAGTTCCTTCCATGTTTTCTTACATTCTGGGAAGTCGTGGAGAGCATGGAGAAGAGTTTCATTAGTGTTATTGCAAATGGGGCAGAGAGGATCCACGTCCATGTGCCGACGAGCACGCTTAGTGTTTGTGAGTAGGGCCTTGTGCTGTAGCAGCCATAAGAAGATGTGAATGTGTTCCGGCATCCTAGCTTTCCATATGAGACTCCAGTTACCAGGGGTGCTGCATTCAATATGTGATCATAGCCATAGATAAGCAGAACAGCTACTCAGTACGCCCGTGTTATCCAATGGCCACGACCATTGGTACACACCACCAGTAGGGCACGGAGGCAGGATGGTCACAATCACTTGCCAAGATTGACATGGTAGGAAGGTCTTAATGAAGCTCCAGTCCCATTCAGCATTATCCAGTATCATAGAGCTTACTTATAGCGTGTTAAGAGATGAGGGAATGAACCAATTAGGGATGAGATCCATAATCGATCGATTGCTTAACCACATGTCATGCCACACATTAGAGGATTGGCCATCATTTATAATTTTACCACACATTGATTGGATATCACCTATTCTGTTCTTGATGAAGCTCCAGG
This sequence comes from Alisma plantago-aquatica, assembly GCA_963693085.1. Classification (NCBI taxonomy): domain Eukaryota; kingdom Viridiplantae; phylum Streptophyta; class Magnoliopsida; order Alismatales; family Alismataceae; genus Alisma; species Alisma plantago-aquatica. The sequence continues at coordinate 1,432,104,442 of OY856410.1, read as the reverse complement.
CCGGGGAGCATGGTTTTTTCAGAAATCTATCGCTGCTAGTATACTTTTCCTTGAGAATCTTAACCCATAGCTTCTTGAGTTCGTTTAGGAAGGACCATACATTCTTCAGCATTAACAAGTTGTTCTGATCCCGGGCGTCCTTAATGCCAAGTCCGCCTTTATATTTGGTTGTCGTGAGCTTCCTCCATGTGACCAAGGAAATATTCTTACTGCCTGAGCCCGACCATATGAAGGTCCGGACATGTCTATTGATGTCATCGCATAGATCTAGAGAAATCTTTATAGTTTGCATAGTATAAGTAGGCAGAGCCTGAAGCGTACTTTTGGCTAACGTAATGCGTCCAACCATTGAAAGATGGCACATTGTCCAGCCATTGAGACAATCCTTTATCAGGGTTGTGATGTGGCCATGCATTTGCTTGTTAACTCTGTGGTGAAGGATAGGAATCCCAAGATACTTCCCAAGGTCGGATGTCCAGGGGAAGCCCAACTCGTTGTTCACTAGCCTGCGCTCAGTATTAGTGACATTGGCAGAGAAATAACATTTGGATTTCTCCGCAGAGACAATCAGGCCTGAAACATTAGAAAAATTCTGAAGGATCGTGTTAATGCTTTGTGCTTGATGGATATAGGCCTCAGAAAAGAGGAGAATATCATCAGTGAAGCAGACATGCGACACAGGCGTTCCGCCTCGAGTAAGCTTAATAGGTTTCCAGGAACCTTTCCCAACTACATTCATAATGGACTGAGATAGGCTCTCCATGCAAAGGATGAAAAGGTAGGGACTTATAGGATCTCCTTGACAAACTCCTTGTGTTGCTTTGAAGGGGTGCAATGGCTGGCCACCCCATAGGATGGAAGTTTAACCAGTAGTAATAATTTGCATAATAATGGTTCTGAGCTTATGAGGAAGACCTGTCCTCCTTAGAGTATCCTCAACAAAGCTCCAATGCATTCTGTCAAAAGCCTTGGAGAGATCTAGTTTGATGCATACCCACTTCTTCTTGGATAATTTTGCTTTCATTGAGTGTATAATCTCTTGCACGAGAAGGACATTTTCACTGATCTTCCGGCTGGGAATGAAATTGGTTTGATGGATGGAGACCCAATCAATCAAGTATGGTTTCAGGCATTCCAGAATAATCTTAGATATCAGTTTAAAGCAGCCATTATTCAAAGAAATGGGCCTCAGATCACCACAGGTAATAGGAGCCTTGGTCTTGGGAATGAGAACTAGATGCGAGTTTGTAGTAGAGGCATCGACAGTACCCGAGGCGAAGGTATCCTTGATCATCCTAGACAGTGAGGGACCAACTTGGGTCCAGTTGTTTTGAATGAATTCGTTATACACTCCATCGGGACCAGGCGCCTTGGACGGTGCCATAATGAACATAATGTCATGGATTTCTTGCGAGATGGGTATCATTTGTATACGAGTGAGTTCCTCCTCCGTGAGTTGTTTGAAAGTTCCAGGATATCGAGCTACCTCTACTTGATTGGGTTGGAAAGAGCATGTCATGAGACCTGCAAAGAAGGATCAGACATGCCTACTAAGGGTGTATGGATTGGTGATCCAATTTCCTGTATCAACTTTGAGTTGAGTGATTTTGTTGTGGTGAATGTGTGCCTTGACAAAGGATTGGTAGAACTTGGTATTTCCATCCCCATGCCTAAGCCAATCGATATGGGCACATTGTTTCTAATCAATCTCTTCGCTAAGAAGGATTTGATTGTACCTTTCCTACAAATCGATTTCAAGTAAGTTATCCTTTGAAACTTGTACTTGAATGTGGCTGATGCGAGCAAGTAAGTTATCCTTTTCCTTGCACAACTTTCTCATACAGTTGTGATCCCACTTGGAGGAAGGCTTTTGGAAGGCTCGCAAGGCATCCTGGAAGGGCCGTGAGGAGTCCCATTGAGCCATGACAGTAGAGCAGAAGCCTGGATCAAGCGACCAACTAGCCTTCATCTTGAAGTAGGCACGTCGTGACTTCTTTGGGCAGTTGATGCGCAGAAGAAGGGGGTTGTGGTCCAAGAACAACCTAGGGAGGGAAGTAATTGTGGCCTCACTGAAGCTATTAAGCCAGTCATTGTTAGTAATAGCAGGATCAAGTTTCTCGAACAATTTACCTTGTCTAAAAGTGAAAAGGTTGCCTTGGGTTCATAAGTCAAAGAGACCAGTGTTCAAAAGAACCTCATTGAAGCGAGCACAAGAGATTTTATCAAAATACTTTCCTCCTTTCTTCTCAGATGTATGTATCATGGTGTTGAAGTCACCCATGACTACCCAACTGGAATTAGTAGTGGAAGATAGGCTTTCAAGGTGATCCCACAGATGCTTACGAAGTGTGGGATTTGGGCTTCCATAAATAATTGTTAAAAACCAACTGTTATTGATTTTCAAGTGAATGAATTGTCTGTGGTTAAGGAGGACCTCAACGTCACAGTTTTGTTAATCCTAAAGGATCTAAATGCCACCAGAGAAGCCTATTGCTTCAACCCGATGGGATGATGGGAAGCCCAATTGACGAATGACGTTTGAAGCAATGTCACCTCTGCAATGGGGCTCAATGATAGCTAGAAGATGCAGATTATAGGAGAACTTCATCTCCTTGATGCGATGAATTTTCCTATCTTGGCAAGCACCTTGAATATTCCAGCAGCAGTACATTAAGAGGTTGGAGAGGAGAAGAGGTGCTACTCTAGATAGCAGCCAACAATCCTTCAGATTGCCCATCTTGACCTACATTCATATGTGTATCAGCGACGCCATTGGTTTGTTCAAGTTCAAACTCCAGGGCTCTTGTGGCTTGGTGGTCTTGCAAGTTAGCTTCATTCTCCTCGTCCGGCGGTATGGCCTCAGCGGTGTCCATCCTGCCCTTCTTACGAACATGATTTGGGCTAACTACAAATTGGTAGACCACTTTGTGATTCCTCATAATGACGAAACCGTTTCCGGTTTCCTTCCCTTGCTTGTTGAAAGGTTTACGTGGGTTCTGCCCTTAGGCAGATGACTGGAACTGGAAGGGTTGTCCCACATCACCTTGGCGGGAACGACCAATGCTGGTTTCGTTTCCAACCAGGGTAACAACTGATTCATCAGTCGTCGTGGGGATGGATTTATGAGCGGCTTGATCAGATGAAGCAGCACTCACCTTCTTGTTCTTTTGTTTTTGCTTCCTGCTAACAACTTTCGTGAAACCCTCTTCATCAACCTCAACTTCAGTATCCGAGACTGGGATAGGGTTCACTGTTTCGATTGTGGCCAACTTCTTTGCAGCAGCCTGCTTCTGTGTTTACTTCCTTGGCTCAGGTCGTTCGGCATGGATTGCCATGGTGTAGGTGACACTAGGCAAGGGGATCAGTGTGGATGAAGTCGCCTCACATGTTTCTGCCCGTACCGCCTACTGACAGTCAGTTTCTGTGTGGCCGACTCACCCACACTTCATGCAAACAACTGGGAGATTCTCATATTCAAGACGAAAATGCTCCCCATTGATAAACACAGCCGACAGTAGAGGTTTGGACGTTTCGACTTCAACAACGATCTGTGCAAATTTCCCCCGTTGCCCCTGGAGGGTGTGTTCATCTATCTTGATCGTCTTCCCCACCGAGTTTCCAATGGAGGTTAGTAACTATTTTGGAAGAGGAAGGCAGGTAACTTAGGGATTCTCACCCAGACAACTAACTTTCTTGATATCGGATCTGAAGGACGAAAGGTAGGCGACCAGGACTGAACGGATAAGTAGTTGCCGAAAATTGTCCATGGTCTGCCTATCATGGCAGTGAAGTAGTCATCTTTCCCAGAGAATAGGACAATGTAGTAGACGTTCTCCAAGTCGATGACTCGAAACTCATGCTTCGGTTCCCAGATTGCATTGATCTTGTTGATTAGGGCTTTGAACCTAACGTTGATGCCAATAGATTTGACTACTACGACAAACTTCCATGGCTCTAACAGGGGTTGCATGGCATCATAGCGAATCGAGAAGGATGGGAGTACCCCACTGAGATCCACGCTGATGTCGGACTCCTGGAGCACATCGGGCGAGATTGGGTTTTCATAGGTAAGCATACCAATTGGCCATCCACTGACCATTTCTGCATAAGAAGGTTTCACTCCCTTCTCAACGGACGAGATGGCATATGTTTCCATCGGCGCACCACCAGTAGGGGGGATGGAGGGTTTCATTGACAACCCTAGTAGTTCCTTGAGTGGGGGACGCATCATTATGATTGCTTCTGCTAGGATCAAGAGGGCGATTGAAGTGGCCTTGGCCCCAACCACCGCCGACGCTACCCCCACGGCCGCTGCCTCAGGAAAACCCTAGGTGAGCAGACATGGTCGTTATGATAAATCTATTCAGATTTTATATCCTAACCTCCAGTTATATATTGTTCTTCCTAAAATATTTGGCTGTGTTAAATTGATTCATGCATTAAGTAATGTCCATTACAAGCTCAGTCCTCATGTGATGAAGTGTGTATTTCTCAGATATTCTAAAACACAAAAGGGGTATTGTTGATGTAATCCAAGTACACATTGTTTCTTGGTATTTGTTGACTTCACAATTTTTGAAGGCACCCCTCAATTTAGAAAATCCAAATAAACCTCTCATACCTCCCTACAAATGAGGAATTTTCATTTTTTTGGTTGTTGTAAAACCTACACTAAGTCCATCACCTAGTACTAGTGATCTATCAATAGATATATGAAACAATCATGCTTCTAAATAACTCAGGAAAGGAACAAGATGACAAGGAATCTCTCAATATTTCTCCAATCACTACTACCTCTGGTGGTTCTACAGTTCCACTAGATCCCGGTGATTTACCTATTTCCCTAAGTAAGTGGAAGAGTTCATGAACTTTCCATCCTATATATAATTTTGTGTCTTATGATTTCTTATCCTCTTCATACACTGCCTTTATTTCCAATCTATCTATTGTTCCCAAACCTCATAGTATCTCTATTGCACTGAATCACCTAGGTTGGAAACAAGCTATGGAAGATGATATGGCTTCTTTCTCAAGAAATTGTACATGGACTCTCATGACTACTCTTCTAGACAGTACCAGACTACAAATCTCTTCTCTATTAAATTTGATCCATATGGGACTATTTTTTGACTTGAAAAAGACTTGTTGCAAAAGGCTAGACCCATATCTATGGGGAATATTACCTAGAAACATTTTATCTTATGAAAAAATTGACATCTTTTTGTCTTTTCATTTCATTAATCGATCATTTCTCCTAGACATTGCATCAGTTGGACGTCAAGAATGCCTTCCTTCATGGTGACATTTCGTAAGAGATATATATGCAACAACCACTTGGGTTTGTTTCTCAGGGGGAGTTCCATCTTGTCTACTGGTTTTATGAATCCCTATACGGTCTAAAGCAGTCACCCCGAGCGTGCTTTAGGACGTTCAACCAATCTATTGAAGCCTTTGGTCTACAACGATCAAGTCTAAATCACTCTATCTTTTGTCAGCATGGAACCTTTGGTTATATTCTTCTAGTCATCTACGTTTATGACATTGTTATTACATGTGATGATCAACAAGGAACTACACATCTGAAATCACTTCTTGAAGACAAAATTTAGATTAAAGATCTTAGCATTCTCAAACTTCCTTGATGTTGATGTGGCAAGGTCTAAAGATGGAATTATCATCTCTCTGTACAAGTATGTACTAGATCTCCTTGAAGAAACTAGTATGTCATAGGTGGTAACCTGGTCTGTTGGAAGAGAAAGAAGTAGACTGTCATGTCTTTCTCAAGAGCTAAGTCTGAGTATCGAGCTATGGCTCACATAACTGATAAACTTCTATGCATAAGTAACTTCATGGAAGAACATGGACTTCCACAATCTGAAGCCATGGAATTGTAGTGTGACAATCAAGCTACAGTTCACATAGCTTCGAACTTACCTTTCAAGTACTTACAGTACACATTAAGGTCGATTGCTACTTCATCAGAGAGAACGATCAAGACAACTTGATCAAATTCACACCAGACTACACTAAATATCAACTTGGATATCTATTCACCAAATCCTTAGTTGTATGTTGGATCAAAATATCATGTAATAAATTGTGTGCGTAGGATATCTACACATCAGTTTGAGGGGTAGCGCTAAGTATGTAAGTCTATCTATTTCCTATATATTGGGATTAGTCCTACACCATGTAAATAGATATTGAAAGATACCCATAGTCCCATATAAAATATAGCCCTCTTGTATATGATACACACAAGACATTCTCCTCCCTTGTATCTATTATCATACATTACATGAGAAAAACCTAAATATTCAAAGTAACACTCTCCTTTTTGTTGGTTATGAGTGATCACTAGAATGCCTCCTTTCTCATGGAATCAGGAAACTAAAACTCCTCATTATGTTATCATGGACCCATGAGGACACCACCCTCTCATTTTTGAAGTATGTGGGAGAACACCATCATCTTCCTTTACTTGAAGAAAGGGCACCTCCTATCTTCTTTACCAATCTCAAAAGAGTACTAAAAACTCCTTCCTCAAAGTAGACACTACTGTAAAATAGTATTTTGCGATGTTTACAAATGACCTTAGGCAACAATTAGTAACCTTTTTCCAAGTGGGTGCCATAAGAAATCAGACAAACCTTTGCAAAATATTTCTAGAAGAAGTTCAAGACTTAAAACCACCATTTCATTAATTATTTTTAAGTTGTTTTCTAACTGATAGTCCATGTTACATAACATATAAAGCAATGGTTTTATTAATTAACTTAAGTAATAGATTGGTCCACAAGAAGAAAAATCTGTAGAGATACTAAAATAAAATTTAACAACACTACCAAGTGCAACCAACACATTCAAATAAACACCTACATTGTAGTAAATATATTGTCCAAACCCCATTTTTGCTCACTCAACATGAATCCACCATTAATGTTAATTCTCTCATTAATGATGGAGATGATTCCACATTCCACTCATTTTCCATTTTTTAATTACATTTTCCCAAAATTTTTAACATATTTAATACACCCATTTTTACCCATTTTGGGCAGGGGCAGAGCTAGCCTAATTATGAAGGGGAGACAATTACTAAAAAAGTAGTCATTAACTAAACTTTATGAAAAAATCCAATAATATTAGGTTATTAGTTAATATTCTAAAGCACACTTCAACTAATAATGTATGGATATACTACTACATTACATAATAAACAATTTAATCTCGTTCAATACAACTTAAATTTTTCTTTGAGTTTCAACCCATGGAATACATCCACTATTATTTTATTATCAATGGTGTTAAATGTTTCTTTTCCAATAATGATTACCATTGAATCATTGAACCACATACCGTTCATCCGGTTGTATATATGATTTTAAATAATATTCATGATGAGAATGATCTTTTCATTGTCATTGTTATCACTGGTGATCTCAATGCTAATCAAATAAAGTGAATAACAAAATCACTAACTGTTCATATTAAATGTGGTAAGGGATTCTATTTACAAATACCTCAAATTTAACAAGTATAACTATACAAACCGTGTTACATTCAATCCATCAATCACCAATATATTTAGTTTATGATAGTTGTTCACTATTATATTATAGTGATGCCGATATTAATTAAAATGATTATTCAAGAATGTACCCGTTTCTCCTTGAATTGAGAAAAACCTTGTTCGTAGCTAACTGTCAACTTACAAAGAATAATAACAAATGTTGAAATATCAATGATTGTTTGTTGCTAGTAACAATGGCCAAAGGATTAGGATGCAAAATACATCATATGTATCTGACTCTAGCACTGCAAAGATGTACAAGTTATGGTAGTTAGATTGTTGTTGAAAATACATTTTTTTGGTATGAAAAGTATTGACACAACTACAAGATAATGGTTGCTTTTGCTTTATATTTGACTATATATTTGAAGCCAAAACACAATATTCAAACATTTACTTATTTAAATCTTAATTATATTCTGGCACCCATTATGTGTACCTCAAATCACACTAAAGATATTTATTTGCTTACTAATATAGTATACTATATTTCTATTTTTATATTATGTACTTTGTCATGTACGTATCATGTAGAATATGTTCTTTTGAAGAACTTTCTTACACATGTCTTATTGAGACTGAATAAGCATGGATAGTCAAGTCGACACAATTTAACTTTTTGACTTGTGTATTGACGAAGATATCTATCAGTTACCTTTTTTGAGTCAATTTTTTGAAGTCTATGTAGGAAAATAATATGCCTCTATTACACTTTCTCATGAACAATCTATGGAAATTGAACATCCCTAAGTATTCTAGTCAACACAATTTAATTTTATGGAATTGAATCATATTAAATGGAGTAAATTTTTTTGTTACTTTTTTTGAGTCAATTGTTTATTGTTTGGTAAAAGTTTAGTATTACTATCAACTAATTTTATTTTGAGTTAAGGCGAGTCATTTACTACTATTAAAAGAAACTTCAGGGGTTGAGGGGTCATTTATTACTATATAAGAAAACTTGTGGAGATTACTACTACTATTTAAAAATATTTCTAGATTTGAGGGCGGCACTTGCCTCTCTGTGACCCCCCTCCAATTATTTTGGGACTTTCTGTAAGGAGACCTTGTTTTCAGACCAAAAGTGCAATTTTCTCTTAAATTTTTCTTTCTACAAGCTCTTTGGCATAAATTTCCCAACTGAATTATCATGAACAAATCTTCCTTTTTTCCCATGGACATTTAATTGACTTTACTCAATAAATTTGAGGGATAATCTCAAATTATCTCTCTCAACAATTTTATCTGATTTTATCCAGGACATTCTTGAAGTTACTAAAAAGTAAAAATGTGTTTTTATCCGATCTGGATACCCGATAGATTGGGCAGGTGGAGGACCACCTTGATCTGTATGTTCCACAGACATGGCACATCAGGGTGATCTACTACCACTTCTAGAAAGTTATGTCAAGAACCTCAAGCCCTAGTATCTATATATAAATACTTCCCATATGCACAATATTTCAGGCCTGTTTTGTCTATATTGAAGCCAGAGTGCGAACTGCATCCCCTTTTATTTTCTACTATATGTGATTAGAGGATCATTCCTCTAACACCAACTTCCCTATTAACATTGGTAGTCTGCTCAATGATTGTTGCATTCCATGATCTTCTATATTCATAACTGCTAATATCTAGACATCATTTCCAAAGATATAAGATCTTGCACTATTGAATGTTTCTCATCTCTCTCTCTTCATACACACCGATCCCAACCACCTGTGATGGATCTCTACCATGGGAGGTACTAAGGCAATTGGGATCACAACACACCTAAAAATTGGGAACTTTAGGGCTATGATGGGAAAGCTACAACCATCTCCAACCTTGAGTATCTATCAACATAAAAACCTTTTTACTATATTTTCCATCCGTTTCTCTATCACAAACCTCGATTACCATCATTTTGAACCCAAGATATTTGAAAAGGATGCAATATCATTAACATGTGGTATGGGGGTCCTAACACCTTCCCCACTTGTAATAGGATCACCAAATTTGATCTCTAATATTATGCATACCTTTCTTATCTGTACTTGGATGGAGCCAAAATGAGTCTTTTGTATTTTTCTGTTGATCTAAACACACACCTCTATTTTTCCTTATTTTATGAATAAAATTAGGTGGCAACTTCAAGAGCTTTATTGATTTAATGTTTTTTACTTCATTGTTGTTTCATGACTGTATGACCATAGGTTTTTTTTGGGATGGGTACAACACATTCCTTTCAACTGCTAGAGCCTTAATTGTCATTGAAGAAAGAATCTCGATGTTAAGGCTTGGGATAGATTGGCTTCAAGGTTTTTGAAAGTCTAAAGGGTCTATCTTTCCAGGAACACTGTTTCCTCAGGGATCGCATGGACAATGTGTTGCAACTGTGGTAGGAGATTCCTATTTTTGAAGACCCTATTGAGACAACAATCGTAAACCCTAAAGCCCATGAGATGAAGAATGGATAGGTGGAGTAGATTCTTCTTCATTTAGAATCCTCCAAGGAAGACCCCAGGGCTAAGTTTGAAGAGCTTAAGTTTGTATCCATCATAGAAGAAGATAATGAACTTACCATAGTACAGATGAAGCCTCTACCCAAGGGGCTAAAATATGTCTTCCTAGATGAGAAGAGGTATGAACAATCATCATGAATACATATCTTACTATAGAGAAATAAGATAGGTTGTTGATTGAACTGAAGAAGAGGTAGAGGGTGTTGGGATACAAAATGACTGACCTAACTAGGGTAAGCCAAGCCCAATGCATGTATAAAATCAATGTGATTGACAACTACAAGCCCTCAAATGAGCCTCAATGCAAGGTGAACCTAGTTCTAAAGGAAGTCGTGTGCAAGGAGGTTATAAAGCTACTACTTTTGGGTATCATGTACCTTGTGTTGGATTCATTGTGGGTGAGTCTTGTATAAGTAGTACTAAAGAAGGGAGTCACTACAATGGTTTTGTATGAGAAGAGTGATCTTATCCCCATCCACACCATAATTAGGTAGTGGATGTGCATAGATTATTGCATCGTTGCTGGAGAACTGGCAATCCAACACTATGAGTGTTGTTACTAGCCACTCTAGGTCATACTTTTTTTCTTCTTTTCATCATTAATTTGAAGATTAAAATAGCCATTGAATCACTAGTATATGGTTATCACATTTTTATATTATTTGTAGGTACTAGTGCAAGGTTCAGACTAGGACCACCGATTGTGGAAAATTGACTCTACATAGTACTAGCCAAGAGGAACTCTTGCGAAGAGTAAAGGAGTATAGTAGTTATGTGGAAGGACTTGTACAAACTTCAACACCAAAGGTGACACAATCTGAATAGGTAGAGATGGGAGATGGTAACATAGAAGTTGAGGAACAAACTTTCTGGGAAAAGATCAAGGCTTCATTGACTACAACATAGTTGGGGCCAATTGTGAAGAAACTAGTAAATGTGGGCAGATATAAGATTGATCTTGGACTAGTGGCACTTATAAAATCATAGGCATTCCATGGTCGCCCTATGGAGGATTCCGTGTCTCACATCAATCATTTCGTGGAGTATTGTGATATGCTAAAAACTGATAGGGTGCCTATGACAGTAATCTATACAAAGTTAGCAGATAAGGCAAAGGCTTGGTTTTTAAGCCTTCCATCAGAATCCATATCGACATGGGATGAAATAATAGATGTTTTCTTTGAGCGATACGTTCCACCCTAAAAGACCAATGAACTGGTTGGACGATATGCATATTTTATATCATCTTTTAGACCACTCTTGGTTGCATTACCAAATCAATTTCACCCAATAATCACTCTTAATCATGCTATATTTTCTACTTTATTGTTATTTTTACTTGCTCTATGGTTTGTATTGTAGGTTCAACATTTTGGCATCAAAATGGGGAGAAAACACCATCACAACATCCATCCCAATTATCTAGACATTCAAAAAAAATGTTGCTGAAACTGACAGTGACACGTCGTGTTCAAAAAATGACACGATGTGTCCAACATAGACATGTCGTGTCTAATCATTGTGTCCCAACTTAGAACTTGGATCCAAAACTCCTTGAATTGCAGTAACATGATGTATCTAATTTCACACATGTCGTGTCCCAGTCCAGAACTTAGATCCAGAATTCCTTAAATTACAGAAACACATTGCGTCGAATTGAGAAACATTGTGTGACTTTCTACAACTTGGATTATGCTTCAATTATCACATCGAATATGTTGTGTTGGCCATCCTACACATTGTGTCACCTATAGATTTCACTCAAATGTAAATTTTACTATCTCAACGCTTATATATACGACCCGAATCCACCTTGAGGCAGTTAGAAAAGACTATTTTAGACCTTTTAGAGAAGAACTCAAGCAAGGGAGAGCCAGGAGGAGTTGGAGGCATTCTAAGGGAGAAAAGTTAGTTTCTTAGGATGGAAACTTCTTCTTCTTCCTTCTTCTCCAACAATTACAGTAGGTATCTCTGTCATTCTCTTCTCTCCACTTTGACGTGAATCTTTCTAGAGAGTTTCCTATAGCAAGGATGGATTAATGATACTAAGAAGGACCATTTTACACTCCCAATTTTTTATCAAGTCTTAGAGAGACTTGCACACAAAGAGTTCTTTGTTTATCTAGGAAAACACTCTGGCTTCTAACAAATCCCATTTACCTCAGCGATAAAGAAAAGACTACCTTCAAGTCTCCCTTTGGTATGTATGCCTTTTGTCGGATGCCCTTGATATCATGAAATGCATCTAAAACATTCCAATGTTTCATATCGACTATATTTTCTGGTTTTACTAAAACGATAATGGAAATATTCATGGATGACTTTAGCATCTATGGATTTTTTTTGATGTATGCCTACACCATTTTTCCCTAGTCTTAGAACATTGTGAACAAGCACATTTGGTGCTTAATTGGGAAAAGTTCCACTTCATAGTGAAGGAAGACATTATTCTAGGGCATAATGTTATCTCTAAAAGCATTGAGATTGATAAAGAAAAGACAATAGTGATGTCCAAGTCATCTCCTCCAACCACTTTCAAAGAATTCTAAGCATTTTTGGGACATGTCAAATTATATAGGAGGTTCATACATGATTTTAGAAAGATCACCAAGCCTCCTACAAATCTTCTTCTGAAGTATGTGGACTTCATCTTTGACTCTGACTATACGAAGAGCTTTAAAAACATTAAGGAATCTCTCATCACTACCTCAATCCTTCATGCCCCATATTGGTCTCTTCCTTTTGAGATCACGTGTGATGCCAGTGACTATGTCGTAGGTGCAATTATGGGGCAACACATCAATAAAATGCATTATTTCATATACCATGAAAGAAGGACCTAGATGACATGCAAAGAAAATACACAACCACTAAAAAGGATATTCTCAACATTGTCTGTGATTTTGAGTTTTTCTCCTATCTCAAAGGCTCATAAGTGATTATTTACACTGATCATACTGCTATCAAGTATTTGATGGTAAAGAAGAATGTGAAGCCCAGATTGATCAGATGGATTTTATTTCTGCAAGTGTCTAATATGGAAATAAAGGACAAGAAGGGAACTAGGAATGTTGTTGCTAAACATCTTAGCAGAATGCACATCCAAGATAGTGGCACAATACCTAATGACTATTTTCCTAATGACCACTTGTTGAGGATAGCTATATTCACTCTGTGGCATGTTAATTTTGTGAATTATCTAGTCGCGAGAGTGCTTCACAAGATTTCATAGGTAATGAAAAGAAGAAGTTTATGTTTGACATATGCCATTACTTTTGGGATGAGCCTTATCTATTGAGGTTGTGTTTAGACACACTCTACCACTATTATATCTCTAAAGAGTAAGCTCCTTCCATTCTTGAATAGTGCCATTCTGGTCCAAATATGGGCCACATGAGATCTAAAAAGACCACATTAAAAGTTATTGAATATGGGTTCTTCCGACCCTCTATCTTCAAGGATGCTCATAGTTATGTCAAGTCTTGCAACCAATGTCAGCAATTTGGTAATAATTTTGAGAGATATGAGATGCTATTAAATCTTTGACATCTGGGGTGTGGACTACATGGGTCCATTTCCCTCCTCTTATGGCTTCTCCAACATACCGGTCGATGTTGATTATGTCTTCAAACATATTGAATCTATCCCCACAATTTCTAGGGACTTCAAGTCAATTATCAAACTATTCAAAGATATTATATTTCCACACTTTATAGTCCCATGCATTGTCATATTTAACAGAGAATATCACTTCCTCAAGTAGAGATTTAAATCTCTTGTACGCAAGACTTCCTCTAGACACTACACCCTTTAGACTAATTTATGGAAAGTATTGTTCCTAGGGACCACATCCTTTATACTAATTTATGGAAAGTCTTGTCACCAACTAGTGGACCATGAACACAAGGCTCAATGCAAAATCAAACAACTTAACTTCAATTTTTGTGCATCAAAAGAAAATTATTTGCTTAGTTGTAAGAACCCTAAGGATTACAACTGGAAGCATATGAGCATGCATGCATTTGCAAGGAGTGCACAATGATTTGGCATGATGGTTACCTAAAGAGAAAAGATCTCTAGGTCAAAGGTCAAGTATTACTGTACCACTCTCATCTCCATCTCTCCCTAGAAATATCAAGACCCAATTGTCGGGTCCATTCACCATGAAACAAATTTCCCCTCATGGAGCTGTTATAATTTGGATCTTAAAGACTAGTGATCTCAAAGTAAATGTCTATCTTCTCAAACATTACTTCACTATGTCGATAAGAAGGACAATGAACACCTCCCATTCCATCCCCTCACATATAATGATTGAGCTTCAAACATCACGTTTTTAATGTAAATAGTCACTTCTCAGAAGGAAACCTGACTAATACTTTGATTTCTAGATGTTTTCCAATTTACATCATAATTTCATTTAGTTAATTAGTGCATCTCATGACAAGATCATATGTTCTAACAATTGGATTACATGTGAATGAATTTTGCTGAATGGAGAGGAATCACAACTTGTAGGACAACTAGCAAAGTTCTTCCCCTCCATCTTAGATTTAGTATTTATTTGAGGATGAGAAAATATCTAAGTTTGAGGTGGAAGTTGGGTGGTACAAGTTATACTCTATGCCCACACCTATCTAATGGTAACTTATGATCTCATCATTCCATTTCCACATTGCATATAGATTAAATTTTTTATTTATTTTCTTTTTTAGAGTAGTCAAAACCATTACCTAGCTAGATTAGATTCATTTTTTGTATGTATCCATGCATGTTTCATCATTTAAATCCGCTTATTAAAGGAATAACTCACCATGACCAATTTCTGAATCAAAGAAATCTCTAGAAATTGCCATATGTAGCCCAAGAACCAAAACATCATGTTTCCTTAGAAAAGATAGCAAGTATCTAAGGAATTGAGAGGGATCAAACACATCATTGACTAGTAAAATAACTTTATGAAATCATCACCTTTTCCCCTTACTATGTCACCATTTGATCATAATGGGAATATGAGAACAACTTGGAGCATTGAATTGTAAAACAAATTGCATGCAGTTATGATTCCTCTTTTACGCTTCCTGTTTCATCTTCTTATCTTCCATCCATAAAAGAGAATAAAAATCCATAAAAGTGCCAAAATCAAAGTTTGTGGTGGATACCCTCCATAATCTATTCTTTTCTTCCATACCCCTCTCTAAGTGATAGTGGTTTACCACCAAAAGGAAAAAAAATGCCAATTTGCACAACAAATATTGTTTAAATATATGTATTTACGCAAATAAATGCAATGTCAAGTCAAATAGATGAGACATTCACATTCTTCTTCCACACATGCCTTCTCTCCATCTTATACCCATGGACACAATGAAAGTCTCATTTTGATATCCATTTCATGCACCCCAATGTAAGACCACATGCATTCTTGCAAAGTTGTAGGATTCTCTAAACCTTTATGAAAACTTTTAGATGTGTCTGGTATTAGGAGTAGTGGTGAAGAAGTATTTTTTGGAAATTAAAATTAAAATTGGAGACATAGATAGATGTATGTAGTGATCTTAGGAAGTTGGAAAGCTTGTTCATATCATGTGGGAGGGAAATGAGCATGATATGAAGGAGAGGCAACAATATGGGCTAAAAGGATTCCTTGAAAATTGTCTTAGACTTTGTGTTAGTCGATGATGAGAAACATTTAATTTTTTGGGTTATTTGATGAATGCATGGTCATCCTAGTTTTAGTTGCATTTTAGATTATTTTTGCATGCATTCCATCTTTTTACTATATAACTATCTTACATTTAGGTTATCTTGATGTTATGGTAACTTGTAGGATTTTTATCTAAAATACCTAGTTTTCATGGCAAGTTTGAGCATTAAGACTATACAACTCCAAGATGGGAAGTATACTAATATTTAGGAGGAGATGAACACTGAAGTTGGATGAATCTATGGAGAGTTCTTCAACAGGGAGGGTGATGGAGACCTAGGGTGTGCCTCCTCCATCCTATCCACCATCCCATACATCCTCAATACCAATGAAAACATGGAGATTAGCATTTCCCCATAATAAGAGGAGATTATATTGACCTTAAGGTATATGGAAAGTGTGAGTGCCCAAGGTTTGGATGGGCTAACCATTGGTTTCTTCCTTACAATCTAGGAGATTGTGAAAGTGGATGTTGTAGATATGGTGAGAGACTTCTTCATGGACAGGACATACCATTGCAGCCAGAGATGTAGTAGCATTTTCCTAATTACCAAGGTGTACAATCCCTCAAACTTAGAGTAGGACTTCAAGACCATCTCCATTGGAATTGTGATTATGCGGATCATGGAATGTATCCTCAACAATATTCTTAGCAACTTGTTTTACTGCGTGTTGTATCAGAGGAATAAGGCACCTTCATGTAAGGGAGGGACATAGTCAGCCATATCAGAATGATGAAGGATCTCACAAATGAAGTGGAGGAACATGCTTTGGATAAGAGGGTGATTATTAGTATGGATATGAGGAAATCCTATGATCTTATGGGTTGGAAGGTCTTGCAAGTTGTTCTAGAGAAATTTGGAGTTATGAAGGACCTTGAGGACCTAGTTCTAGATTTGTTTGAAGGTTCATGGACCTTCTATATCTTAATGGGTTCTATATGGGTTTTTCCCCTCAAAAGAGGGTCTTAAAGCAAGGGAATCCTCTCTCTCTTTCCATTTTCATACTCTTCAAGGAACCACTTTACATAAAGATAAAAAGAGCAGTGGTCAGAGGGAGTGTCAAGCCTTTCTATCCTCAAAGAGCACTAATGTCACCACCAATCCTAATGTTCATCTATGATATTGTTATGTTTTATGAGTCCCTGGAGGTCGTCCATGACATTTTTCCTAATTATTGCAGATGCTCAAGACAAGCCATTAATGAAGTTAAATTGGACTTCTTCCTCAATTCCTCATCAGTAAAATTTGACAAAGTAGACTAATTTCTTAACATATGACTGATTGGGGACTCTTGAACCGTGTCCCAATTACACGAATGAGGACAAAACCTATGATGTTACAACAACGTATGGAACACCTACAACTAAAGATAGAGGCCTAGAAATTCCACTTTTGTCTTTTGCCGGTCGGATGACCTTGATGAAGCATAGACTTGTGTCCATGCACATTTACATTAGGAACACTATTGGCATGACCGTAAAAATGATGAAGGTGATGGAAAATATCTTATCAAAATTCCTCTGGAGTGGCCAAAATGGAGATTCCAGAAGGGTTTGAGTCTCCTGGGATCACAAAATGACTTAGTTGAAGATAGGGGGGGGTCTAAGTTTTACCTCCATGAAGCTCAACACCGACTCTTTCAATTTGAAGGTAACGCAGGAGGTTCTGATAATATTATCATGACGGGATCGATTTTACATGTTGAAGTACATGCGGTCTAGGATCTATCATGATAGGGGCTTCCCTCATGGTCTACAAATTACAAACAACCCTTCATATCAATGATATAGATCTAGAAGGTGTTCCCAATAGTGATGTCACACCTTAGGTGAGTTGTTGGTAGGGGTTGAATCTCCTTCTGGTTTGACAAATGATGCCCAAACCTATTAGCACAACATGCAAGGAGGCCGACAACCACCAACAACATACTACATGTGGTCAAAATGTGGTCAAAAGAGGAAGGAAACTGGAGGTGGAATGAGATTTCTAGCTTGTTTCATCTAGAGGGATTTGATTTGATCCTAGAGTTGACACTGAAGGGATAATGATGACCACCTTGTGTGGAGCTGCTTTAAGTTACATAAATTCTTAGTTAGGGAGGACAAGTTCCATTTGACAAGGCACGAATAGTGTGAGGCTTTACCGTACCACCTTATGTGGCCAAGGGATGGAATCCCTAGGGCCAATGATCTAGTGTGGCGGGTGTTAGAAGAAAGATATTCCCATCGACGTTAAAATAATAAGGCATAGAATCCCAATCATATCAAGATGTTGTTAATGTGAGGCATCCACAATGGAAATGATGGTTCACTTGCTTGTCCATAGTGAGATTGAAAAGTTCATGTGGGGAAAATATACAAAGATCTTCCATGAGATTGGGGATAGTGTAGAAAATACAATCATGTTCAGTGTGATAAAAATGGAAGAGGTGGCACATCCATGCTCCTACAAGTGATGGTTGGTGAGACTGCTCCCCAATTTGAATATCTAGACCATTTGGAGATTGAGGCACAAGTACAAATATGAAGGCCATAACACCACTAATCACTAGGCATGGAAAGAGGTGGTGGGTATGAAAAACATGAATACACAGAGTAGGAGATTCAAGGGAAGAGGGGACCCATATTTCCATGTAGCTATCAATACATTGGGGTTAGGGGAATCACATACTACGATTAGGCAACTTGAGATTGTAAGGGGACACCCCTTGACCAACAAAACCTCAAGCTAAACGTCACAGCTATAAGGACGAAGATGCAGTCGGGGCACTGTGAGCACTAGACGATAGAGATATTTAGAAGACGTAATGGGACCATAGTACCATCTTACATAAAACACCTTAATGCACTGGACTATGATATTGCATGTACCTAGGCTATCATAGTCGGGATGAAGATTTGTGAGGATGCAAATGTTATGCAGAGCTCCATTGAAACAAATGCAGAACATATGGTGGATATGATGTGGGAAGAAGACTGACACCCTTGATAGGTCACCCATAAGTGAGAGTGATCAGAGGAGTCATGGGCAGTTCATCTTGTCTTATGCATCATATTCCAAGAGTTACAATAGTATAACAATTGAGAACGAGAGAAGAGGGAATTGGATCTACACATGGTGTTTTACAAGTTCCCTTATGCACTTTATAGGCAGATTAGATATTTGTTGCACCTTGAGGTATTTGGCACCCGTACATTAGGCTCACTTAATAGATACATGAGAGAGTTGAGGTGGTGGCCTTATTGGGATTAGTTTATTTTTGTTGATAATATAGGAGTGTGGTCCTGCAGTTGGGAATGGGCATTGGGCAAGACTAGGGGGATCTACATCATTGTTAAGGGTAGGGTATACATGGGTATACAAGGAGCTTATCTGCTTCTCTTTGTTTCCTTTTATGGATCATTTTTTCCAGTGACAGTTAGATGAATGAAACCCTCCACTTGATTTTAAAAGGAAGTTTGGGCTTCATATCTTATGCATGTTTTTTTTTATAGACTGGCCATATTTCTATTGGTATGTCCCTTAATCGGTTGATACCTCATAGGTGTAGAACCTACAATGCACACCAATAGCCCCCCTTAAGGTTTACATTGTACGATGTCTCATCAATTCTCTTGAAGTCTGCCTTTCCATCAGTTGACCATATTTGGAAAGTTATGCTCAACAACCAATGGTAAATCCCCTCAAACCTTATGATGGAAGTCTAACACCTACCTAAAGATGGTCATACTCTTATGGAAGTGATGCATTCTCCTTCTAATGGAATCCCAACACTCTCATACCAATGTAATCTTTGTCTACTCTTCTGAAGGAAATTCTACACTCACCTTATGATGCAACTCCTGGCTCAACAACCAACAAAACTCCATCACACCTATCTTCTAATGGAATTCATGCATGCCACAACTGATGGACGCCCTGCATGCCACAACTAACAAAAGCCCTATGTGCATCAACCGAAGAAGGTCCAATGTATACCTTTAGATGGAAAGGCTGATTCTAACTCTTTGAATTTTTGCACAAAACCATGTTATACAGTGATTGATCATCACATTATAAAACTATTTTGACTATCACAAACAAGATTTTAAACATATAATTTAATAAGGCCTTCAAACTTCTATCAATAGTACAGATTTCACCTTTAGCGTCGGTTAAATATGACTTTATAAGTCTGTTTCCAAGCGACACCCAAGTGGGCGACACTAAATGTAGACGCCTTCAGCGTCAGTTTCATAACCGACGACACAAAGTCATCCCCCGATTGCAAACCCAAAAAACGCACCAGCAGGAGGACCATAGGCGTTGGTTATCGAGTCATAACCGACGCCACAACCCATATCAAAAAAAAAAATTGGCCCCAGGTTAGACCATAGGTGTCGGTTAGCAACAAAAAAATCAACTCTGTTGACCTAAAATTATTGATGGTTTTTAATTTAACCAAACCGTAACCGACACCATTAGGGATAAAGACGTCGGTTAACTATTAATAACTGACGAGTTAAGTTTTTATTATCAGTTTGATTTTTTTTCTTATCATCTTGCAGGCCTATTGTCCGGCTGGTCAGTAGGATGTAGAACCTACAATTCAGTTCTGAACTGTAGGTTTACATCATCCATTGATTTCGGCCAACAACATGCCACAAATATGCAAAATTAAAAAGGATGGAAAGCATTTATATCATGTGATTCACACACATGTATAAGCACATTTAATTATATATGATTCATCACAAACATGTAGAAACCTATACTTTTCATTCTTCCATTTCATATTCACACATGTAGCAACCTGCAGTTCCATTCATTTCATCTCTTTTCACATTCAGACACATGTAGAAACATCCATATATTAATCTTCACATTCACACATATGCATAGATAAGACAATTCAAAAAAATTCATTCAGACATGCATATATAAGTGTGTCTTTCAAAGTTTAACATGTCAACAAATACATAAATAATTATGACAACAAATTTTAGAAATATCATTCTTTATCATTATCATCGTCATCATCACCATCAGTATTCCAATGATAATAAAAAAAATTCCCACTACTTGTAAGGCTTTTTCCCATTGTTCTCTTACATCATGTAATTCTTCCATCATATAGGGAGTATGTACATCTAATAACTTTTTGCCTATAGTGAAGTCATTAGTTTTAAACACCTATAAAGAGAATGACATATATATAATATTAATTATATATAATAAGATTGATTTATTTCATATTATCTAATGAGACTATATATAATACCTGTTGTATGGTATCAATTTCCATTTCAGCATGTTTGATAATTAGGTCCATATATCACACACGTAGTATGCACATGCCCAGCCATTGTCTTGTGTAGCACACTATAAATTGAAACATACAAAATGCTAATAAATACAAACAAGCATAGTTCACACAAATAATATATACATTGGAGTCAGGAAATCACTTTCACATTCTCCCAAAGTAACCGTTTCTTTGTCTTGGACATGTTCCCACCGGCTTTTTTGAATGCTCTTAAAGCCCTACATGTTAATGTAGCACATTAAATTGCATTATTAAATAATAATGTAAAAATAGATGTTAACAGATATAAAATATGAAAGATTTCTCACGTGAATAATGGCCTTTTCAATTGGTGTCCATATAATGGGTCTAATTCATTTCCCGAAGGATCTAGATAATAAAAAGTCCACGTCTTGGGGACAATAACCAATAACTCCTAATGCTTAGCACTAGAGGTAAGAAAGTTAAAAATTAATAACTCAAAATCCACAATAAAATGTAATTTTCTAAAGTCCAAATTATAAGCAAAGTAAACTTACTCAACATTGAATGGAACTATTATCACTGTCTTCTTTTTTTTACCAAAATATTTAAAAGTGGTAGAGAAGTATGATGTAACTGATGAAGGATCTTTATATACGCGACTGATCAAAGATGGAATTAGAAATCCCACATGGGGAAATGAAAAATCTTTACAGATCATGTGTAAGTGGCTACAAAACATGTATTATGTATATTAATATATAAGAAACTAGATCACCATATATAAAACAAAGTATATGGATATATAAACAAGATCTCACCATATCCATAGCTCTATCATTGATGTATTTAGCCAATCATAACGAAACAACTCCAAAATATCTTGTATAAATAGATTGTTATCGTATGATTTGCCTACAACATCCACCGAAATAGAAACATTTATAGGACAATTTGGGTTATGTTTGCCTGTCCATACTTCCATACCCTTACAATTAGGACCTAACAAGTCGTATCGGTCCCTTGGAAGCCAACTAGATATTTCAGGAGGAGGTGGAGGTGGAGGCCGAGTTGTAGCGGGTTTCTTCCCTTTGACCTGTATATATAATTTTAGAACAATGGACTAGCTCATATATATACACTAATAAATTAACATAATGTAAATTTACCATACAATATCAGTATAGATGACATCCTTTTTGGGCCACAATATCACTCCACCTCCTGCTTCACCAAGTGTTTCAGAATCTGGGTCGGCATATGGCAATGGATGATGCCTCTAATGGTGGAGTACAAGTCTCAGGTTCACACGAACCACACCATATGGTACTAGAGTGCCATGAAACATGTCCAATGGAAGGGGTGGGTAAGCCTCAGCCTCTATAATGATAAATTCTTTGCTTTTTATATGACATGTCTTCAACCCCTACAAATTTACGTAAAGTATGTTATATACATATATACATAAACATATCATCTCGAAAAGACTAGCTGTTATATCATAAAAATACTTACAGCAGACGTGCTAGGTGGTGGGTCTATAGGATTACTCCCAACCACCTCTATAGTAGGAGAAGAGCGGCACACCACATGTACTGTCTGAGTGGCAGTAAGAGACGCCTGCCACTTGCTCATTGCTTCATGGACTCTCCTATCAATTAACTCATCTACCTATGCATGGACAAAAAAAATGCTAGCTTTTGATGATTGAATTCCCTTTTGTAATAACATTCTAAAAAAAGAATAGGTCACCTCAGCTTTTGAAAATCGCGCTTTTGGGACATGTTTGTGCCGTGATGACCCAAATAACACTTTTATGCCCACACCAGCGCTTGCACCCTTAACACGTCCAGGATGCTTTGGATTACCAAGAGCAACTGTCAATTGATCCCTTGGGCCCTCAGGGATGAACTTGCCTTGCTTCCTCTGCTCGTAAAGCTCCCACTAACCGCCATCAATAGAAATTGGTAAGTAAACATAATAATCAATATCGATTGCTCTGATAGTTGAATTTTACCATTTTTGCAGCCACCTCAGCAGTTGGAGGTTTGGTTATATCTCCTTTCTTGTTTTTCCTCCTAGCTATCCACACAGTATGGTGAGGTTGAGGTGCGGGAGTAACAGTAGAGGACTCCCCAGTCTCCTGAGTAGAAGCAGACTCAACAGCAGCAATAGCCTATAGTCTTTGGCGAATGTTTGCATAGTCTTTTGGACCCATCGTGTGGTCATGCATATTCAGTGCATGCCTTGCTCTTTGAGCACTGTTGATAGCCTTGTTAGTAAGCACATTGATTTGGTTAGTAACACTAAAGGTCAATCTTGAATAGGTGAATACATAAGAATGTATATTAATTAAATTGGGAGTGGCGCTTAATACCTTGAATTCATCAATTTTTCTTTTGGCAACAAACTCCTCCCAGTCATTGGGGTCTAGGTAGTTCCATTGCTCAATGGTTGGCTTCTTCCTCTTCTCAGCATCTCATTTGTAATATCGGGCAAGATTTGTCCTATAGTTCCTTAGGACCCTCCCACAACACTGCATCACACATTTACGATGCAGGCTTTCATCCAGTTCAAATATACTATGCAAAATTTCATATATATAACTAGTATCCTAAAAATTACTAATCTGCAAAATAGAATTGCAAATAATAATAACTCACGCATAGTTCCTTCCATACTAAGTCTTTCTTCCCCTTGGGAACTTTATGCCAAGATTCTACATTAGGACTACAATGGCTACAAGTGAGAACCCCAAGATATGAAATAAATGAGTTGTGGTTCACTCCAACTGGATTTCCTGCATGATCAAAATCCACAACAAGTTTGGGTCCATGGCCCCTTTTTTGTAGTAACTTGTTCATCATAGTGATGCCCCTCACTTTTTCAATTTTTTTCGCTGCTCATCAAGTTCCCCAAGTTCTTAAGGGGTACATCATCAACCTAAAATTTGACAAAAAAACACACTACAGGATATAACTTATAAATGAACATATAGATAAAAATATAGGATATATTTTTAAAAATTACATTGTTAGGCACTGCATTGATATCCTCACCCTCATGGTAATCATCATCACTGTCATCATACTCATGCTTATCCATCTGAAAGTGTCATTGAAAAATCAAACATTTAACATTTAAAACAACTAGAAGATAATAAAACATTGTAAAGTTCACATTCAGAAAAATAAAACATATAAAAAATAAAAACATGCCTCTAATACTATGATCTTTTATCAATTAACATTCCTTCGGTGTGATCTCTACACACATACAAGTCATCATTAGCTTCAATATTTGGTGGTGTTGGCAACCCAACTGAGAATGGACTCAAGTCATCATACTTATCATAGTACTCTTCTTCATCTATATGATCTTCAATGAACTATCTTTTACCATGAAGACCAACCGACCACTTATCATTTGTAGGATCATCGATATAAAATACTTGTTTCGCCTATAATGCCAATATGAATGGTTCACCCTTCTCACTAATCTTTTCAAAGTTCACTAATATGAAACCCAATTCATCCACTATAAATCCTTTGGTGTTATCAACCCAATTACATTTAAAGAGCAGAATTCTGAAATCTATGTAGTCAAACTCCCATATGTCTTCAATGACACCGTAATATGACATTTTAGCTTCACATGGACTCTTATCCTTTACACTTGCAAAAAACAATGAAGATGCTTGAAGGGTGACCCCATAGTTTTAGACGATGCTCTTATCATCTTGACGCTTTGTGTAATATGAGAACCCATTTATGTCAAACCCTTCATAAGACATAACATTCAATTTTAGTTTAAAGGCGAGACATTTGATATTTTTAGCTATATTATTTGGTGTTTGAGATAGTTGATGTAAGACTTTATCTTCAAACCACTTAATAAATGTCTTTTTATGCTCTCTAGCAAGCCACATTGAATTGGTTCGAGGATATTGTTTCTTGATGAAATTGGTATGTTCCTAGATATAAACACTCACTTCATCGATGTTGTGTAAAATATACAAGTGAGCTTGTTCCAACATATCACGGCTGATTACTTACATCTGTGATCCCAAAATTCCTTTGTCAGAATACTCCTCAATATTCTTGTCATTAACATGAGCATCATTACCACTCTGAAAGTCATTGCAAAAATCCATAATCTCTCTTACCACATAACCCTCAATAATACTCCCTTCAGGCCGATAACATTTTCAAACATCACCTTTAAAAAATGCTTATGTATCGTTCAAATGGATACATCCAATGCAAGAAAATTTGTCTCAACATTTTCACTTCCCTAGTCAAGTGGACAATAAGATGTACCATGATATCAAAGAACAAAGGAGGAAAATACATCTCAAGATGACATAGGGTAACAACCACTTCTCTTTGCAACTTATCGAGAGTATCAAGATCAATAACTTTGCTGCACAAACTGTTGAAAAAGAAACAAAGTCTGGTGATTGCAAACCTTACATGCTTTGGCAGTATAGATCGAATTGCCACATGAAATATTTGTTGCATCAGAGTGTGAAAATCATGAGATTTAAGACCTATCAACTTTAGATCTTTCATTGATACCAATCTACGAATGTTGGATGAGTAACCCTGTGGCACCTTAACATTTACCAAGCAATCACAAAAAGCTTTCTTCTTCTTTCTAGACAACGTGTAACAAGTAGGAGGTAAGTATGTTCTCCAATTGCTACTAACTAATTCTGTTAATTTTGTCCTTATTTCCATTTCACGTAGGTCCATTCTGGATTTTATCCCATCTTTAGTCTTACCTGGTATATTCAACAAAGTACCAATGACGTTATCACAAACATTTTTCTCAACGTGCATGACATCGATACAATACCTGACTGCCAAAGAACTCCAATAAGGAAGATCCCAAAATATTGGCTTCTTCTTGATTAAATATTTGTCACTCTGTGTGGCCATGGTACATTATGATCTCTTACCAAATTTATTGACAAAGTCTTTTACTCTTTCATAAACAACCTCCCTTGGTATAGGTTTAGGTGCAATCTATTCCTCATTCCGTCCATTGAACGCTTTGCGCAACCTATGGTACGGATGGAATTTTGGAAGAAACCTTTGATGACTAAGATATACAGTCTTGCCGCCATGTTTTAGTCGTATTGAATCACTGTTCTATTCACATATAGGACACACTTTATATCCTTTGACACTATATCCAGACAAATTTCCATATGATGGAAAGTCATTAACAGTGCAAAACAACATAGCGTGCAAACGAAATGTCTCTCTTTGTGAAGCATCATAGGTCATCACACCTTCACCCCATAGTTTCTTTAAGTCATCAATCAGAGGTTCAAGATAAATGTCGATATCATTTCTAGGTTCTTTAGGGCCCGATATCAACAACGACAACATAACATACTTATTTTTCATACACAACCAGGGAGGAAGATTGCATATAACAAGCATAATAGGCCAAGTGCAATGTTGGCTACTCAATGTCCCATATGGATTCATCCCATCTGTACAAAGCCCAAGTCTTAGATTCCAGACCTCTTCACCAAATTTAGGGTACAATAAATTAATCTTCTTCCACTATGGGGAATCAGACGCATGTTGTAGGATCCCATCATTATTTTTCTTAACATCTGCATGCCACCTCAAATTCTTTGCATCTATTAGATTGGCAAACAAGCGTTGAAACTGTGATATTATAGGTAGATACCACATCACCTTGGCAGGAGAACCAGCTTTGGACTCCCCCAAAGTCGTCATTTTATACCTTGACGTACCACATTTTGGACAATCTTTCAAATCCACATAGTCCTTTTAAAATAATACATAATCATTCGGGCATGCATGTATCTTCTTGGCCTCCATTCCCATTGGGCACACCAATTTCTTTAACTGGTATGTTGAGATTGGTAGCTCGTTTCCTTTAGGAAGAATTTCTTTCAACAAAGACAACAATGACGTGAAGCTTTTATCGCTCCATCTATTGTTAGCTTTTAGCTTATACAATCTCAACTATTGTTCTGAAAAGCAATAATCGGTGTACGGGCGGAGAGGGTACCGAATAGAGTATATACGGTATGCGAGAGTATAAGTGGGAGAATATTTGGTTTTAATCAGTTTTGATTTTTTTATATTAACCATAAAGATATGTAAATTATATATTGACCATATAATAATGACAATGATAAGTAATTAGAAACATTTATTAGTAATAGACTAATATTGCATTCATAAGTAGTTAGAAACATTGATGAAATTAGAGAAGAAAACTTTGATAAGTAATTACAAACATTGATAAGTCATAGACTAATATCACATTAATAAGTAATTAGAAACGTTGATAAGTAATAGACTAATATTGCATTAATAAGTAATTAGAAACATTTATAAGTCATAGATTAATATTGCATTAATAAGCAATTAGAAACATTGATAAGTGATAAGACTAATATTGCATTAATAAGTAACTTGAAACATTGATGAAATTAGGGAAAAAACATTGATAGCTAATTAGAAATATTGATAAGTCATAGACTAATATTGCATTAAGAAGTAATTAGAAACATTGATGAAATTAAAGAAGAAAACATCAATAGTAAGGATCAATTCAATAAACACTAACTATAAACTTATAGAGAAAACATGAGGAGAAGACCAAATATGTAAATTGGAAGAAGTGAATGTAATTGTAATGACCAATAGTAGTATTAGAAAAAATTAATGTAAAAAAAATTATTACTAGCATTTGATTTTGAAAATCGCCGATTAATCGGCCGATTATTCCCTCGATCGACCGATTAATCGGTCCTGGACCGATTATAGGCTGATTATTCATAATCGGAGCGGTAGACCCCCAAAAAGAAATATTCTGCCGATTATTCGGCCTAAGCGGCCAATTTTCTAAACAGTGATCTCAACACAACGCTAAGCTTTGTAAACTTAGTACAACCTGTGTATAATAGTCTCTCAACATCATGCACAATGTTTCTAAACATGGGAGGTGGATCGGTATGCTCTACCCCACAACTATCCAGCATCACATCAACGATGTCTATTGGAACTGGTTCGTTCACATCTATGTCATCGAAAGCAATTTCTTCTTCCACACAAGCACTACTATCGACATCCATTGATTTTAGGTTTGAAATCTCTCCATGACAGTGCCATTCTGTATAGCCTTGTACAATCTCGTTGCACATGACATGACTTTTGATTTCATCACCAGTGCTGACTTTCAAGTTGTTACCGCAATGCCTACATGGACAATAGAACCTATCTCCAGGTTGTTTCCTAGGTTCCTCAGCAAATCTAATAAATAGAACAAGACTAGAAATAAACTCTGGGGTGCAACGATTTGGAATGGACATCCATGATCTATCCATTCTATGATCAAAGAGAAAACAAGTATATATTAGGGTTTAGGGTTAAAAGATTAGGGTTTAGGGTTAAAAGATTAGGGTTTATGGTTAAAAGTTTAGGGTTTAAGGTCTTATATATAATAAATATGTACCACCTATCCCATTCTTGATCACCTAATCTCACTACTAAGTGTATAACGTGTATTCGATTTTCAAGAAATTTCGGCAGCATTTCCCCGTAGTTCTCCAAGTACACCGATGTACATGGAAAAATGCCCACCGACATATGTACTTAGAGAACAAATGGGGAAGTGTTGACAAAACATCATGAAAACTGAATACACATTATACACTTACATCCTAAGTGAGATTAAGTGTTCAAGAACAGTCCCAAACTGGGAACTATCCAAGATTTACTCCTAATGAGTAAATCTCAGACGAGTTTCTAGGCCGACAAAATACATGTATATATGTTGTCATTCATATACCTACAATCATAGTATCATAGTTCATATCCTAAGTTTTTTGTAACATCATTTAATTCATTTCATTCTTCCATTTGGGTAAGTTCATTCATTCATCATTAACCCAAATTAATCATTAATAATCAACTATACAATTTTGAAGAACAATTATATATTGAAATAAGTTAAATCAACCAGTAACAAGAGAGAAACAAAGCAATATCAATTGATTAAATTCATTCATTCATCATTAACTCTAGTTAATTGTTATTAATCAACTACACAATTTTGGAGAACAATTATATATTAAGCAAAGTTCATTCATTCCTTGTTTAACCCTTATTAATCAATACCCTAGTTAATCAATAATAATCTTACAGAAAACTCACCGCACTGATGGAGTAGGCTATGGTGGCGGCAGACGGAGGTGGAGGTGGTCGCAGCTAGAGGCGAAGCATGTGGCAAGCGGCGGCGGCGGAGATGACTGAAGCTGCAGTGAAGTAGGTGCCGAGCGGTGGCAGGATGGCGGGCTGTGGTTGTGGTCATTGGTAGAGATGACTGAGCAAGCGAGCAGCGGCAACGACCACTAAACTAGAGCGGCATTGGCAAGCTCCTCAACGATTGAACTGGAGCGGCGGCGGCGAGCTCCTCAGTGGTGGTTCCTCTCCACAACGGAGGTGGTGAGCTCCTCTCCACAGCGGTAGTGGCGAGCTCCTCTCCACAGTAGCAGCAGCAGCGACGGTGAGTAGCCATAGAATCACGAGACCTAGCTAGCTTGAGCGGCAATAGAGAATCAAGAATGAAATAGAGAAGAGGAAGAGTTTGGCTTGCGCACACGGGTGCTATTAAGTTAATTATCGATGTCAGTTATTATGTAAATCTGACGCTTACAAATAATAGACGTCGGTATAAACTCATAACTGACACTTATCTACAACTTCAAACAAAACAATTTGCACCGGGACGGGGTGTTCGTCGTCGGTTTCAACGTATAATAACCGACGTCTATCCACATATGCCAACAAAATTTTTTTTTCTTGAGTTACAATCATAGTTATTGGTTTCTCCCCTAACACCGACACCGATTAGGCAAATTGGGGGGAAATTTTTTTGCGGGGACAACGCGCGAACACACATCCTTGTCGGTTTTTGTGTAAAACTGACGCCAAATAAGGAATGAATTTTTCCTCACGAATGATATTTATTCGTCAATTATTTTTTAAACCACCGACGACATATGTGGGGATAAAACTTTCGCGGGGCTTGGCGTGGAACATGAGTCGTCAGTGTTTCTCCAATCGACGTCGAATTGAAAATTTTGGAGGCAATTTTTTCCCTAGAAAATTGTATTTCGCGGGTGATTTTGGACATCGGTTTTTTTTCCGACCAGACGACGTTAAAGAAAAAGTGATACCTGTATCTTTTGTAACTCGGCCGGCCTTCACATATAGGTGTCATTTGTCATTTTATACCGACATCGTAGTATATTAGCGTCAGTGTTTAATTTTTAACCGACGCCAACAAATGCGACATTATACGTCATTTCTGTACTAGTGTATATTCAAATCAAAACAACTCACCAAAATATACCATTACATCAAGATAGGTTTTGGAAATCAAATGCAATACCTAATCAATTTCCTAAACCGATCAAATAATCAACTACATATATCTTAACCTTGGAAAAAAACATATAGTGTGAATAAAGCTTACAAATTCTTAATACACAACGGTCACAATTTTCTTTATAGAAAATATTTTTGGGGTATCAAATGCCCTCAAAGGATTCACATACTTGTTTGGTTACTTAGTCACAACAATCTTTTCACTGGTTTGATTTGCAATAAGAGGGTCTTTCATAGACCTTATGTTTTCCATTTTTATAAACTACAATACAAGGAGATCTTACATGTTTTCTTTCATTGTTATCTTACAAGAGATACTTGGAGTCCCTTTTTCATAGAGATTGATTCTAATAACAATTACTTTGACTGTATATCATATACACTATTAAGCAAAGAGGCATGTGTAGATTAAAACTTCAGAGATCTTGCCAGTTTGCTGGCAAGTTGTATTCTTAGAAACATATGATTGGCTAGAAAAGTTAGATACTTTGATGGTATATAGCATTGAAAATATTTAGAGTACTCTCATTCTTGGCAAAAAAACTTTCACAAATGATACATTCTTTCACTATGAAGGTGAAGGCGAATCCACAATTTCCTCAATATCCATTCAAGATCATGGTTCTGACTCAGTGGGCCTGTTCAACTTTGGAGAGGAAGTTTAGCTGGCTACTACTTGTGAGGGTCATATGGCTTCCTAGTTGGGGTTGGTGTCTAGCTGATGAATACACATGTTGACACTAGTTGGTTCTTCATTTATGTTGGGTTGTTAATTTGTGAATCCTACTTCTTTATGGATATTGCTAGAGCACCTTGAACTTTTTTCTCAAACCCTTATGTACGACATTTTGTGCAGAAGAATATACATCCTTTGATTTAGTAATGAGACGATGATGATTTCTAAAAAACACATGATATCCTAGTATAGAATAGAAACTGAAAACAAAAACTCTTAGTACTACTAAATGGTAACACAACAAACAAAATCAAAATGAATATACCATTTCATTTATTATTTGCACACCCTCCCTCCCTCCCTCCCAAACTTAAATGTTGTGGGAAATAAGCTATAAAGTGGTGCTTCTGGTCATCAAGTTGACCAAACTCAATTTTTTTTATGAAAAAAGGAGGGGATTAAGAAGAAAGAAAACTTTAAGATGGGGAAAATTTACATAAAAGAGTGAAGAAAGAGTCAAAGAGATAGCAAAGATCAAGAAAGGGAGTAAAAAGAATAATTGAATGAAGAGAACAAAAAGGCAAGAGGGGCTTTGAAAGTACTCTAACCTTAGCACTAGAGTAGGGTTGTAAATGGGGTTTCATGGGATAGGGTAAAGGCTTAATATTAACCTTGCCACATCAAATTGGTGGATGATGAATAGAATAGTTATTCTTTCCTTGAAAACCCTTACCATACCCTCATCTACACCCATTTACCCACATAAAAAATGGATAAGAAAACATGTGCAACATGAAGATTGATATATGATACTTCCAACTATATATATATATATATATATATATATATATATATATATATATGTGACAATTTCTACATCCAATCCAAGACCATAGTAAAACAAAATTTAGATAACAATAACTATAATTTGGTATACACTAAAACTAGTAATTTTAAACGCAATATTTTTTTTCTCAAACAAAGTCTAGTGCTTTCAGTATGCTATTTCTTATTTTCATATTCTATTTTTTCTCTTATTGTATAATTATAAAAAGCATGTCATGCTACCAATTGTTTAGTATAAATTTTGAAATCAAATAATAGTACAAATTAAGAAAGTAGTGCTAAGGCTTTTTAATGTTTTCATTGTTATTTGCAAATATTTTAGAATCATTTTTTCATTCAACCTTATACTAATGGCACATGGACAAAGCTGGTAGGAGAAAACTTCTCCCTTTATGCTGCCCTCTTTAGATGCGGGTATAGTGAGTAAATGATAAGTGGGTGGTGGATTAGAAAACTATTATCTTTATATCATCCTATAAATATGAGTAGTAGGTAAATGTCAAATACCTTGTCCATTCAAAGCCTTCCACATGAGAGTCTCCATACAAAAATCAATCACGTGATCAACGTACTATAGATTTGTTTGTGGCTTCTCGAAGGGAAACTAAGTCTCTTTTTTGCATTTTTGTGTGTTGTACATGATTTGTGCTGGAGAAGAATGATACGAATGGATGCACGTTCTCGGGTATCGCTGTCTCAGACCTATTTTCGTGGGTTGCCTTCCACATCGATATCATATACCAAAATCTGTGATGAGTTTAGCTTACAATTTTTTCTTCTATTTTCTAAGTTATAATGTGACCATTATGTTATGATCTCTACATAAAATGAAATATGAGGAATATAGTATATAATCTTAGATGTTATAGTCATATATTAATATTTTATTTTAATAAAAGGGGGCTGTGCTAGAACAGAGAGGGTTTGAATAGATTTTTTTTTTAAATTACAGTATGATCGTTGTGTATTCTAATAAAGTTATACAAAAGATCGTAGGGAAGTTGTATGTGATTTTTTTCTTTATTTTTAAAATTACTCATTAAGCCTTGTCATATATATCATAAGTCGTGGAAAGAGTTAATCTTTTGAATATTAATTAGCAATGTGTATCTAAATAATGTTGTATGTACCATCATTTCAGAAGTGAATTTCTACCGATCTTTGCAATGGTGTCGTCTTGCTGTAGTTGCAAGTGTTCAAAATCCGGTACAACCAAAATCGAAGGAGGTGGGGGGCATGGCGGCGCCGATGTGACACTATGAATATTTACTTTGACGTCGGAAAACACTTTTTTATCTCTTGGTCTTTCTTTTAAGATCTCTTTTTTTTAACATTGTGTCTATAATGATATGAGTCGAAACAAATCTTTACTGTCTAACTTACAAAGTAATTGTTGTTAACCCTAATATTATCTTCTTTATATTTAACTTTAGTGAATCAAAATACACCATCGAGTTTATAATCTTTAAAAAAATCTAACATTTTCAAACCCATACAATATATGAGATAAGTCTAATGACTGCCAATAGACTTAATTTCATATGCGCTTCGCACAATCAGCGTTAAATAAAGTTCGCCAACTAGCTAGCAACAGGACCAAGTCGTAGCTGGGCAGTGAGCTCAGAATCAATTAGATTCTATTTCAAAAACATTGAATTCAAATTATACCATGTATAAATAGTTAGAAAATATTGTATCCGTACAATGTATATGAAAATAAGGTTTAAATTCAAAGAAAAGATAATCAAATGCAGCCATTTTGTGGCTTCGGGCCACAGCGAACGGCCTACAAATTGTAGATTGTATTTGTTCTGTGCAGCATTATATGTTGCATTGTATGATCCTAGAAATGGACGTGTCTAGAAAGAGCTATTCTGGACTGTATTTAGAAGGCCACTAAGGAAACTCCCGAATGTACATGCGGAAAGGGCCACGATGAACAAGTGAGGAATTTTCACCCAAATTTGTCTTTCTACCGTTTCTTCCTTCTCTTCAACGTCTAATATTTCCATATTGCAATCCAGAAGATTTAATCGGACAAAGATAACCTAGTGGTTCAGATGAAGAGCTACTAATGAACTGACAACATTCGAATCCCAAGAAAAGCATCTTTGAGTTACCTCTATATGCTACTTTTGTTTTAATATTACAATCTGAAACATCCGTTCTACATAAAAAGTACATGAAGGATTTCTCGGTGATTTTTCTTTTATTTCTTAAAGGTACAATATACTCCTTGTATTCTAATTTATAGTAGGACAAAAAACCAAAATAGCACACTTTAATAAAAATATGTATTGAAATAGCACCAAAGTCATCTTAATTCTCGAAATAGCCCACTTTCTAGGAAAAGCGCCAACACTTTTGGCGTTTTAGACCAAAAGCGCCGAAAATTAGACGTTTTCCGGTGAAAGCTCGGACGGAGATGCGTCGTGTTTGTGGAACGGGCGGTTGTTGGAACAGAATGACCCAGCACAAACAGAGGGATCGGAGGCTATGTCTCCGCGGAACGGGCAGGTGCTTCGCAGCTTAGCGGGGGAGCACTAGTAGTACCCTAAACCTGTGATCCCAAACTTGTTGCAGACGAAGTACGTGATAGAGTTGATGAAACTATAGCCGGCCCGTAGACCTCCCTCGTGACACTCCCTGCTCTCCTCCAGGCTTTGCGATCATCAGCGGTGACTTCACGCTTTACTGGATGATTGATCCTTATCGTGGCGGAGCTCGGACGTCGCGAACCTACGGTTGCCTCCTGCTGCTGTTGCTGGAGCCGCGGGGTTGGTGGCATCGTATTGAAGGCAGAAGAACTCACGGGGCGAGGGTCGGGATCCCCAGCCCAAATGGTACTTGAGCATGCTATTGACTGCGAAGAGCTCGGAGCTAGCTGAGTTGCGGCCGGCTGACGGAGAGGCGCCGTGTCCGTGGGACGCAAAGAGCTCAGAGGTAAATGAGCTACCACGGGTGGATGAGTGGAGATCAGAGGCTTTGTATCCACGGGACAGGCGGTTGGTCGATCAAAAGAAAGTGGCTTGTAGATATTGGTTGTAAACGACCGAGGTTGGGGCTGCGCCGGAACGCTGGCGTAGGGGTTTATGTCACAGTGATCGGCACGCCTACTATTGGCGCTTTCACTTGAAAACGCCTAATTTTTTGCGCTTTTACCTGAAAACGCCTAGTTTTAGACGTTTTCAACTGAAAATGCCATGTTTTTGGCGTTTTTGATCTCGGAAACAGTAAAACGCCAAAAGTGTTAGCGCTTTCCCTAAAAAGTGGACTATTTCGGGAATTAAGATGACTTTAGTGCTATTTTAGTACATATTTTTATTAAAGTGTGCTATTTTGATTTTTTGTCCTTTATAGTATGTAACCGAGAGTTTGACGAGTATTGTATATAAGTTATATATATATTTAGTTATAAATTAGTCTTTTGTTGTAACAAGGCAGCCGTGTAGGAGCATAGAATGGCCTAGTTGTACCTTTTTCTTTTAAATTTCTAAGTTACAAATTTGTCATTGTGTATACTGAGAAGTCTATATGAAATACATTAGGATGAATTGAACGTATTTTTTGTCTTTCGATTTTCAAATTGTATATTATCCATGCTAACTCAACTGCAGGTTGGGGCACTATAGGAGAAACTAATGCCTCTTTCGTGGCTGTGATAGATTGTTCTGTCTCCTGATATCAGTATATCACCATTATAATAGGTTTAAAGTTGCCGCCATCTAAAAAAACTGTGTATGAAAGGTTGTAAAATGGTTGCTTGTACTGTACTTAGTATTTTGAATCAGTGATTGAGTTTTGTGTATTCCAAAAAGGTTGTATATACTTTCATAATGATAGTTGAGACTATTAGCCTCAACATCCATGTTGTCTTTTTGTAATTGCTAGCATTAGGATGACACAATTAATGTCAAAGGAGATATAGGATGTTGTCGCTCTGACGAAACACCGCAAAGAACCAAAATGCATTATGTCTTTTTTTTTTAAGTGGGTTCAATCGTATTCATCCCACCTCCAGAGCAGGCAAATCATCGACGATACCACTTGAAAACCTCCCCACATCAACACAAGGGGATCAAAACAACCTGCCACGCCCCAAAGCCACAACAGAACGGAAAGGACATAAGACCAACCACAACAAAACATCAACATTCAAAAAGCCCTTGCTCTCTACAGCAGTCGCAGATACAACATGTTCAAACACACCCTTGCACACCATTTTCCTAACACCCCCCTCATATGTAATTCATATCTTAGAATATGATACACACTCCCTTGCGAATTGGATCTGGGGGCCCAGATACTCAACCAAAAAAACATATAGATTTTTTTCCTATAGAAGCTACATCAATCCCATTGCACACATTTGGCACACAAACATCCCCTCAGATTCAAACTTTTCGGCTGGTTGTTTTGAAACAAGCTTCTCACTGATCAAAACCTTCACAAACGGGGCTTCCATGGACCATCCAGATGTCATCTATGCTTTATGGACTGTGAGGATTACCACCACATATTCCTTCTCTGCCCCTACACTCGAAACATCATGCATAATATTATTAGCCCTACACTCCTCACCCAATCCACAATCCAAGAGGTCATCTCCACACATTTTGCTAAAACCACATCACCCAGCTACAAAGTTAACCATGCTTCTATCATCAACATCATCATCATAGCCTGACACATCTGGAACGAAAGAAACCATCAAAGACACCATTCACCTCATCCGAATTGATATAGTTAAAGCTAACATACATGCTACTTTATTTCATGTTTGCTCTGCCCAGGTAACGACGATAGAAACAATGACTCCGCCCCATCCCCCTGACGAAGGATATGCGTTTTCACACCCCGATCCGCACATACACCTTGGAGGAGATTGAACATGCCGATACATGCTTCTAATGACTACAGAGGACCTTGTTGATTGTCTACCTCCCCCCATTTGCTACCGTAGACATGATCTTTTTACTTCTTCGTTCATCTTATTAGGATCTTGTTATAGGGGTACGCCCCCATTATCACATTGCCTTGCTCTCAACACTTATGGTGTCCAGAGCTTTATGTTTAGTTACTCTTTCTCCACATGTGGTCTTACATGCTGGAGAATATTTTTTATTAATATATTTAACGGCCTTTCGATAAAAAAAAAACCGACCACAACAAAACAAAACCCAACCACACGAAAAAAGTCGAACCAAGACCGTCCACATCCGCCCCGACCCCCATCAACCCAAACATCAAGCTACCAAAAGCCAAGACATCTGCCTCTCATACCCACCCACACCAAACGCACACGGAAGACCCCATGACAGCCCACCTCTACCTCAAGCAACCAAGACCAACCAAGCAAGGATACATCCCGTCATCTTCCGTTGGGTGAAGGCCCCAACAGGCCACCAACCGCTCAAAACCAGGTGCCTTTGTACCTCTTGTCTTTCCTCGAGCTCAACCCCTCGTCATAGTAAGCATCAAAGGCCAAACTACCTCCATCCTCACTACCACCGTCATCATCAAAAGAGCCTTCATACTCAAAGCGTCTTAGGCCAGCCTCTCTGGAACATTGGTTTCTTCGCACTCGGTGAGAGCGACCTTTCCTCGTGTCGCTGTCACATGGAAGGCCCCCAAAGAAGTCCCTAACCCGCCTGTGGGATAGAGGTTTGCAAACTCCATCATGGCCTGAAACCATCCGGCGAGAATCACAAACCACCTCCACCCGTCTAACCTCAGAGAGGTGAGACTGAGTCCTACTCGGCTGAGGCGAGGTATCCTTTTCGTGAGGGACCATCGACTGGGCCGTTGTCATCAGAGCCTCACTGGGAATAGCGAGCTCCACTCCCCTCACATTGAGCGGCAACTCATCTTCAGCCATCCCCGAGACAGAGACCTGAGTGAACCTCGTTGAGTATCGTCAGCCTCGAAAGGAGATCCCCACGAAGTAAGGTCATCTTCAGAAAAGCTTCAATCTTCAGCACAAGCCCAAACTCGTCAGACTCTGTCCGCCTCCATCTGGAGATCTCAAGCAAAGAACCAAAGGATTTGACAATCTCGCCCACTGATCCCTCATCCCTACACGCGTAGGGGATGTCCTCGCAGTAAAACCATGCTGCCTTCTTCAACCTGCCCGGAGGGGATCCATCCACCTTCTTCAGCGTTAAAACTTGACCCTTAAGCCTCTGCCAATTTTCCTCAAGCACCTGCAAGGCAGTCTGCACATCAGAGAAGAACACCACTGCCCTTTTCACTGCAATGCGCACCACGTCAGTGACAATAGGCGAACGATCCATAAATGTTGTGCGGATACTCTCCCAACAAGCATCTTCATTCCATTCCACTTCGATGGCTTTCATCAGGCTATCAGCAAATCTGCTCCTCTCACCACCATCATCGTCCAGGTTCACTATTTTTTTTCCTGTGGAGCATACTCACGGTGGCCGGCAAAGGGAGGCCAGTTGCAGTGCGCAGCGGGATGCCCGGGAGTCCCACAGGCGTACCAATCCTTGGGTCGG
Source organism: Alisma plantago-aquatica (assembly GCA_963693085.1). Lineage (NCBI taxonomy): Eukaryota > Viridiplantae > Streptophyta > Magnoliopsida > Alismatales > Alismataceae > Alisma > Alisma plantago-aquatica. The sequence continues at coordinate 1,432,065,910 of OY856410.1, read as the reverse complement.
GAGCAGCGATCGTTCCAGTGGCCTCTCTGTAGGTATCTGAAGCGCGCGTGTCTGGAATAGCAAAGAATGGTCGTGAACCACGCGTCCTGGAAACTCCTGTTCGCTCTACGACATCCTGGAAGGGCGGATTGCCAACCCCACCTTCAGAAACCTGATGGGATGCCTTCTTTTCAGCGTCAACCTATTCCTGGCGTTTCCCGACAGCCGCCAACGACGCCGATCCCCGAGGAGGGGTCTCCTTCTCGGCCATTGACGAAGGAGCTTCTTGATCTCCTATACCCAGAAATCAGGCTCACACAAGCTGAGATCGTGTTGCTCTTCGCCTCTGCCACGGAGCCGGCGTCACTCATCACTTTTGTCCCTGATTCGGTGTTGCTCTGCGCCTTCGTCCCTCCTATCTCAAGATCTATCGCCTCCTGCTCAGCCTCATCAAAGGCTCGTCTTCTCAGAACCTTCCTCTGGGCCACCAAAGCTGTGCAACTATAACGTCCCTAGATTTTCACCTTCTCAAATCCCTAGGAGAAGAGAAGAAAAAATCCAAAAAGTTAGGCAATTGTTTGAGATTGAGATATGCGGAAGCATACATCAACATACAACTATAACATAAACCATAACACATCTCAAATGTACATTATTACAACATGATTTACAATTAACATAAACCATAACACATCTCAAATGTACATTATTACAACATGATTTACAATTGTATATTAAAAGAGAATTCTAACTAAGATCTTAGACAATAGGTACAACCTGTACAACTTGCTCACATCCTATTCTTTTATCCCATGCTAGTTCTGAACCTAGAAAATACGTGAAACGACGAATCAACATAAAGTTGGTACTTGGTTGAAAAGATATAGATACTATGTTGGCATACATAAAATAACTGAAGAAAATGAAATGAAAACATTATTTAAGGCGAAGAATCACGTAAACTCAATTTATTATTCACATTTCAATAGACATGTATTACTATGGTGGACTTAGCACAAACATATATTATTGGGTCATATCCCCGCGTACCTTATACCATTAGGGATCTCCCTGCGTACCTTGTACCATTAGGGAGGTGCTAGTCAACATTAATATTTTCCCTCTCTAATAGGGAGATTAATGAACCATAAGTAACTACATTCCATTTTCTTTCCTAAGTGTTCTTAATGTTCAAGGCGAAAATAAAAATACATATATATGTACATCCAGCAAGATATTCAAATACATGCAAGAAATTAGTCATAATTATCATCCAGTAAAAACTAGTCTTATACTTATATCCACGTACCTAAGTTCAGAGAATCATAGCTATCCTTGATCATCTAGACAGTCTGGTCATCACCTGATTAATAACAAATATTCATCATTAATACATGGTTCACCATTGTTCTTGATATTTTAGGTCTAAATTAGGGTGTAGCCAAATCTAGGTGTTACTGATCTGAAATGTGTCTCTGGTATTTTTATATTAATCTAAATGATATTGTTAGGTTATGGATCAATTTTCATATTTTCTGATGTTTTGTCTATTTTTTATAATTAAGTGTAGTTTAAAGTATTAAATAATGCATTAATGAGGAAAAGTCTAATATGCCTCAATAATACTAAGATCTGGGTATTCATATAGTCTTTAAAAAAATTTGGGGCTCAATAGGAATTTTCTGGGGTTTTATACCGGTTGGATAGTATTTATTCTAATCATATGAAGCCCATAAAGGGGTATAATAAACTAAACTAAATATCACCAGAATATATGCCTTAAAAGTATGATTTAGAGGTTTCATATGAAACATGTCATTTTTCCGAGTCAAGGGGTACTTTTGGGGTAATTATTGGACATGAGATCTACTTTTAATCGTATTTCTGATATCCATACAATATTTGATGTATTTACCTTTTTTATTTTGTTGTGGGCGTTGGATCTAGGGCTTGGACGCCCTAGATGAGCGTGATGCAGCCAACTAGTGTGAGGGCCTCCCCTGTTGGCTAGAGTTGACATGGTGGATTGGGGTTGGACCAGTCCAGTGGGATCAAGGTCCCAATGCTGGGATTGGGGAATCCGACTCCCATCCTGGTCTTCTCCCTCGTGCGGTAGGGCTCACGAGGTGTGTCTCAGACCCGCCATCGTCGATGTGGGGTCGATCCCAGTTGAGATAAAATGGCCTCACGCTCCTCCAACCTCCATTTCTTCTCCTGCTGAAAAGTCCCCTTCTGGTCCGCCATCTCCACAGCAACCCCGACTGGACTCTGAGGATAGTGTGTCTGCCAGGACGTAGCCTCCACGGCGAGGAGAAGAAATGATGACAAGTCAAGCTATGCATGGTCCTCCTCAATGTCAGATATCAAGCTTGCTATCTTCACGGTGGTCATGGGAGGCCGAACAACAAGCTCAATAGCCGTACAGATCCTTGGATCTATGCAGGCGACCAACTGTCAAGACATGGCACCACTGTGACAACGAGGGAAGGGAGAGGGTACGCTCCTGTGGCGATGCTTGCGTCCATGATGGTCTAGTGCCTGCGTGATGCTGTGAGGATCTCTGGAATCTAGTTTCTTAGATTGAAGGGGATGCGGTCCTCTAGGTTTACCCCCGTTTGGGTAGACCTGATGCAACCAAGGGAATGGGAAAGGGAAAGGGAAAATCCTAAGCTCTGCTTCTTCTTCGAACTCATCCCTCTGCTTTTTCTCCTTTCCTTCATCTCATACACATATCTGGAATAGGCAGCGGAGGTGAGAGAGAGAAGAAGGTTGCATCTTCTATAGGTCCCACTGAATCCCTGTCAGATCACTGGTTGTGTCAAGCCTCTGGTGACGAAGAGGGTCTGGAGATCATCGAGACCTGGCTCCGCCATTGTGGGATTGAAAAGGAGAGAGAGAGAGCTTGGAGCCTTTGCTAAAGAATGACATCAAAGCCTGGTTCACCATTTGGGAGTCCTTCTCCAAGGCGTGATGAGGAGCTCAACCTCCTTCCCATTCAACCATGTTCTCTCTGACCTTGGGATAGTTCTCATCTTAGTTTGTGTTCGGTGATCGAGAGGTTGAGGGTGATGAGGAGGGGTACCGTCTCTCCGTTCCAGAGGTCTCCAAAGTAAAAAAAGGGATCAATCTGTTATGGTTGTTTCGTAGATCATGATTTGTGAGTAAGACTCCCTGTGATCGTCCCATTTTCATCGGATCAAGTGAACCCATATACCACAATATCTTCCTACATTTACGGAGGTGATGGACGACCAGGTAGCCATTCAACTACTTTGGATCAGCACCTTAAACTCTTGTATCCTCTAGCACAAATATCCAATAGAGCTGATATTTGAAATATGGGTTTGTCATCACATAACCCTTCTTATCAACAAATTTGAAACCAGAAACCCAATATTCAGTCATCTAACTTAAATCATTTAGTTTGTATAAGCCTTGATCTCAATCAAATAATAATTGATTCTTGATCCTACAAGTCCTAAATGCACATTATAGTCGTCTCATACATCAAGTCTCATCAATTTGCCACTTGTGTTCATTATGACTACTAAATGAACCTACTGGCCTCCTAAGTACCCAAGTCGGTGAATAAAAAGCTATTCATTGCAATTGAACTCAATTAGATCTAATAATCATTCATTGCATATATTCTTACCCTTTTTAAGTGAAAAGAGTCCAAAATTGAATAATCAATTTGTGAATTTGGTATTAATCATCTACACAACATTCATGGTCTTAAAATTATATATGGGATGTCTAAACCCTAAAATCCATATTATCACAACAACTCTCACGAGCAAGTCCGCCATGGAGTGGGTCAGCAGGATGGGCAGAGATGGGGCATGGGATGTTGACGCTGGGGTAGGTCACCATAGAACCCCTCGTCGTAGCGAGAGAGGAGGGAACGACCCAAACACCCTAATCGCCCTTCTGCCGCTTACCCATATTCCACTCCCATTGATCAAAATGCACTATGGGTCATGTTTCAGATCACATAGTTCCAACTACTCATTCTTTCCAAATATGTATTTTTGGTAGGGTGTAACTCCAACCCACAGTGGGAAAAGAAACTCACATTTGTAGTTGATCATGGTAGAAGTTGTGAGGAAACCAACTGTGCCCCGTATTGCTTGAACTGTTGGCAATAGGTGCAGATTCTTATACAATAGTTTTAGGCCTTTGTAGCAGTGATCAAAGTCACCTGGTAACTACTTCAAACCAAATAAAAACAAACCAACTAGACACGCCGGAGTTACATCAAACCAAACAAAATAGTTATCGTTTAAATTCATTACTTTTGTTTTCCCATTTTGGAATTAAACTTTGGGCTTGGTTTTTCTTCCAACCAAACTAGCCCTATGCCTGGTATGAAACTAATCAAAATATGATTCAACATATTCCTTTTATTTGTAGTTTATTTTATTCACAATCAAGCTATCTTACTAGATTTAATTTTATTATTTTTTCTTATCTTTAGCAAAGTAAAGTGATGCAAGATTGGGTTCCACATTTTAAAAAAAAACCCTTCAAACCCACACAATGCCTGAAATGTTCATAATTACCTATATAATGCAAGTGTTACTCTTTACACGTGATATATGTTCTTTGTTCAATGTTGCTTTCAATCGGTGTACAATTATATTGCAAAAATGGCCATGTCAACAACCTAGTTTTCTGCCCTTGTATGTTGTGTAACTACATCAACATTCACCATTTAACTACCTGATATACTGGTACCAGTGTCAGAACAAACATCTGCTAGTTGGGGAACCAAAAAAATAAATGCATAATGGAAGATTGAAACTCACAATTTTTGATACAATAAATAACATGTCAACCACTAAAATAACTTTTATTTGCATCTTATTATGTGAAAATACACACATATATATAATAGTTGCATTCTATTTTTGTTGAAAAAAATGTATAATATCTAAACACCAACATTCAAACATATGACCTCAAACATAAGAGTACAACTGCAAACTACCACACCAATCAATATTTGTGTGTACTATGTGTTATACATATTATTTATTATCAATATATTTTATAAATATATATATATATATACCTATATGAATATCTATTTATTATTTTTTGAGGAGGCCATGGCCCCTGCTTGCCCCCCTTGGTTCCGCCCCTGATTGGCACATATTCTTTTTACTCTAACAATTTCAAATCTCACGTTCTCACACTCCTCTAATTCCTATTGTCTATGAAAAGTTTAGCCAATACTAGAACGTTTATGAACTCTGACTAATATACTACTATTGGCTCGAAGCGACCACGACTCTCCTTCCCTTTTTCCTTTTTATCTTTTGTTTTCTCCTCTGCCTCTTTTGCTTTGTGTTTCGCTGTTGCGCTGCCTGGGTTCGTGTTGTGAGCCCTCATCTTCAGCTAGGTGTGTGGTCTTGTAAAAGGGGGCCGCCGGTGACCTCTTTTTCCTGGTTCATTTGTTGGGGTTTCCCCCCTTTCCACGGGCTTTCATGTTTCTTTTCTTTCTAGTCTCAGGTTTTGGTGGTGTGGTGGAGGTTTGGTCGTTGCCGATTCCGACTGGTTTGTTGGTGTGTCTTGTTTGTGTCTGTTCTACCGTCTGAGGCCTGGTGGGTGTGCCCTCATTTTTCATGTTGGCTTGATGGGGTAGGGGATAATCAGGGGCCTTGGGTTTGGAGGTGTTGCTTCCGTTCCTCTCTCGATTGCGATTGCGTTAGGATTCTTAGTGAGTGGTGGTGGGGTTATGCTGCATTTTCTATCCCCCATCCTTGTTCTTCCTCCGGCCTTTTCTGCTCCTTTGCTTGTCCTTGAGAGGGATCCGTAGTGCCTTTTTCTACTGGTACCGTAGTGCGGCTTGTTATCTGTTATCTTTCTCTTTGTTTGAAGTTTTCTTTAGTGAGTTATAGGTTCTATGTTTTCGTGTGGTTTGTGTCCTCCTTTCATGTTAGGTCTTTTTTTGTTTCTTTGTTATATGGCAGCAAGTGCGAAGGTGATCACTTCTTCGGTCACTGGTTTGGAGCATATACTTTATATCAGATATAATCTCAGGTTGAAGGAATCTCTCATAAAAAGTTGTTTTGGTCAGTGATATAGAAGAGAGATCAATACATCAATGTACTTATCACGTTCTGATATGAGTTTCTGGTTATTGTATCTGTTCTTTACTTTTTTGTGTTCGGTTGGTGTATCTCCCTTTACATGTAGATGTCGTATGGCTTTAATGTAATGAATGTGGTGTCTTTAAAAAAAAAGATCTATTTAATATGACTGTTATAAAGAGGCATGATCACCTCCTTACTAAAATTTGAAGGAAATACAAAACATCCATCTTTTCAAAAAGATAATAGATATTGAGGGATGCATGTTTAATATTCTAAGTAAATAAGTATGCACCAGATACATATAAAATGTCAATGACAACTGAAAAGAAAAGAAACTAAAGCTATTGTATGGCTTTCATCATTATTCACTACATAATTTTTTCAGAAGAAAAAGATGAGAAAATAAAGGATCTAGCTTTAGTAGCCTAGACATCCTTCAAGCAAGTCTTGAATCTACTCCGGGTCCTATTTTCCTTGATCTTGTTCAGCACATTGTCTAAAATATGGATGGTTGGGAAATCACCCAGCTAGAGGGAAAGAAAACAAGGTATGTGTCAACAATATGAACAAGAACAAAAGACAAAAAATAACACAGAAGTAAAGGCTATACGTTCATCAATAGAGGAAGAGATCAAGAGTATGAGGCATAGTAAAATAAGATGTTTGTCATAACATTAAAAAAGGAATTGCATGTGTGATTAATATTGACTACATGAACTAAGTAGGGTTGAGGCACCTACCAGACCCCGACCTATAGGTGAGGGGAGAAATAACACATTCCCAGTCACCTATACAAATTATATATGGGGGAGATAACACGTTCAAAAGGGCAAAATAACACATGCCCTATCTATGGGTGGTTGTACATAAGTACCACTACATTAGCTAAATAGTCTAATAAAATCAACATGCTAAGAGAAACTATAGCAAGTAGAAGCATCATGTATTTGAAACATGGAAGTGGGGTACAAGACCCAAGAAATAGAATATCAATACTAATTTTTGAGGAAATTTAGAAAAAGAGTCATGAATAGAGAAAATATGGTTCATATAGTGCCTCATTAGGGAATATAGGGTTTGGTTTGCAAATATCCCAACTTAGGGTGTAAGAATGCACATACCTCTTTACTATGTTCAAATACCAAGTTCCATCACTTCTAGAGTTCAACTTTGGCCTATTTTAGTTTATTAACATTCATCAGTGTACATATTGCACATTATTGCATAGAAACCCTAAGATTGGACCTTTTTCAGAAAACCTGGGTCTAGACTCTAAAAATCTCACTGTTGGACTAATTCAGTTCTCCTAATATAAAACATATCTTTATATCAATTTTGGAGTTAAGTGATTAAGTTATAATTTATGTATTAAAATCATATTCTAAAAATCATCTTTCAAAAAACCTTAAAATCAGACATCGAAAACATTTTTATTAGATAGATCTTAATTTTTTGATTCAAAAACATATTTTTTATTAGTTTTAGACAAGCGATTTAAAAGATATGAATTTTCCAATTCAAACCAACCAGAAAATTACATGTCAACAATTTAGTTGCAAGTGAGGAAGAGAGAGGGAGAGGGGCTGGCCTATGACTTGCCCCCCCTACAACTTGTACTAGGTCATCCTTTAACCTATGAGGGATGTGCCAATCATTTTAGGTTCATCTAGAGATAGTAACAAAGTATATAACAACAAAGAAATGAAACCCTAAAGAAGAACTTCATCTAAAGGTGGAGATCATCATTTGAGCATAAGAATATGAACTAACACACTTATAATAGAAATAAATGTGGAACAAGTTATATAGATTCTTTCTAAGAAGAAGATCAGATCCCAATCAGCAAGAAACTCAAGCAAGATGGGTTGGTATCTCCAAGCAAAAGCTCCAAACTCGAGCAAGATTCACGTTTTTCTCAAGGATACAAACACTAAGCAAGAGGAGCATGGAAAGAAGAGTTTTTGAGATTTAGATGGAGTTCCACCATGGAAGACCAGGGTTCCAACCTGGAGGAAGCTAGAAGGAAGAAGAAAAATAGGTAAAATAGAGTATAAGGGGAAAAGACCTACTTGCCTTGGTAAAAATTGCCAAACGGTGACTTAAGAAACCCTAAACGAGCTTAGATAAAATCCTAGAAGACCTTCTTCACCAAGATGACATCTTCTTCTACCTTGGGACAACTCTTCCATGGCAAAAACGAGAGAGAGGATGAGGTTCTAATCAGAAGGGAGGTGATATTGATCAAATATTTTGGTTGGGAGGTAAGGAGCGAGTATATAAAGCTTTATGGTTAAGGAAGAAGCAAGGCATGAGGTGTCCAAGCTATTTCCATGTGTCCATGTCTAAGGGTGCCCATGGTCATTCAAGACTTTATGGATGAGGAAGAAGAAAATTATGAGGTTCCAAGTTACTTTCCATGTGTCCATGGCTAAGGGTGCCCATGGGCATGCAAGCCTTTATGGATAAGAAGGGAGTCAAGCATGAGGTGTCCATGGAGCTTTCTGTGTCCATAGCCTAGAGCTTCTATGGCCATGCAAATAGTTGTTCCTCATCTCCTAGACACTTCTTATCCATCACTTTTCAATTCTCTAGGCCCGCCACTGACCTCCAAACAAAGAAACCACCCCATTGGTTGATAAATCCTAAAGATAAGCTCATCCATAAAGGGAAAAATCCCTTAAATGCCCTTGAAGAGAAACACCTCCAAAGCAAGGTACAGAAAGGCTCCCAATGGCCCAAAAATCTTGAGAATGATAAGGAAACATATAAGGTTTATAAGGCATGTGACAATTTGCAAAGAAAACCATCCAATTGGGTAGATTGCAAAAAAGTCCAAAATGTGCATAAAAATTACAGAACTTGCATAAACAACATCCAAATTGGACAAAACTTGAAAATTAAACTTATCTCATGATTTCAAAACACCTCATAAGGTTAGATTAATGTTTAGAGTACTTAATTATGGTAAATAAGCTTGTTCAACACATTAAGCAAGGTTTGGGGCCTTACACTTCTAGCATGAATTTATTCATCATTGTTCCACTTAAGTGGTGATTTTGTGTTTTAGATCCTTAAATAAGATTTCACAGAGGTATTTGTGCATAAAACCTTCCAATCGTATAATAATCGAACAAATGTTCACCAAATAACTATAAATTCCACTAATTCATCAACAAGGACATAAAGGACAGAAATGAGAAGAAAACTTAGGGAAAAGGGTTACATGGAGATTACATTCAAAATTCAGTATGTTACAACTGGTCTTTTTGCTTTTCATTTGAAAAACTCTAGAAAGATCGGTCTTTTCACTTTGCTACATCTCATCAACAACTTCTTCATTTTAACACCCTACTATTCTTTTGCGACTCTACAACTTTGCCCCATGCTAAATGATAAATAAAATCTTCTATGACCAGAAAATAAGATCCAACTGTTTATTTTTATTCCTCATGTTATTCAATGAGAATTACAAAACATTGGAGTGGTTGTGAAGAGTATCAATTCTACTACCTCAAATTTGCCTCCCATAAGATTTATCCCATCACGGGATCTGATTATTCCTATCTATCCCATGTGAATGGTCCTAGTGACCAATTTGGCCCCCAACATCTCCTCCCATTTCTATTTTTGCCCTAATATCACCTAAGATTATTGTTGCGAGCTTACAATAGTCGTTTGATATTACCTACCATGGTACAACCATTTAATTGAAGAAGATTTGTACAACATCCAATTCTTCGCTTGATCCAAAACCAAAGTTAGAGTATATCTACCTAGGTTGTGTATAATAAACCTATACATTATGATTACTCATTTAATTTGCTTGGATTTTTCCATTGCACAAAACTAGAACCAAATGGATTCATTCAAAACTCATTTCAAATCCATAAATTGCATTATGGTATCAAACATTATATTTACCACCAAGAGCAAAAGGAATTGGCACCATTTTTTTCACATGTTTTTGACGTAGTAACTAATAATAGATCACTCATATTTCCATTTCATATTACAAACATAGACTTGGTGTAGTGGTTGGTTGCAACATTCATACTCAAGAGGCTGTCCGACCATAGTAGCCCGGGTGGTAAGAGCTTGGTAAGTCCCAATGAAGGACCCATGTTTGAACCTCACCGAAGGCACTTTGCGAATGACAGTCCATGCTGATTTGGCACAGGAGGAGGGTGACTGGACCACACCCTCTCATGCCTCGAGAGTTTACCATGTTGAGCTCACTCGAGGTGGGTTCTCTCTATCACCAAATAAAACAAAAATAATAGAGCACTCATAACTTTGCACCAATGCAATATTACCCTTTCTTTTAATGGAAAGTTCCTTTGTGCCTGTATTGCATCCATGCTCTGGCTGGGAGTTGCCAAAAGTCATACTAGTGATTGTATGAAACTTGCATTATTTGTGTTCCTGTGTGATGTATGTGGTTGCAACTTAAGAGTGTAACATCCCTAACCTGGGTTATGCTTTAACCCTATATGTTTTGTTTAATAAAGTGGATTATATGCTTTCTCTTATCTTTTGAAAAGTAATTAAGGCTCAAGAGGAACTCATATTTCAATTTTAGTCCTTTTTGAATAATGTTGAAATGATATTTTACTTGTTTTGGACTAAAGTGTAAATTACCCAAGTTGAGGGGTTAAATTGCAAATGTTACATGATAAGATGTTCCTCATGTGTTGAAGCATCATGAGAATGAAGATGATGCAGAGGTATGGTTTGTGGTAGCTTGAGTACCAAGAAAGAGTTGATAAAGCAATGTTTGCGCATTAAAACCTAGTTTTGGTGTAATGTGCAATTTACCCAAAACCCAGGGTTCCATATGCAAATTTCCACTTCAAAATAGTTCTTAATGTTTCTTGGCATCATGTAGAACAAAGAAAATGAGAGGGGCATCTCATTTGTACCTCTTCGAAGGAGAGAGAATCTTGATATCAAAATAATCAAGATTTAAGCATAATTGAAACCCTAATTCAATTTAATGCAAAAATAATCATATTAAATGGATTTCCCTTCAACCAAAATTGTAGAGGTAGAAATTCACATATATGGACGTCCTTCTTCCTTGCAAAGGCAATGGAAATATCTACGTGAGTGGAGAACCCACTCACATTAAGAAAATAAAAAGAAATATCCACTAACTTATGGATATTATTATTATAAGGGTTAAGGTGCTTAATTTGCTTTTCTTTAAATCATGGATAATTGAGAGGAATAAGAGGCAAAGGAGATAGACTCGTAACCAAGGAAGGGAAGGGGGCAAGTGGCAAGGAAATGGAGGAGATAATCCCTACTTTCTCTCTCTTAAATGAATTTTCAATAAAATTCATATATATGCTCTGAAAGGGTAATTTCGAATCCACGTTCACTTATTGCTTGCAAAAATGACCAAGGGAGCTTGGGAGAAATAGGAGGACGACCCCAATTATTTCAAGGGTATCACCCTTATTCCTTTACCAGGATTAGGGTTTCCTATCACATATCTCATGTATCCTTCATCCAATTATATTGGACTTATAACACATCAAGGTATACGACCATATTAGGTCACTTTCAAATCATCTCTAAGTCAATTATAGAGCACCACGGCCTTGCTACATTAAATCACCTCATGAATCATATTCAAGTATGAATTCTATTCTTTCATTAGGGATTAGGGTTTCACATACCATCTCCCTTCTTTAGAATAGGGATTGCATATAGCATCACCCTTCATTAGGGTTTCATATCACATTGCCCATAACTAGGGTTTACTAATCATTCCCAATTAGGGTTTCTCATAGAATCACCCTCAATTATAGCTTCACATGGATACACCTTCAATTATGGTTTCATATAGATACACCCTCAACTAGGGTTTCACATGGATACACTCTCAATTAGGGTTTACTATTCATCCTAATTACTGATTTCACATGTAGACAACCTCTTATTAGGGTTATACATGGAATCAGCCTCAATTAGGGTCTACATCATGTATTGGATCCATGCATTTGTTATGCATTAATGACTAATACCATTAAAGGTATCTCCCACCTAATCACATTAGGTTTTCAAAAAGGTTTGATCAATTAGACCTTCAATATCATGAGGTATCCAAATAGATTGACCAATGGAACCTTCAATTGCACTACGTATCCATTTGGATTAGTCAATTGAGTCTTTAATTTCATTGGGTACCCAATTGGATTAACCCATAGTTCCTTCAACTACATTAGGTACTCAATTGGATTAACTAATTGATCCTTCAATTGTATTAGGCATCCAATTGCATTAACCAAATTGAACCACAAACAGTTTGAAACCGTTTAAGCAAAAAGCTTTGAAACTGCATGGACTTGAAACCACATGGTTCTCAAACGGTTTGAGACTGTTTGGTCTCAAACGGTCTTGAGACCATTTGGTCCCAAACGGTCTTGAGACCATTTGGTCCAAACCTCTCAAAACCGCATGGACCAAAAAGTCAATCAAGACATCAACACCACTCAATTCTAATCAATGGAACTTCAACCAATTGGATCATCAACTCAATCATCATTTGAATCATGGCTCACCCCTCAATTGGGACTTCAATTATGGTCTGATCTCAATGGGATTAGGGTTTATAAACACCAATTAGAGCTTTGAAGTTGATCATCAATCATGCTACTAATTGTGTTTCAATTGATTGCATTGGACCTTCAACCATTGAATTCATGCAACCAATCATCAATTGGACCTATGCTCATACTTCAATTGAGTTTAATAGGTCAACCTTAAACTAATTTGACCCTCAATTTCTCATCAATAAGGGCTTGATTCAATTGAATTAGGGTTTAGAATTGATGATCCTTCAATACTAATCAATGTAAGACTAGTTACTTTGAAACTTTTGAACCATCATATAAATTGGGTATGACCTGACCCCAAACGGTTTTGAGGACGTTTGGATGACCTACAAACGGTCTTGAGACCGTTTGCCCATCATATCACTCAAATCCAAGCCATCCAATTAAGGTTTGGATCATTGGATTGATCACCAAATCAGCATTGCATTGTATATCAGCTTGGTACCTTTAGACCTTCAAACACCTAACCATACTCAACCCTAGACCTCCAAACGGTCTTGGGTGACCACCAAACGGTCTTGAGACCGTTTGGCTCATCCAACCTTTGGATTCTAGTGAAATTTCATCAAGGTTTGGTCTATCGAGTTGATCAACAAATCAGCACTTAATTGCAATATGATTTGGTACCTTTGGACCTTCACTTGGTCAACTATACTTAACCCCAGACCTCCAAACGGTCTTGGGGTGACCCCTAAACGGTCTTGAGACCGTTTGGGTGACCCCCAAACGGTCTTGAAACCGTTTGGGCTAATCAACCCAAAATCTCAAATTAACTCATTGGAATTTCAGCACTGATTTCAATTAGGGTTTGCCCAATTGAATAGCCTTCAACTCACAATTACTTTGGAAATAATCCATCAAATTTGGTGAGTAATTAAACAAAATCATTAGGAACAGTAATATCAAACGGTAAACCCTTGGTCAACGCACTCAAACGGTTTTGAAACCGTTTTCCCAAAAAGTTCAATTAAATCAGATTGAAAATCAGCACTTAATCCAATTAGGTTTCCCTAATGGATTACGCTTTAACTCACGATTCCTTTGGAGTTAATCCATAAAATTTAGAGGGTCGTTAACCAACATCATTATGAACAGGAATCCCAAACTGTCAATGCTTGGTAAACTCACTCAAACGGTTTTGAAACCGTTTTCTCAACTAGGTCAAATAAATCAGGTTGAAAATCAGCACTCAATTCAATTAGATTTCCCTAATTGATTAGCCTTCAACCTATGATTACTTTCTATTTAACCCCTCAAATTTGGAGGGTTATCAGCCTACATAATTATGAACAGTAATCCCAAACTGTCAACCCTTGGTCAACCATCTCAAACGGTTTTGAAACCATTTTTTCCCAAACGGTTTGCAAACCGTTTGGTCACCAAATGGTTTGATGAAACCGTTTGAATCAACCAAACTTTGAAACCGTTTGCCCAAGATATTTGGGGAGGTGTGTGCTTATGATGATGTCATCATCATCAAGCTCCAAACTCACGAAATCTCCTGTGGTTTCCATGGAAATTGCATCAATCAACCAAAGTTAATTTCGGAAATGTAGAAATGATCACCAATTGATAAGGAATTGATTGCAATAACAAAGTTAGGGTTTCAAGTTATAAAACCCACCTCCAATTGAGCTCCAAAGCTCCAAGATCACGCCATTAATGGTGTATGAAGCTCTTGCAACTCCCCCTAGACTCTTCCTCAAGCTTTTGATTGAAAAAGTTGGCTAGGGTTGAAGAGGAGATCGAAATAAGAAGGAATCCATAATTTATTTTCGATTTCCACCATGAAATCAAGGAGAACGAAGGTCAAGGGCTTACCAACAGGTTGGGGACGTGATCCCTACTCCTCCCTAGCTCCGTGGTCGGTTTTGCAAGCAAGGGGAAGAAAGAAATCCAAAAAAGGCCTTGGTTTGGGCTTGTAAATGGCACTTTTATAAGGAAATTGATGAGAGAGAAAATGCATTATTAAAATGCATTTAATTCCAAAAATAGTACCACCTATTCCTCCTTGGTTTGATTGCATACAAAGGCATCTCAAACCACCGAAATCCCTTCCATTATCCATGGATTAAAGGAAAAGAAAATAAGCACCTTAATCCATTATAATATTAATATATCTTTTTGAGTGGAAATTCTTTTCCTTATAATAAGGTGAGTGGAATTTCACCTACTTAGGATATTTTCGTTCCTTATCTTGGCAAAGGAACGTCCATCCTTATTCAAAATCAACCAATAACATTTTTGTTGAAGGCCCTTTAATTAATACATTCATTTTTGCCCTAAATTGAATTAGGGTTTCACTTAAGATTAAATCTTGATTATTTTAATATCAAGATTTTCTCTCCTCCAACTTAATTCAAATGAGATGCCCCTCTAATTTTCTTTGCTCTACATGATGCCAAGAAGAATTAAGGACCTTTTTGAATTACAGTTTTGGCATGCATAGGACAATTTTTCACCACATGTCCCACTACTCCACATTTATAACATGTCACATTCCTGTACTGTGGTCTGGGTGGTCCTGTTACTGACATCGATGCAGCATTTTGAGCTCTCATATGTGGTAAACCATGATCTCTACCCTTACTTGACGTCCACTGCGTCTTGGTATTGGACCTTGGTGGTGGTGCTGGTGCAAAATACTTTGGTTTCTTGAAACCTTCGGACTTTTGTCCTTGAAATTGGGGGTACTCTCTCTTACCCTTAGTTTGTCTTTTCTCAATCACAGACTTCTCTATTCGTCTTACCAACTCTACAAAGGTAGCGAACCTCTCCCGGTTCTCTAGAGAAGACACTGGAGTGGTCAATTCAGCGTTCAACCCTTTCTCAAAACGCCGAATCCTCTCCTCATCTGTAGATGCCATGTGCGGACAAAACCGCAATAACTCCATGAACTTAGCCTCACACTCACTGATGTTCATTAAACCTTGCCTAATCCTTTCAAATTGAGAGATCTTATCATCTAGATATGTTTTTGGAAAGTATCTAGTGACAAATTCCCATCGGAATTCACCCCATCTGACCTCAACTCCAGGTCTCTTGGCTTCTTCAATGGTCCACCAGTACCCGACACTCCCTTTTAATAGATAAATAGCATGTCTCATCCTCTCATCTTCAGGAATCATAAGGATTCTAAAGGCTTTCTCCAGCTCGGTCAGCCACATGTCAGCATCTGCTGGGTCAGATGTACCAGCATATTATGTGGCTCCAACCCTTCTAAGCCGTTCAAAGGTCTTGCCAGCTCCATGTCTTTCATCATGGACTGGTGCTCTTAGTGCAGACATTGGTATTCTATATGTCATATGGGTCATAGCAGCCATAAACTGCCCAAACATGGACTAGAAGGCTGGGTTCCCCATATCAGCTGGGTTGAACTGGGGTTGTTCAGGTACATGTTCCTCCCTATCCTGACCCCTTGCACCTTCTCCTGGTGCAGGTATGCTGCTCTCAGCAGTATGTTCATCATGTTGTCCAGACATCTTTAAGTTCTTCTCCTCCTATATGAGCAGAAGATACTTATCAGATAAACTGGAAAGCACTAGAACAGACTCAACAACCTTAATCCTATGTCTCTGTAGACTCAGCGAACCTAGAGCTCTGATACCACTAAATAGAGACGTACACCCGCCATCATTTAAGATAACAAGTGTCGTCAGCTGTAACAAAACATTGCGGAAGAGAATCATTTGCAGTGGATTAGCAAAAATCACTAAAAATTAAAACCATTTGCAAAGAGATCCATTCACAGGAAAACTCTTTCATTCAGAACCAAAGTAAAACTTTACATCCTGGTTCATATATACATCTCATGTACTATTGCTTCTCGAGGAATACAAACATCAACTACTCTGTCTTAACTGTACACAGGTAGTATAAAACCCTCGAGCGTTAAAGCCAAAATCTCAGACCAAATCTTCAAAACATTACTCCTAGGACCCGAGAGTATAAAGACGACTCATAGGGCTATCTATATACAACTTGACAGCTCATATCCCCACCTGGGATTTACTGTTGTCCCTGCTACTGCTGCTGCTACTGCTGCTCTTCCTCTGTAATAGGTTCTTTGCCTTTTCGTCAGTGGTTACCTAAAAATGTTGATCCCACGGGGGTGAGACAATATGTAAATTGCCCCAGCGAGAGATATAACTCTTCGCCGAAAACATTGTTATTAAAGTTTAATGAAAATAAACTGAACAGTGGAATCATGTGTAATCAACATCAGATAACTCAATATATATGCAGTTTAGAGCAACATTCCTATGCAAGTATATCAGTTATAACTTGATTAAGCAGCATTTCACTATTCAATAAAGAGTTGAACAATACAGATAACATTTATGCATCTAGAACATGCTAAGCAGGATAACATCAACCGATGATTCTCATATTTCAAACTTATGCAAATACGCTACTCGGCTGATTACGTTTTACAAACATAACTTAAGCTCTGAAGAGATGAGGTATACCGCTCATACTCCAACCGACCACTGCTAGGAGTCAAAATCGGTACCATACAAGATCATTGGAAGAGCCGGCTTCCATGACCTCTCACGTCCCGGTCAGTACGAGACCACATGCAGGACATCTTGTGTCTCTGCTAAAATAGCTTTCCAGGGTATACTGGCAACTTCGCTATAGAGTTACAGCCGCAACTGTACTCTCGTCGGCAGTCGAGAGATTTCATGTTTATCTCCGTCGACCCAACATAATTTGGGGGAATAGTGAAACATCCAACCCAATGTAAGGAGACTCGTGATACATCCAACCTGACAACGTGAGTAATTGAGAGGTTTGTTATTAACCTTTCCTCAATTCCCTCACACGGACGTAAGGATATTTTCGCCTATTTACCCCCGTATATTAAAAAATATACGAATTCCAGGAGATCCCTTAGGAAAACCTGTTTCACCATCAACTGCTTCTGACGATGATGGATCTATGGTCAGAGCACTACATGAATAGATTTCACTTGATTAATTAAGTACATTATCATATTCTTTTAGCATCAGTCAAGTTTTCAAACATAACTTATTAACACAATGCTATAAAGAAACATGTACTTATTTTCAGCAATATACTTCTTAATCTCTGTAAGACATTGGGATCATAATCCCTCATTTCAATACAATAACCATGTAATCCAGGGTATTCAAACCCTTAGCTCATTACCTGAGCACTGTTACCATTTTCTCAGGTAACTAACACCTTTAGGTCATCTGACCAAGGTAAGTATGATACTTGCTACACAAGCATCAATCATGGCACTTGAGGCCCATTAACTCTCTTGCTACCTTGACGTGTATTTTACTACGCGCTTAAACGCAAGTATACGCGTCGAGTAATATAGACCTTTGTGAGGCCCGAGTCGAACTCAGGGATACGTGAATTATTGGAGACTTCTACTAACTAATCGCAATCAGCTAGGCCGAATAACAAAGTAAGGTTTTGTTGTTGAAATTAGAAGAAAATAAAAATCAAACAAAGAAAACAATCGATTAAAGGTTAATTTAATCAATTAAAAGGGATATCTTTAGGATGGCAGTTTCACCGCGGGTCAACATTGTATTAGATTTCATATAATTCCTCACACTTCTCTCTCTATCCGGGTAGTGGCCTGAAAATAGAATTACCCACTGTCGTGGTGTAATTCACTATTTAGATTTAGGTTGATTCCACCGTCGTAGTAATCATTCCCCTAAACTAAGTGCATTATAAACGGTCTCTCAGTTCCCACCATTAATTTTACAACTCCTTTGTCAAGGGTTTTATTAATTAATGTAGAATTCGTCTCTTTTCAACCGTTAATCCTTCTGTCGAAGTGATTAAGGGCATTAAGTTATTATTATGGTGATCAAACATAACAATAGCAATAGAGAAAATGAATTTATACCACGGATATGAGAGAAAAATATGAATTATCAATATAAAATCATCATACAATGTATCCCCGGGCTACTCCCGGTCCTAAAGATTGAGGGTTTTAGCCTCTCATGTTCATCTTACACGAATACATGGTAGAAATTGGGGAATTCATAAGAAAAACGTGAAATAAATGAGAAAACCCCTGAACGGAGAAGAACCGGTGGATCCTTGGCGTAGAACACAAGCTTTCCCCACCTGTCGGTGGTGGAAATTGTCTTTGGCAGCGTCCGAATCACCCGGGATGAGCTTCTCGGCCTCCGTTCTCCTTTCTCTCCTCCTCGGCACTCGTGCAAAACCAAAAACGAGATTCCTTCCTTCTGGGCGGCCGTCATTAGGTATAAGTCCCTAATTAGGTCGTCAAATAATGACAGCCGTCCGATTGATATCAAAACAGATCCAACGCATATCTGCCGGCGTCGATACCATCGACGCGGGTCGATGGTATCGACCCAGCGGATTAGCGGCAGCTTTCCTTTCTTTTATTCTGAGCGCCTGTGGTGATCTCGATGCCATCGACGTAGGTGTCGATGGTATCGACTCCTTTAGCGTCGATTGTTGTTGTTTAGCGACGCTGTAGCTCTCCTTGTGTCGATGGCATCGACTTGGGTCGATGGTATCGACACTGTATTGCTTTACTCGGCTGACAACCTGTGGCTTGGTCGATGGTATCGACTTCCGTCGATGGTATCGACGGAAGCAGATACTTGTTTTTCCTGAAATTTCACAACAGGCCCAAGTAAATCCACACAATTTATAATAAGATGATAAATAATGCTCAAAATAGTAAAACAAAGGGGATTTGATATAAAATGATGGAAAAGACCAAATAAAGTGAATTATGCAATAATATCCATGAAAATGAGTAATTAAAGCACAAAACACATATGAAATAGGTCTCTAAATGCGACTCAAAATCATCGCATCAAACTCCCCTAAGCTTAAACATTGCTCGCCCTCGAGCAACTAACCCTTAGAATAGAATTGTAGATGTCAACTAACAATCAACACATCACCCCACATCCCACATTACTCTCACTGGACATTCTCAAACCGGCCTTTCCTAATCACAGAACAGTAATTACCCTACAGGCGACAATAATCATCAATAAAAGAATTTATCCTTCAAACCGATGAACACTATCACATAAGGCAGTTAACATAATAAAATTTGCCGATTTAGCATTAGTGCATCTTGTGATCACCTACACTACGTTGCTCGCCCTAACTACCATCTACATGGAAGCAGTTCTCCTGATAAACATGAGTGAGGAGAAAATCACGGTGGCCTACCAATTCGAGCAACGGGTGGATGGAATGGGTGGTTCATGGAAGAATTTGGAAGTATTACACAGTTTCAGTATGCATATAACAAAATGCCCTAAATGATGCAAATGCACATTAAGAATGCCCTAATGCCTAAAAGTGGGTGGAATGATGCATGCACTAACCTTCTACCTCAAAATGAGATAGAAATCTACTCAAGCCACATCATGTACTCAATTCCCCTGTTATACAAGTGATATCATTCCTTTCTCCCCCTTATTCCATTTCCTTCTAAATTCTCTTTTTTTTTTCTTTTTTTTTTAGCCCACATATCCATAATTGCTTAGAGCTACATGTGTTAGGCTATTTTCTTCATGATTGGAAATCTTTGTACTAATGCGAGGGTATGGAACAATTTAGATCACTTTTCAGGACCACTGAGGTACATGGTGTACTTATGCGTGAAAATCATGAAAGTTATGAGTGCAACTACATGACATGCACCTAAAGGTAATGTGCATGAATCACTATATTTTTTTCATTTTATGCAAAAATATGAAAATAACAATGCAAATCCTATCTACATGCTATGCACGCAAGAAGGAATTAAAACTGTTCTTTACTTTCAATTCTTAGGTGGATTATGGAAGAATATGAAGTGGAATGATCACAAGATTAAGTTACTGAACCTTAGAAAAATATCATGTGTCCCTCCTTACTGACATGTGCGGTAGTTCAAAGGGTTCTTTCTCGTATATCCAATTAAGGTCTCATTACCATTTGATTAAGTTAGGCTCAAACAACCGTTACTATCCACTTTTCATGAGTCAATGGGGGTGTGAGTATGACATATTGCTTCAAAGTTGACATAATCAATCATTTTCATAGAACAAGTTCCCCAAGGACAACCAAGTAAAGCTATCCAAATGACACAGAAAAATTTTAAATTCCCTTAATTTCCCCATGAAAACAGCAAGATGACAATTTTTAAGACATCCACGATTACACTAGATAGATGTGGATCCTAAACAAACTAGAATTTGCAAGAACAGATAACAAAGCAAAAAGCAAAAACAACTAAAATTGCAAGAACAGATAACAAAGCAAAAAGCAAAAACAACTAAAGACAAGATAAAAGATAGAGCTGTGCCAGCCACCCCCCTAAGCTTGAAATCGACTATGGCCTCATAGTCAAAAACCAACTTAAGGGTGGCACAGTGATACTATGATCATTCTTGTGGAGGCGGAGGTGGGTACTGCCAGGGTCGTGGGGTCCGGATTTGCTCTGGATGATGTGACTTCATTTGGCCAATAACCCCGTCTTGAATAACTGACACCGACACTGCTGTGTGCCCGTCGATACCATCGACGAAAGTCGATGGTATCGACTTGACTGAGTCGATTTCTTCTGAAACTCTCCAGAGATCTCGATGGTATCGACTGGCATGTCGATACCATCGACCTTTATTGCGCAGCCTGCCTGTAGGTATGTCGATACCATCGACGAGACCGTCGATAGTATCGACTCAGTGCAATTTTTGCAGCTGTAAACCTGAACCCATGTCGATACCATCGACCCTGCCTGTGCCTGCACATTGAACAAAAAGGATCAAGGTATCTTCTTTACACTAAAATTTAAACGAAATAAAGGCAATCTACAACTATATCTAAACTATCCTAATGTACCAATGGTTGGGTTGCCTCCCAACAAGCGCCCTTCTTTAGCGTCTTAGGCTAGACGGTGTGACAATCATCATCTTTTCACCTTGGGAACTGGGCTCAGAGGATCATTTGGTAATTTGAATTCGACTCGATCTCCTCCAATACCCAAGGACAAAGTCCCCCTGCCTAAGGCAGTCACGACATCCGCCGTTGCTTGAAACGGTCTTCCAAGGAGAATTTCACAACTTTGGAGTGGTGGCATATCCATGACGACAAAATCCACCGGAAATATGAATCTATCCACTTTGACTAGAACATCTTCACATACTCCATAGGGTCTCACTGTAGACCCATCCACCAATTCAATTGTTGCAGCCAACTTCTTTATCTCTTTTAACCCCAGCTTTTGAAATGTCGCCAAAGGCATGAGATTTATGCTAGCGCCAGAATCACATTGCGCTTTAGGGAAATGTTGACCACCTATTGAGCATGGTATGTAAAAACCTCCTGGGTCCTTTCTCTTCTTTGGTGAACTCCCTTGGATCATAGAGCTCACCGTCTCATTCATCCAATAAATTTCATCGTCTTTTATCCGCCTCTTCTTATTGATGATTTCTTTAATGAACCTCCCGTAGGCGGGTACTTTCTCGATCATCTCCACTAACGGAACGTTGATGTGGAGTTTTCAGAATATCTCCAGGAATTTTTTAAAGTGACGATGCTCTTTCTTTGACTTAGGATTAACCACATTTGAAACATCTGCTGCCTCAACACGCCTATGAGGTGGCACATAAGAGCTTTTCGGGGGTACCTCCCCTAAGCTTGCTTCAATCATTCCCTCGGACGTGGGCTTTGGCGAGACATCATCAATAGTAGCACCTTGTTGTGGTTCCTCTCTCACCTCAGATGTCTCCACATGTGCACAAACAACCTGCACCTGCTCCTCCTGCCTAGATGGAGATACCATACTCACAACTCTCTCTGATTTTCTGAAGAAATGGTTTCCGCCCGGCAATCTATAGTAAGTGCGTGGATACGGTATCACCGGTGTTGCATTCACATTGAAAGTCATTTTTCTTTCTTCTACAACTTCTTGCACCTGAGATTCCTCATTTCTTACCACCGACATGTACTTAACCTGATGATGTGCTTGGGCCACATTCGCATTCTCAGCTGGTTTCTGTTGATTGGCGTGCTTGATGGCCGCCACTTCACTTGAAATCTGAGCCACGGTGGTCTCTAATGCCCGCATTTGCGCTCCATGGCTTTGCAGCGTCTGCCCAAACTTGGTTAGAATATCACCTTGAGATTGCAATTGTTTTCCAAACATGGCCATCATCTCTTGGTTTTGCTGGACCATTTGAGTTAGTAATTCAGTGTTCTTATCCTCGGCTTTCTGCTGTGGCTTGGCATCCGAATCCTGTAGAAAATTTTTCGGATCCTTCCATGAAAACTTTTTATCTTTCCTCCATGCATAATCATTGTTCCTATATCCCTGCTGTTGCATGAATTTAACTTGGGCCTCCCCATCATCAGATGCATCCTCCTTAGTTAGCACCTTCTTGGCTAGAAGATCTAACTTGGCATTCAGCTCCCTCACTATTCTGGATTCACCAGCAGCCTTGACATGTTCCACTGCACCTCTGTCGCCCCATGACTGTTTCCTAGCCATGTTTTTCAGTATCTCCCAACATCTGGTATCCGTATTATTCAGAAAAAATCCGGAGCCAGCCGAGTCCAAATTGCTTCTATCATGCTCGGAGAGAGAAAAGTAGAAGATTTTCACTTGGGTTTCCTTGTCCAGTCCATGGTGTGGACATCTCCTCAACATGACTTGGAATCGCTCCCAAGTCTCAGAATAAGTTTCACCCGCCTGTTGGGTGAAATTGTGGATCTTCCGGATCATATCATTGGTCTTCTCAGGAGGGAAGAACCTCTCGAAGAAAACCTCCACCATGTGATCCCATGATTCAACAAACTCATTGTCAAGGTTATGAAGCCACTCTCTTGCTACTCCAGCCAAGGAACTTGGGAATAACTTGAGATAGAGCACATCCTGCGGAAATCGATCTATCTTTACCATATCGCAGTTCTCCACAAATTGACTAATGTGTGCCACTGGATCTTCATTTTTCAGTCCGTGAAATGCATTGGATTTGACCAAATTAATCAGTGCTGGGTCGATCTTGTATGTAGGTATGTTTAGCCCCTGTTTCTTTATAGGCCCCTTTGATGCCGAGGAAGAAGACGCCTTGATCTTCTCCCATATTGTCTGTGCTTCAGCCATTACTTCTTCTTGTTCTTGCTCAGATTCAGAATTTATATCACTGTGGTTTTCCTCCTCGTAGTAGTCCTCGTCCTCTGGTCCCGCAGATGGAACCTCAGGTGTGTGATTCACGTAGTCTCGACTACGTGTGTGCACCATGCAAAGTACCTGAAAAATGGAAATAGGGGTTCAGTACAATGCTTTGAACGAGTCAACACAATTATAGAGAAATAAAGGAATTTTTGAAATTTTTCTAAAAATAAATAAAAAAAAATAAAAAAAAATATGGCCTAGAATGGCCGCTCTTAGCACTCAAAGTGCCAATAATTCACCGTATCCCCGGCAACGGCGCCAAAAACTTGACGTGTATTTTACTACGCGCTTAAACGCAAGTATACGCGTCGAGTAATATAGACCTTTGTGAGGCCCGAGTCGAACTCAGGGATACGTGAATTATTGGAGACTTCTACTAACTAATCGCAATCAGCTAGGCCGAATAACAAAGTAAGGTTTTGTTGTTGAAATTAGAAGAAAATAAAAATCAAACAAAGAAAACAATCGATTAAAGGTTAATTTAATCAATTAAAAGGGATATCTTTAGGATGGCGGTTTCACCGCGGGTCAACATTGTATTAGATTTCATATAATTCCTCACACTTCTCTCTCTATCCGAGTAGTGGCCTGAAAATAGAATTACCCACTGTCGTGGTGTAATTCACTATTTAGATTTAGGTTGATTCCACCGTCGTAGTAATCATTCCCCTAAACTAAGTGCATTATAAACGGTCTCTCAGTTCCCACCATTAATTTTACAACTCCTTTGTCAAGGGTTTTATTAATTAATGTAGAATTCGTCTCTTTTCAACCGTTAATCCTTCTGTCGAAGTGATTAAGGGCATTAAGTTATTATTATGGTGATCAAACATAACAATAGCAATAGAGAAAACGAATTTATACCACGGATATGAGAGAAAAATATGAATTATCAATATAAAATCATCATACAATGTATCCCCGGGCTACTCCCGGTCCTAAAGATTGAGGGTTTTAGCCTCTCATGTTCATCTTACACGAATACATGGTAGAAATTGGGGAATTCATAAGAAAAACGTGAAATAAATGAGAAAACCCCTGAACGGAGAAGAACCGGTGGATCCTTGGCGTAGAACACAAGCTTTCCCCGCCTGTCGGTGGTGGAAATTGTCTTCGGCAGCGTCCGAATCACCCGGGATGAGCTTCTCGGCCTCCGTTCTCCTTTCTCTCCTCCTCGGCACTCGTGCAAAACCAAAAACGAGATTCCTTCCTTCTGGGCGGCCTTCATTAGGTATAAGTCCCTAATTAGGTCGTCAAATAATGACAGCCGTCCGATTGATATCAAAACAGATCCAACGCATATCTGCCGGCGTCGATACCATCGACGCGGGTCGATGGTATCGACCCAGCGGATTAGCGGCAGCTTTCCTTTCTTTTATTCTGAGCGCCTGTGGTGATCTCGATACCATCGACGTAGGTGTCGATGGTATCGACTCCATTAGCGTCGATTGTTGTCGTTTAGCGACGCTGTAGCTCTCCTTGTGTCGATGGCATCGACTTGGGTCGATGGTATCGACACTGTATTGCTTTACTCGGCTGACAACCTATGGCTTGGTCGATGGTATCGACTTCTGTCGATGGTATCGACAGAAGCAGATACTTGTTTTTCCTGAAATTTCACAACAGGCCCAAGTAAATCCACACAATTTATAATAAGATGATAAATAATGCTCAAAATAGTAAAACAAAGGGGATTTGATATAAAATGATGGAAAAGACCAAATAAAGTGAATTATGCAATAATATCCATGAAAATGAGTAATTAAAGCACAAAACACATATGAAATAGGTCTCTAAATGCGACTCAAAATCATCGCATCATACCTCTTACCAGGCAACAAGGTATATTATGGAACACAAGGCCCAATAAACAATTCAATTTAATAACACTTCATAGCTCATACCTGGCTATGCCCATCATCTCATGATACATGCATGGTTAGCACATATGATAGCAATACATCAATTATCTATCAACACCATGCAAAACAAATGTATCATTATTTCAAGGGTATCACCCTTATTCCTTTACCAGGATTAGGGTTTCCTATTACATATCTCATGTATCCTTCATCCAATTATATTGGACTTATAACACATCAAGGTATACGACCATATTAGGTCACTTTCAAATCATCTCTAAGTCAATTATAGAGCACCACGGCCTTGCTACATTAAATCACCTCATGAATCATATTCAAGTATAAATTCTATTCTTTCATTAGGGATTAGGGTTTCACATACCATCTCCCTTCTTTAGAATAGGGATTTCATATAGCATCACCCTTCATCAGGGTTTCATATCACATTGCCCATAACTAGGGTTTACTAATCATTCCCAATTAGGGTTTCTCATAGAATCACCCTCAATTAGATCTTCACATGGATACACCTTCAATTAGGGTTTCATATAGATACACCCTCAACTAGGGTTTCACATGGATACACCCTCAATTAGGGTTTACTATTCATCCTAATTACTGATTTCACATGTAGACAACCTCTTATTAGGGTTATACATGGAATCAGCCTCAATTAGGGTCTACATCATGTATTGGATCCATGCATTTGTTATGCATTAATGACTAGTACCATTAAAGGTATCTCCCACCTAATCACATTATGTTTTCAAAAAGGTTTGGTCAATTAGACCTTCAATATCATGAGGTATCCAAATAGATTGACCAATGGAACCTTCAATTGCACTACGTATCCATTTGGATTAGTCAATTGAGTCTTTAATTTCATTGGGTACCCAATTGGATTAACCCATAGTTCCTTCAACTACATTAGGTACTCAATTGGATTAACTAATTGATCCTTCAATTGTATTAGGCATCCAATTGCATTAACCAAATTGAACCACAAACGGTTTGAAACCGTTTAAGTAAAAAGCTTTGAAACCGCATGGACTTGAAACCACATGGTTCTCAAATGGTTTGAGACCGTTTGGTCCAAACCTCTCAAAACCGCATGGACCAAAAAGTCAATCAAGACATCAACAACACTCAATTCTAATCAATGGAACTTCAACCAATTGGATCATCAACTCAATCATCATTTGAATCATGGCTCACCCATCAATTGGGACTTCAATTATGGTCTGATCTCAATGGTATTAGGGTTTATAAACACCAATTAGAGCTTTGAAGTTGATCATCAATCATGCTACTAGTTGTGTTTCAATTGATTGCATTGGACCTTCAACCATTGAATTCATGGAACCAATCATCAATTGGACCTATGCTCATACTTCAATTGAGTATAATAGGTCAACCTTCAACTAATTTGACCCTCAATTGGTCATCAATTAGGGCTTGATTCAATTGAATTAGGGTTTAGAATTGATGATCCTTCAATACTAATCGATGTAAGACTAGTTACTTTGAAACTTTTGAACCATCATCTAAATTGGGTATGACCTGACCCCAAACGGTCTTGAGGTCGTTTGGATGACCTCCAAACGGTCTTGAGACCGTTTTCCCATCATATCACTCAAATCCAAGCCATCCAATTAAGGTTTGGATCATTAGATTGATCACCAAATCGGCATTGCATTGTATATCAGCTTGGTACCTTTAGACCTTCAAACACCTAATCATACTCAACCCTAGACCTCCAAACGGTCTTGGGTGACCACCAAACGGTCTTGAGACCGTTTGTATGAGCTCCAAACAGTCTTGATACCGTTTGGCTCATCCAACCTTTGGATTCTAGAGAAATTTCATCAAGGTTTGGTCTATCGAGTTGATCAACAAATCAGCACTTAATTACAATATGATTTGGTACCTTTGGACCTTCACTTGGTCAACTATACTTGACCCCAGACCTCCAAACGGTCTTGGAGTGACCCCTAAACGGTCTTGATACCGTTTGGGTGATCCCCAAACGGTCTTGAAACCGTTTGGGCTAATCAACCCAAAATCAAAAATTAACTCATTGGAATTTCAGCACTGATTTCAATTAGAGTTTTCCCAATTGCATAGCCTTCAACTCACAATTACTTTGGAACTAATCAATAAAATTTGGTGAGTAATTAACCAACATCATTAGTAACATTAATCGCAAACGGTCAACCCTTGGTCAACGCACTCAAACGGTTTTGAAACCGTTTGCCCAAAACGTTCAATTAAATCAGATTGAAAATCAGCACTTAATCCAATTAGGTTTCCCTAATTGATTAGGCTTCAAATCACGATTCCTTTGGAGTTAATCCATAAAATTTGGAGGGTCATTAACCAACATCATTATGAACAGTAATCCCAAACGGTCAACGCTTGGTCAACGCAGACAAACTGTTTTGAAACCATTTTCTCAACTAGGTCAAATAAATCAGGTTGAAAATCACCACTTAATTCAATTAGATTTCCCTAATTGATTAGCCTTCAACCTATGATTACTTTCGATTTAACCCCTCAAATTTGGAGGGTTATCAGCCTACACAATTATTAACAGGAATCGCAAACGGTCAACCCTTGGTCAACCATCTCAAATGGTTTTGAAACCGTTTTCTCCCAAACGGTTTGCAAACCGTTTGGTCACCAAATGGTTTGATGAAACCGTTTGGATCAACCAAACTTTGAAACCGTTTGCCCAAGATATTTGGGGAGGTGTGTGCTTATGATGATGTCATAATCATCAAGATCAAAACTCACGAAATCTCCTATGGTTTCCATGGAAATTGCATCAATCAACCAAAGTTAATTTTGGAAATGTAGAAATGATCACCAATTGATAAGGAATTGATTGCAATAACAAAGTTAGGGTTTCAAGTTATAAAACCTTCCTCCAATTGAGCTCCAAAGCTCCAAGATCATGCCATTAATGGTGGATGAAGCTCTTGCAACTCCCCCTAGACTCGTCCTCAAGCTTTTGATTGAAAAAGTTGGCTAGGGTTGAAGAGGAGATCGAAATAAGAAGGAATTCATAATTTATTTTCGATTTCTACCATGAAATCAAGGAGAACGAAGGTCAAGGGCTTACCAACAGGTTGGGGACGTGATCCCTGCTCCTCCCTAGCTCCTTGGTCGGTTTTGCAAGCAAGGGGAAGAAAGAAATCCGAAAAAGGCCTTGGTTTGGGCTTGTAAATGATACTTTTATAAGGAAATTGATGAGAGAGAAAATGCATTATTAAAATGCATTTAATTCCAAAAATAGTACCACCTATTCCTCCTTGGTTTTCTTGCATACAAAGGCATCTCAAACCACCGAAATCCCTTCCATTATCCATGGATTAAAGGAAAAGAAAATAAGCACCTTAATCAATTATAATATTAATATTTCTTTTTGAGTGGAAATTCTTTTCCTTATAATAAGGTGAGTGGAATTTCACCTACTTAGGATATTTTCGTTCCTTATCTTGGCAAAGGAACGTCCATCCTTATTCAAAATCAACCAATAACATTTTGGTTGAAGGCCCTTTAATTAATACATTTATTTTTGCCCTAAATTGAATTAGGGTTTCACTTAAGATTAAATTTTGATTATTTTAATATCAAGATTCTCTCTCCTCCAACTTAATTCAAATGAGATGCCCCTCTCATTTTCTTTGCTCTACATGATGTCAAGAAGAATTAAGGACCTTTTTGAAGTGGTAAATTGCATATTGAACCTTTGGTTTTGGGTAAATTGCACATTACACCAAAACTAGGTTTTTATGCACAAACATTGCTTTATGAGCTCTTTCTTGGTACTCAGGCTATCACAAGCCATTCCTATGCATCATATTCATTCTTATGATGTCTCAACATCAGAGGAACATCTTATCATGCAAAATTTGCAATTTAATCCCTCAACTTGGGTAAATTGCACTTTAGTCCAAAACAAGCAAACATTGCTTCAATATTGTTCAAACAGGACCAAAATTGAAACATAAGTTCCTCTTGAACCTTAATTATTTTTCACAAAATAAAATTAAGGATCTAATGAGATTTTCTTAAGAAAAACCCCCAGGGTTAAGGCATAACCCAGGTCAGGGATGTTACAATTCCCTTTATGATTTATATTCTTATCTTTATTGGATCGATTGTTCTACCATACTTACAAAATTTATTTTAATCAATGAGCGATTATAAATATAGATAATGATATACTTTTTGGATTTATTTTATCCCACTAATTAATTATGTATTTATAAAATATGAGGACCTAATCCATTAAACTGGGGGATTTAATATGTGAATTGTGGAATCAAATGTTTATCTATTTTTCTTTAAAATTGTCTAAGGAGGTGGGATATGTAAAAACTATGTAGTATTACATATGTATGATTTTTTTAGGTGTACGACTAACTAATAGTTATAAGAGGAAGTCAGGTGGATGTGGAAATATCATTAAAAGCTAATTGAAGATCCACAATTATATATGGAATAATATTTTTGAAAATATTTATGAAAAATATTTGTGAAAATGTAATCTATGAAAAAACCAAGTGGAAATTTGTGACAATAAGTGAAGAAGCTTTTGTGAGTGTATTTCAAGAGATATTATGTGAAAAAACAAAAGAGCCAAATCAAAGATCAAATATTAATTTCACGAGTTATTTGATGTTGAAAATGAGTAAAGAAGGTTGACCAAGATATAAACAAATAATATTATATTGGATAGAGAGGCGAAGGAACATGTTACAAATTCATCAAGAATAAAACATGGAGTGTGGTATTATGGGTGTGGTTTTCCTATTCTTTTATAAAGCATGAATTACTAAATCAATATCCCCCTTCATGCATGCATCTACTACCTTTTCATGATGCAACAAAATGTTAAACAAGTGGGGCCACAAAAAAAATACTCTGTCACAATTTTATTTTAAAAAAATAGTCAATCATTTTATTATATTTTGTAAAGATTTGGTCATCTATCTATCTCAAAGTACACCAATATTATACTCATCTTGTGTTTATAGACCAAAAAAAAGCAATTTAGGTTCAAAAACATCGTCAAGATCACGTGCATTAGCACATGCATTTACTAGTATCATATATGTATATTGGGATTTGTGGATTTAGGATTGGACATGCATAAAGCCAATTTTATTCACATTGTATGAAATAAACAAAGGCGACAAACCAAAATCGATTACATTGATAATCCTAAAGTATAGAGCAGTTGATGTGGCTCTGATACTACTGTTGGGTTTTAGAGGAGACAGAGAAGGCAGCATAACCAAAAAATTTCTCCTCCCAAACCCAAAATAAAGGAATCGCGTCAACGTCTATACAATAGTAAGGATGGTTTGTAGAGACATACCTTGTCCCGAGGCTTGCTTGGTGACGTTACCTCGTGTCTTACGCGGTCTTCACCTCCGGTCTTGGACGGTGTCTGTGCAACTCCTGGTCTCACCGGGACTGTCGGGATTGATAGCTGTCCTCTGAGCGGCAGAAGTCTCCCACCTCTATAGTAGTCCACACGGACCACCTGGAACTCCGATCTCCTTATCCCACAAGGAATCAGAAGGAGTCGCACCCTTCTGTCAGCGTACTAGTCACCGACTAACTCTCCTACAACCAGTTGCTTTTCTACAATTGTCTTTCCCTTGCTGTGCCTCTCTTATTGGCTGGCACTTGCTCGGGCTCTCTCGGTTACCACAACTAGATAGAACAACAACTTTGCAGAGCAACTGGTGTTCTGAGTTGTTGTTCTTGAGAAGCCCCCACTACCCCTATATATATAGGAGGGTCATGGGACAGGGTTCTCTACCCCGGGCAATGCAGGACTAAAGCAGGAGTAGAAGGGTTTGTGATTTTCCACAAAACAACCAACTGCGCCACATGAACTGATCGTTTCAAGCATGAACCGATCGGTTGGGGACCTGAGCCGATCGGTTCACACCTGAACCGGTCGGTTGGGACACCTGAGCCCATCGGGTCACTTCTGAGCTGATCGGTTCATGGTCTTGGTCCAACTCAAAATGACTTTCATATTTGTTTCTGATTAATCAAATATTAATCCTTTTCCAAATCAAATTTGTGCAAGTGAAACAAATTGTATTTGCAAAATAGTCTTCTGACTTTCCAAATGATCTCGGTTGGTCACATGAATCGACTGGTTCAACAATTGAGTTATTCCTCTCATTGATACATGAGTTGATCGTCTCACCAGTTGAGCCGATCGGTTTACCAACCTGAGCCAATCGGTTCATCTCATGAGCCGATCGGTTGGGGCAACAGACTATGCAAAATCATTCAATTGTAGTTTCAATCAATCCGATACTCCAATCAATCGATCCAACACCTTGAACACTATGATACTGAGCTATCAATTGATTAAGTGTTTAATTGAACTACTAAAATCCTTTAGTAATCAATCTAAACATCATTTGTGGATAAACTCCTCTTCCAGGTTAAATCCTATGTGTGTGACCCTACAGGTCCATTTCATGTTGGCAACACTTATGACTTCACAAGCAAAGAGTGGTGCCTAGTCGCACATCAGTGCTACCCAATTGAAATAGAAAGTTGGAGAAAAACTTTAAATCCTACAATCTGTGAATGGTGTTATAGTGAATGTATAATTCCTTCATCACTGATATCACGAATGAACTCAAGGCATGGAACAATCATCCTGTCAATATTCATTCACTTTCTTGATCTCAGAGTAGATTGGAGGAGATATGTATGACATCAATATCACATACTGATTCACACATGTGTGCACGCCTATCTCAATCCTACTCATCAAGTGGCCATGGATATCAAACTCCCTCAGGAGGGACAAATCCCATATCTATCACTCACCCCTCAAAAGCCCCATGTGTCAAAGCCACCCAATCATCACCTTTATAACAACCCATGTTTCAGGACTGTATTTGATGATATCAAAGTGTGCCCAACGACATGTGTTGAGTGTAGTGATTTCAGGTCAAAGAATCAAATTCACCACCATCACTGTGAGAACTGATTGTGATTACCATGTCATGGTTCCATGTGTCAAACTCACGGTGGGTCTGTCTGGTACACTTGTTCTCTAACAAGTACCTATATGTTTGGTTTGATATCTCCATATCATAACTAACGAGATTCTGTCATCAACCAACACCACAATCCAGTCTTGTGTGTCATTGTTGTTTATCTACCTTCCACAATGACATATGACTAGGGACAAAATAAGAATGTACAAACTCTTAACATCTGTATGATCTCATCGTTCAGGTCCTGAACCTGAAAGCATATATCATTGAGTACTATCATTCTCTAGACATTCAATCTGTTCTATTATTATCTCATATGACAGAACCAGAAAGAATTGGAAGCTTGCCTTTGATCTTTATCAAATCAATCTTAATGTATCCCACCAATCATCCCATGATTGGCTCTCAGGGCATACATACCAATAGCCTGATCATCCGATCTCGATGTAGATTGTCCAGACGTGACTAGTAGTCAAACCCCTCTTTTTTGCCTGCAAAGGTATTATGCCCAATTTCCTCATTAGTTTTCACCATCATGGAGATCGAGTGGTCTTTCTAACAATTACGCAATCACCACAAGGAAGAAGCAGCTCACCCTGTGCCATCTCCCCCTACATTGCCATCACTGTGAGTCTGCAACCCACATGTAGATTTGCCGATCTATCCAACCAGGTTGACCGAATAGCCTGGCCCACCCCTTCCTACAATAATCACTAGATCGATCGATATCTTTGTAGGATCACCCAATCCACCCTCCACAGAGGCCACTGCCCACATCAGATCAGTCAATATCCTCTACAGATTGCCTGACCTCACCTCTGTAGAATCCACTATAATATTGCAAATCAGTTAATCTCCATTCTACCTTGCCCTATCTCAATGACCTAGGGTTTTCTATCCAATAGCAGATCACCTGATCTCCCATGTAGATTGCTCAATATGCAATGCTAGAGAGAAT
The DNA here is from genome assembly GCA_963693085.1 of Alisma plantago-aquatica. NCBI lineage: Eukaryota > Viridiplantae > Streptophyta > Magnoliopsida > Alismatales > Alismataceae > Alisma > Alisma plantago-aquatica. The sequence goes on along the minus strand of OY856410.1, from coordinate 1,432,032,138 downwards.
AGGGATGTTAAGAACCTAATGGGGCACAACTGAACACCCATATGAAGGATCTAGTCATAGACTCCTATAAAAGTGGAGTCCCTTCCTATCTCAAAAGGGCAAGGAGAAAGTAACCATCACAACAAAACCTCTCCCCCACTCTCATTCCACAAGTAATGTTGGTGGTATTCTCATCCAATAGGGGAGCTCTGACGATTACGTTCCATCCTTTGATGACATGGAGGATGAGGAGGTCCTTGTCAATAAGGCCATGGAGATCGAGAGGCACTCTGACAATAATATGCCACCCTCCGATGACATGGAGGATGAGGAGGTCCTCACTGAGGAAGCCATATGACTGATACATCTACAGTCAAGCAACTCATTGCTGACCTCGACTCTCGGTCAGGAGACACTAACAATAGTTGTGGCACTTCTTCTGCACCAAAATTTCCACCTCAGTACAGGGGTGAGCCATGGGCATGTCCTCCCTACCTTCACTTCCTGGGTCACTCCTATACCAGTCAAGTATAAGGCACTCATTATCGAGCATTGTAACCGACTCAAGCATATTGAGTCCCTAGGGGTGTTGTTGACCCGTTACGCCTATCCAAAGATGTTGAAAAGTTTGGGGATTTTGAACCCTTGATTCTCATTCCTCGATGTGCACACATCTTTGTCTTTCCCTTCCATGTGTGGTTGGTCTTTAAGGAGCTCACCCTCAAGTTTCTATCTACCTACGCAAACCTTTTTAGTGATGACCAAATGTATCCCTGCTTCTTCCTCATGTTTAAGGAGGATCACTTTTGGGACAATGTCGCACTCATCGTGTGCATCATTAACACTAACAAGGACTGGAAACCAAAGTGAAACACTAAGAACCACAACTACCAATCCAAGAAGTACTACATTGACAAATTCTGGGTGGAGATCATTAAGTTACTTCCCTCTTTCCTACATGGCACCAAGGCATCATACATTTACAGTATGATGCTCTATTACCTCCACCACATTTTGGTGTGCAATATCTTTGGGAGGACCAGTGCACCTGGCATTGTCTCATTCACACATATTTATTTCTTTTGGGGTCTGCTAAATGGAAAGCCATACAACTGGGGAAGTGCACTCATTGACCATGTGCACATCTACTAATACCACAACAAAGCCTATGAGTTTTTCCAAGGACGTGTCATCACTTCCATCTCCTCCTACCTCGGCTACATACATACCCTTTTCACAGCAATCACAATGCAGAAGACAACCTACTTGATCGATATCCAGTACTTGATTCCTTCTAGAAATATGCAGGTGGCCAAGGAGAGAGGCATCTACCACTGTATTTTCAAGGACAACCGAACCAGTCTACAACTACCAACTCATGCCTATTTTGCAGCAGCAAATCTTGTATATGACCTCACTAACTTGAGCATGAACATCCAACGTTACATGAGGGAGTATCCACCGATCAAGGGTGAAGTTCTTGAACCAATGAATAGGAGATGTAGCATCTTTACGTAGGCAAATGACAAGGATACTAGACCTCCCCCTCTCCCTTCCCCTTCCCCTTCTAGACGCAGTGCGAAGTGACACGTGCTAGAGATTGTCAGGACATTTGGGCCCTATGACTTCAGCGACCTTCACCAATAGCAAGAATAGATTTAGGGCACCCAAACCCATATGCTAAACCAAATGTACCTCATGTACTGGATGAGTGAGGATTGGCATGTGGAACAAGGTAACTACACACCTACACACACTCTCTACACCAACCACGGTGTTGTCCACACATTTCCTTCCCCATTCTCAATATTGGGGAAGTTACTGCATCAATCTGCCTCTTGAGGAGCTTCAATGAAACCCACCAAGCTATGATTGGTCTGACAGAGCAACTTGAGATTCTTTTTAGGGCCAGTGATCGTATTCCCCTACCTTCTAGATTTAGAGTTTTCTCAAGGATGAGCACATTTCTAAGTTCTAGGTGGGGGTGGGTGGCATGCCTCCATTCCGTCCTCCTTACTTTTTCTTTTTTTGTCATATGATTTCTAGTTTAGCATTGCCTTATTTCCCATATTTCTTTTCAAAAATTAATGTTAGTTGTATGTAATCGACCATTATCAAGTCAACCTAGATTCATTTTTGTTTTCATGTTTAAAATTGAAGCATCATCAATGAACTTTGAAAGTTTGAATGAAACAAATCCTTTTTGCAAAAATGAATCTCAATTTCAATGCTAGATCCTATTCTGTCTCCAATATCCATGAATAATATCACTCGCTAGAAATGATGGAAAGTCGTATGGGATTCAGATGAATTAATTTTCAACGTGTCCTTATATCCATCAAATAATGTTCTTGTAAAATTATCATTATTTTGCAATTCATATGATATGATTGAACTGGTTGTCAATTATGTTCCAATGCTTTGATTCCTAAATATGAGATGCACAACTACATCCTCTTCTACATTTCTTCCACCATCCTCTTACCCCATTATCCAACAAAAATCTAAAAAGAATGTGCCAAACTCCAAGTTCAGGGTGGCATCCCTTATCTCCCTCCACTTCTTCCATGGCCCTTCTATGTAATGGAGAATAACATAATAAAAATATGGCAATGGGCACACTAGAGAGAATATTTTTTGCAATTGATGTAATTGCAACATAAATAAATAAATCTTGATTAGAATATAGGATATATTCACAATCTTCCCTTCCATGCCTCCAAACACTCCAAATTCTTCCCAAGACACAATAATCAGCCCAAAAATATTCCCTTCACATTTGAACCTAATACTTCTATAAAAATCTTATAGGAATATGAGGAATCTTCTAAGGTGTCATTGATATCATGATTGTGATGAGCATGTTATTTTGAAGGTGAAATTATGTGATTCCAAGATATTTGTGGTTTCTTGGCCATGTTTGGTTGTAGGAAATCAAGTGATACTATGAAAGACCAGATGACAATCTAGTAGTATTATTTGGTAGGGTTTTTTGTTTCTATGTTGCATGAGGACGAGCAACAAGTTTGGGGTAGTTTTATGAATGTGTATTTATGAAATTTTCATCGTGACTTCTAGTTTAGGTTTTCCCAATTCAGTTATCAATTACACCATTTTTTCTTAGTTTCATCATTTTTCATGCTCTTCAAAATTTTGGATTTTGACCGATGTTTTTTCTCTCATGCAGATGAAAACAAATATCAACTCTAGAGCATTCAAAAAGCTCATCAATAATCACATATTGAAGATTGGAGCAAGTTCACGTTAGAGTTTGAGCTATCCAATACATTTTTCCAGGAAGATCGGTCTATGTAACCTCTAGATTGCCTTACTCCACCTGCCCACTCCAAGGCCTTTCCAGATGCCCCACCAGATAAGGAAATCTCATTCATTGAACAACCAAGAGAAGGCCACCCAAAATGTTAGAGACTCTATGAATTTCCAGCATCACGAGATTGGGTAATCCCAGAGTGATTAAGAAATTCTAGATTGACTGATCTACTCTTAAGGTCGACCGATCTGATTAAATCCTAAATTGAAACCCCCACATTAGTAACTTTAGAGTCTTTGGAACATATTTTGATCAGGAGAGCTCCTCTGATGATCAATTTATCCCACACACTCCTTAACAAATCTCATTAGGAGGTAGTTGAACAATTTCCATAACTGATTGGCCAATTAGAAGACAAAAAATCATGCCGCCAAGTGATAGATTGGGCGATCTCCCTTATAAATTACCCTATCATCAAGACAGACAACACAAGATTGCATACCTTCCCCCAAAAGAAAATAAGAAACAAATATGATGGCCACACCTAATTATCATTTATTCTATTCTCTCCAAAGTCAGAGCAAGTTCCAGAGCAAGAAGTTGGAAGAGACGATGATGAAGAAGAAATTAGCGTAGTTCTTTGGATTCGTCAAAGTCAGAGTGGATTGTAGTAGTCAGAGACCTTTGACTGCTCTTCTCTTCTCCATCAGTGATATGATTTTTCCTCTCTCTTCTTGTATTTGTATTCATACTTCAAATATGAGCGAGTAGGCCTCATTAAGGCATGATGGGTAGCCCCATCACTTGTTCACTATCTTGTAGTCATCAAACTCAATTTTCCTCATACGATTAAATGTTATTCATTACTTTGTTGCTTGTTATTCAAATTGATCTCTCTTTTAGCATTCTTGATATAATCCTAACTGTAGATACCATGAAACTTAGAATTAAATTATCAAATAGATTTGCATGATTCTTGATGCAATCTTGGAAGGGATCATATTGAATGACTGAATCATGAATCATAGATAAGAAGACTTTGAGCTCATGATGAATTTATTCCTCGTGAATTCAAAATCCAAAAGGAACCAAATTCACTTGGTCCTAGTTTTATTGTCGAGGAGTTTATTAAGTTGTAAGGATTAGATAGGTATGTAGGCAGTGATGACAAAACCCATACGTCCTAATTCCTTTATAATATTAAAGTAAAGCTTGAATTTTGTTTGTTCTTTGATTTGAAATCTTAATTCAATTTATAGTTCATAATCATTATAAAACACATGGTTAAATATTATTCTCAATGACTGGTTCAAGGTGATTGCTTAGAAATGTTATCCTTTGGGATTCAACCCATTGCTATACTACAATTGATTTGTTTGCTTGTGAGTGAGTTAGTTGCAATTATGTTAAGGCTTTAAAACCAAGGATAATCCTTCTTTGGGAATTTGTCTATGTGAATAAATCACATCACCTATACTAAGATTGTAATAATAAAAGGGCTATAGTAAAGTGATATATTTATCAATGAATGAAAACACTAAGGTGAATGGGTTTCATCATTGCTACCTACATTTTCTCTCTCATTGCATCATAAAAAGCATGACCATACATATGATAAGGTTGGGTAAATAACTATTTTGCCATTTGGATTAAAACTTGAATAAATATTACTCTAAGCTCATTGTCGTGTGACCTAGAGATCATTTACCAATTACCTCAAAAAACACATATCTAAAAATCCCATCACGGGTATAACATGAAACAAATGACATCCTAGATTTTAGGTTTTAAGTTCTCTACATCTAAGATCTGATAAACATGCAAACCAGTTGGCCAAATGAGATTTGCAACTATAAAAATTCAAACATAGCATGGATCATTAGAGTAAAAGAAGTACAAATAATAAAAATGGGTTACATGTCCACTCCCCACATGCTATAGAGGGGGCTAGTCACTTGTTGTAGTAATAAAAAGATTAATGATGGAACAAAAGAAGAAATCCATCATTTAAGTAGGACATGGAGGAGAAACCATGGTGTGTGGTTGCCTATATTTGATCTTGGAGATAATAGTGGTCAACACAATAGTAAGATACCACTTGTCATTCATTGGAGGTATGGTGGATTTATATTTGTTAATTTTCCTTCTTTGTATCCTAGATCTACTACTATAAGCCAAAATAGGTGGATGGCGATGGTGGCCATTGTCAGTTGATCGAAGGTATTATCAATTTGTATCTCTTTAGAGATTGAGAGCATGGATCCTGTGTTAGGGTAGAAGCATCGCAGGTTGATGTAGTTTTTTTAATGGAAGCCATTGATGGAAATTAGAGATGGATGCATGGATTTTTAAATCTTATGTTGTTGATATGGTGATCCCTTACTTGGAGTCCATGGCTTGTATTATTGAAGTCTTCTAGGGCCCATTCATCTACAATTAATTTTTCACCTTCCATTAATGTGTAGGGGTGGCTATGTGAGGAAGATGAGGGATCTTGCATGACTCCTAGAATCCCAATCATTTAGAATCATTAGGTGTGGCTTTCATCAATTAATGAATGCCCATGACCTTCATCAATTGTTCATGTGTATACAATAGATCAATTGATGTAATTGAGAAACATGTTCATCAATTGTGGGGTGAACAAATACTATCAATTTACAGTTCCATGTGACTTCCATCGATTGGAAGCATCATAGTTTTTATTTGCATATGTACGCTAGAGTTTCATTTATTTTCAACATCGTAATTTTCATGGGTAGATGCATGTTGGTGTTCCATTGGTTATTGGTTGTGCAGGTTTGGAATTACTAGAGTAAGTGCAAAACTTCCATTGATTGGCAAACTACAAACTTCTAGTTGGTACATGAGTGCATGGTATCTATCAGTAGAAAACCTTAGCATTTTTGTAGGTTGGCATCATTTAGTTGATGACCAACACTTTCCATCATAATCAACTGATGGAAATGGAGAATTATGCGAGATGATGATAATTTATACAGATTCAAACCCATCCTAGGGGTGGGGTTGGCTATTATCTTGGTTTGTTGTGCATGCATCAATGAAGCTATCAATCAATGAAATTGACAACTGATGGAAGGTCAGATTGATGAAAATCCTATCATGTATCAATATTACCACTTTGCCTAGGTTAGTGTATATAGAATAAAGCTCAAACCTTCCATGAAAATCAAGGACTTGGATCAAAATGCTAATAAATCAACAAAAAACTAAGGGAGACTCATTTGAAGATAATTTTAAAGTAAAATGAGGAATATGAACACAAAACTAAGATAAAAATGCAATTTAAGCTAGGATGGATATGCATTATTCACTATGTAGGATGTAGATGTGCCTGAACTTTGTAACATCCTCATTTTTAGGTATTTAGTTGCAATTTCCCTAATATCACATCATGTATGCTCACATCTCATAAAAGGGGTCAATTTAACCAATCTTGGTTATTATTCTGCACATAAAACTTTCCTAACCAAAGACAACATGTAAATAAGAGGAAACCCAAAATTTCATTATTTAATTACTTCAAATAATTAGTTATGCAATATCAAAGTTTTATTTATTATTAATTATATTAACTAATTTGATAACCCAACTCAAGAACTAACTATAGGAGAAGATACTAGACTTGATTGGGAGTGTCTGGTCAAATTTTGAGACCCATCGTACTTTAATTAATAGGGGAAATAAAATTGTGAAAGTAATGGTTAATAATGGATGGAATTTAATTAATATACACCTTTCTCCTCTGGCCACTTTTTCCCTAACTGTCAGATCAGATCTTCTTTGAACTGGACTGATCTCAGCCATGAGTCACCTTCTCCTACCTTGTCCTGAATAGTAACACAAATACTCTCTTTCGATTGTGAAAATCGCACAACTCATTAACCCTTATTGGAAATCAATTCTTCTACTGTCTCTTGGAAACCAATTTGCTCCCAGCGAGCCATTACCCAAACCCTAGAAACTCATCTATAAGAAATGCTCTTATCGGTCGCCACTTCCTTGTCACCGCCGACTTGTATAACTCACCTTCTAGCCTTCCATTTGATTCCCCAAGTATCCTCAAAGCTTCAATACACTCCCCTGAATCCTCCTCCACAATCAATTTCACTACAACAGCTTTGGCCATCCCCACTCCAAATCATCTTTAACATCTAGCCTTCTACCATTGCTCCTGGCCCTCACATCACCTGACTTTGATTCCTTGCTCATTCTCCATCTATGGTGCCTCAGGGACGCACCCCCGACCTTCCCTTGGGCTACAAACTGTTGAGGCGGCATACCCTATAGAGGCCACGGCAGTAGTATGTCGACACCTTGCCGCTGAAGGACACCAAGCACGCACGGCCTTGCAGTGGGTGATGATTAAGCACATGTGTGACATCTAAAGTTGTTTCGGCCCTATAAACAACTGGAGGGGGAGATAATATCCCAACTTGACCCCCACCTCTTTTCCTCTATTTGCAACCTATTATTCTGCTAGCTTTGGTGCCATCACCGCCTCACCTTTGTGTCCACCCGTATAACGTGCTTGTTGGCTCAATGTGGTTGTCATGAGGCTATGCATATGTCTGCTTTGAGGGTACATAGTTGTTATTGTCCTTAACACCTTGCTTCCCCTATGTACGATCATGGCACAACATCCTCACTACTATTGCTTTTCCCTAGCCTGTGCAAAGATCACCGGGGTCGTCTTGGCCCTTCAAGACTAACCTCCAATTCATTTGATCCCAGACCATTCTACTTTTTTTCAAACTGTGAAAATTTGTATGACTGCGAGATTTGTTCAAACTAAAACACAGTTTGGCCTTTCTTAATTAGTTTTCGAGTGATTTCTATTTAACCATACATGTATTTTTTTGGATCTATGTAATAATATTTAATCTACCCATAATTATAATGGCATAACTCATATATAATTTCAAATTATATCAAGAAAAACCCAACAGACATAACTTTTCATTATGCTACCGATCTACGATCTGAACCCCATATATATATATATATATATATATATATATATATGGCTAAAAGAATTGTGTACCTGAGTACATATAGCTTACATGTACCCATCATCATTAATGATGATTGTAAAATCGTAATGAACAATCTAACCTTACAGATGTGATGTATACCTCTTAGATAAGATGTGTATAAAAAAGCAACACAGTCTGATATTTACATATCATCCATTGAAAGAAAATGTGTATTTTCTAATGAACGATAAGTTGTAGAAATTACAAACACTGTTGGATGATATATTACTATATCTCATGATCTATATGGGATATGATTATGATTTTTTAAATACATCTTATCTATACAATCATGAATCAATCCATATGGTTGGATTTTACGAACATACTCCAGATGTGCCATTTTAATGGCAGGTACACATAAGTTACATGTACCGGCCGGTACACACTTCCTAACTCCTATATATATATATATATATATATATATATATATATATATATATATATATATATATATATATATATATATATATATATATATACACTAGTCAGCACACACGCGAATATTTATAATGATATTGTCTACTTTATAATGATATCAATTACTAAATGAAAAATATAATAATTATACTCCACATGTTCATGGTTTACTAATTTAATATAATCAATCCAAAATAGATAAAGGTTTTGGAAATTTTATATGCATAATATAGTTCATTCAAATATGAATAAGAAATCAACAACCTTGAATTGAATATGTGCACGTTTGAAGATACACAACATGAATGAATAATTTTTCAAGATGGTGTGTCATCAATGCATATACATATTGAAAAGTACTTTTCCTAATAAGAATATTTGGAATGGTTTTTTTCTAGAAAAAATATAACATTATCAAAAAAACATGATGGTTTTAATGATATGAATTCCAAACATGTTCAAAGTTGAGAAATTTTGAAATCATCATTCAAATAGGATTATCTATTTCTTTCGAAAGAGTCATACAATCTGTCCAAGTTCAAATGGGCTACATCAAAAAATCAACATAAACATGAAGATGGTTTTAATGATATGAATTCCAAACATGTTCAAAGTTGAGAAATATTGAAATCATCATTCAAATAGGATTATCTATTTCTTTCGAAAGATTCATACAATATTTCCAAGTTCAAATGGGCTACATCAAAAAATCAACATATACATTGTCATAGAAAACATCCATAGATATTCATTACCAAATGTATTTGCATTTCTAGTTTGTAAATGAAAGGTATGTTTGATTCATTTCAGCTTCAACATCCTATCATGTATGATCCCTATGATACTTGAATATATTAAACATGTGTGGATATGATATGTAGAAAAATACTACGTAAACATAAATAAGCTAAAATTTTGATTAGTAAATAGCAACGTTGAATTAAAATAAGGTAAGTGTTTTGTATTAGTAATAAACAAACAATATATTTAAGAATTAAGATAGTAATTTGTTTGTTCTAGCACATTCATAGATTTAAGTCAATATTCTTTTTTGAATTTATGTAATTGGTATACCTTGATGTTACTTGATTTGTTCCTTATAAAATTATATACTTCAAAAAGTAATTGTTTGTTTTAGTACATTCATAGATTAGTAAGTCAATATTATCTTTTTGAATTTACATAATTCATGACTTGATTACTTGTAAAAGTATTATTAGATCTGTGTTGGCACATTTTATTTGGAAATTGATTGCATAGTGGTCTACAAAAAAAGGAAGATGAAGTGATATGAACGTGATTTAGTGTTTCAATAAGGGTCCCCACAACCAAACTTATTTTGAAAAAATCCTTTATAGTTTATAATATGAAACAATGTATTTCATCGAGGACTAAGATGGTCTAGTCTAGTGCAATATTTCACCTCCACAAGATAATCTATATGACATAATCATTGAGAGTCATAGAGTAAATAAGCCACTTCCAATTTTATTTTGTATATATATATAAACATTTAACCTTTGGGAAATCCATATTTTTATAACATAAAAATATATGCCTCTTTTAAAGAAACTCTCTTTTAATAATGAAATATATACCCTTCAGTACTATAATTAATGAAGCATACATGTATACCTTTTAGTAAGAGTATATAGAGATAATGAATTTTTCTTCTTCCTCTACAATAATGGTCAAAGAAACAATTTTACAAGTCAAGTTTTTATAGATAACTGTAATTTCACAAGGTAGTGATTGAATCACTTCATTATACAATCAAACTTGAGCAAACTTAGTAGCCAAATTATACATTCAAAATTAGCAAATATTTGTTAGGTAGAGAAGAACTTGAAATCAATCCGTATATACAAAAAGTCACTTTTATATGGAAGAGAAGTGTGACGTCATGATTTTACTGAGATGTTGAACAATACACCAATAAATATTCAATATTTAAATGTTGAATATGTGTGTATAAGTAGTTTACATCTTAAAATATCTATCTAATTTATATACAAAATGATGTCGTAGTTAAGCATCCTTTGGATGTATCAGATGTGTCATGGTGGTCAAATTGGGATGCTAAGCTTCTTACTTTATTGATTCACAATCGCTTTATTGATTGAGTAGGTGCAATTGTCACCAGATCTTAAGAAACTCATATGAAATGGAAGGTGTGGGAAAGAAGATCAGGCTACATATCATTCTGAAACCAGTAATTTCTTAGAATGGTCTGAAGATGCTGTAATGTATTCTTAAGTATAAAATTCAATTAAATGATGAAGCTTATTAAAACGGCAAACTATAAAGATATATAAACATGTCTCTTATACACATAAGAAGCATGGACGCCATGTTTGTATTCCCGATTGCCAACGGATAAGCATTCAAGTTTACCATATACGATATACTACAACTGCAAAAAAATACAAAGTTCGAATAAAATTATTACAAAGAAAAAGAAACAGTTTCTGTTCCAATTATGTCATTGTTGCAATGTTCCATTTTAAAAAATGGCATCAATGAATTCTAACCGTAAGACAAAACTGACCACTATATTACATATCGATCTCCTAGTTTTCTTATGTTCATCTAGTCTTATAGCTACTAAAGTCAGCTTCCTTCATCTCTACCGTGACACTTGTTGAGTCGAACAGTCCTAGTTAGAGAAGTAGCAATTGTCGTCTGCAGTTGTGTCTCGACCATTCTAGAAAACAAGGCAATTAGTAAGATAATATGGTACATAAACTTGGAGGAGTCCGCTGCAAGTCAGTAAACATGATTGGGGTTAGTAGAAAATACATCACATAATGTATAGTCTGACGCGGCTGAATTCAATCTAGAACACCAAGTATTAGCCAATCCATCAAGTTAGATGTATCAATTGCTGCTTAGGAACAATAGGTTCATGTTGATAAAAACTGACCGGTTTTTTATCCTGATATGAAAGTAGGCTACCAGGTCAAGATGCATTAGATTGGTTATCTTGATGTGGGGATGACAAGAAGAAAAATACTTGAGTTTGTTTGGCGACAATGGCACTTCTAGCGGTCATTGTAAAGGGAAGGAGGGTGTTGTATTTGAAGCTCTAAGTGGTGAAAGTAGATGATATTTACCATTTTTTGTCATTCTACATAGTTGAAGGAAAAACATAGGGAAGAGGTCCACATGATCGAGTAAAGCATAGTGCAAGGTGAGAAGCACGTTTAAAGTAGTGGTGGCAGTGGGATGTTTTCAAGAAATCTAAGTTTGATAGTGAAGCTTAGGGATGCAATAGAAAGATACAATATGACGGTGGACCAATAACCAAGAAGAGATATATTCACTATCGTGTTGGCTGCTTGTTGTATGATCGACAACCGATTCTGACACTATCGATGTCTCCCTAGCTTATCAGGCTGCAACATGTGTAATGTTCCCAAGCAAAGCATCTTTGTAGTCAAACACAAAGGTTGAAACAAAGAAAATTGAAAATCATACCATGATCGGGATGAACTATGTGATCTTCTGATCTTCGGCCAAGGATGACTCGGTTCAATTCCTCCACGCTCTCTCCGTTCCTTCATGCACCTCTCTTGTAACAGAGAGTTGCTTGTTGCAGGATTTTATCTGTTTCACGCACCAGGACCCATTGGAGCAGCACAGGTAGTGACCAATATATATGAACCTCTGTAAGTATACTCTTTGGCATGGTTTCGGAATGTGGTCTTGGTAAACAATGTTCGTGGAGTAAAGTGGAAGATGTGGAGATAGAAGGAAGAATATGGGATCTGAGATAACTACTTGCAGTTGAAAAGGATGACCGTCGGTGTGATAGTGCAGGGGTTGAGGACGTGGAGTGAGAGGTTTTGACACATTCTCTATTTTTTTTGTTTTGACTACACGATAAGATCACGGTTACTTGGTGGAGAGAGTCGTGGAGAAATAATTGGGAGTGTGGAGAGAGTGTGGAGAAATAATTGGGGTGAATTCAATTGTTTTGAGAATAAGAAACGGAAGTTTGTTGGGAAGGAGATATGACAAGTCGATAATGTGGGGAGAGAATTGGGGTATTAAGGAGAATTTATTGCCATCGTTAGACAAAAATTGCATTATTATTATTTTTATGACATTAAACCATCACTAAGAAAGAGTACCTAAAGAGAATGTCATCGTGATAACTCTGATTGGCTAGACATGAGGCAGTTAATGTAGAATGTTATTGATGTCATCGTTGTTTAGGAATCATTAATCTTTGGTGGTTGCGTTTCCTTTTGGGGATCTTTTGTTTTCTTCAAAGAGTGTGCGGTTATTACGGTGAGGTTGTTGAGGATGTAACTTTTTGAAAAATAGAAAAAATGGTTATTGCTATAGGATTATAGGAGTGGAGTAATTGAAAATAGGGATTATAAGGAAGCGGGAATAATAGTTTCATAGGAAGAGATTGGTGAGAAGTACTTGGCGGTTGAAGTTTTTGAAAATAATTGTTGGGTGAAAACCAATGGCCAACGTGTGTGCAGTACTTGAAACATGGCTGGTGGAGAAAATTAAAGAATAGTTATAGTTGAGGAGGAGAGAGATCGATGAAATCAAGTGGAGTAATGCTCGGACGTTCTTATTTGTTGTGAGGGGAGAAAAAGGCGTGAAGGTGGGGCATTCAATGTGGAGATAGTGTGAGAAAATTGGACGATAAAAATAAAAGAAAAGATGTGAAAAAATCTGAGAAGAGAGAGAGTGAACCAGAGAGCAGCATTTTGAGATACTTGATTCTGATTGTCCAAAGAGGTTTCAGTGGCATGTGTTGTAATTAATTTAAAAAACTCCCTCTTTTTATAGTATATATATATATATATATATATATATATATATATATATACATATACATATATAGAGAGAGAGAGTCAGGCTAGAATACACTCGAGTGTACAGATCATGTTGTACACCCCAATGGTGTTTGCCTATCTAGATCATATTTTTCTAAAATCTAGTCCATTGATCTTCATGGTTACGATAATAATAGGCGGCATACAAAATTTGAGCTCATTTGGATGAGATTAAATCACTCATCCGAGGACCATAAAATTAACACACAAAACTAATTTGAAATGCATGATTTTTGCCTCCTTTAGATGCACGACCTATAAGTGTCCAAATGAGCTAAATTTTATTATATAGTACATTCTTAAGATATTTAAGAAGATCAGTAGTTAAGATTTTTCAAAAAGTTTTTACATCTTTAAAAATGACTGAGGTGTACGGTGACTCTGGTACACTCGAGTGTACACTAGCCTGACTCTCTATCTTTCTCTCTCTCTCTCTCTCTCTCTCTCTCTATATATATATATATATATATATATAAGCACCTTAATCATGTAATAGAACTAGGATTTAGAGTCTGATAATATTTAACCTTGGATTAGGAAAGGTTGGTCCATGTTAGGTACATTAAGTAGGTCATCTCATCACTTTAACTGAAGTAATTGTTAATGCGTCGCTTATCACTTACAATCACTAAGATAATTATCCTAGAGTTTAATCCTTTTTCAACTTTCTGATTAAGGCTAGTATAGAAAGGGTCGATCCCACAGGACAACTTTTTAAGATTGTTTCTTTTATCCCAATTATTTTGAAGAACTATTTTATTATTTTTTTATATTTTCAGATTTAGAACGGAAAGTAAAAGTCGGGTTGGGGGTTTGATTGATTACACTAAAATAAGAAATAAACATAAGGTAACAATGTAATAACAAGAATTTATTTTGCCCCTGTCACAAGGAAAAGAAACAATTGTTAGCACAAGTAGACTATTGTGAATAGAAAAAGACTAGAAGTAAAGAAAGAAAATCAACGGAGGTTGAAATCAAAGAGAGAGAATCGAGGCTCATAGGGGTTTTCACCGCCTTAGCCTAGGCGATAACAACTAATTCTTAAGCAACGATTCGATGAAGGTTTGCGAATTTAAAAACTCAAAAGAGATAAACTCCACATGAGCCCATTGGTCTTGGTGCTCATGCTTCCTAGTTTATCATCCTAAAAGACGAAAATCTACGGTCATATCAAAACGTCTATGCAATCGATTTTATTGTTCTAAATCCGGATTTCCATGGTCATTTCCATCCGTATTAACGTGGGATCCAAAGATCAACCATTAATTAAAATTGATTACCATCTAATCATTTTAGAAAAAGTCATTAAAACTATGGCTAAGGGGTTATTCCTCTTGCCTCGATAGAAGTCTACTCACACATGCTTGTGGAAAACATGGAGGTGGAGGGGAGAAGCGAAATGGCCATAGTCTAGTCTTACTAAAGGAAAATCCTTAGGCTAGAGACAATTAAATGGTCAATCTCTTCAACCCTTGCTCCAATCCACAGAAGAAAAAGAAGAAGAAAGGAAGAACAACTAGATCTATTACAAGAATTAAGGAACACTAAGAAGAAATTCTATTTCTTGAATAATAGGAGAACAAATGCTCAGAATTCCAATACAAAAGATGATACAAAAGATGCCATTGGGAGGAGGAATTGCCCCTTCTTTTATAGGAGAAGGAGGGATATGCTATCCAAAAAAAGAGGGGGAAAAAGAGAGGGAGCCATCCTTTGAATTTTCAAGATTTGGTCAATAGGAATTTGATAGACTTTAATTGTCTTGACCATGTAACTCTCTTCAATGCAGATTCCCGCAGCAGAGATTTCGAACGTATTTCGTTCCTTTAAAAACACAAAAGCGGTCCAAATAATAGGATATTCTTTTAGGAAATTAAATTTCCTTTCCAATGAATACTTGTACACTCAATTTGGACTTTGGATACAAGAGTTATGACACTTTTGGTGACAGATATACAATAATTACAGGACTGCTGCAAATTGTGTAATTATACTCCAAGAATATTTATCCCATTTCCTACAAAAATATAAGAAAATATAATTAAAATTCTTCTTGAAGAGAAAAATATAATATAATGTAATTAATTATAAAACTAAGAAAATAAAAACAAAACAATCATAAAAAGATATCTAAAATATGTAAATAAAAGTGATGAAAACACATTTATCAGTAATCCACTGCCAATAAAAATGCTAAGACATCATTATATGAATCAAAGTATGTATACATCCATTAAAGAAGGCCAATGTTGTTCAATCATATACATCAAGCTAAGAAGTTAATGATTTGACCTAGATAGTTAAACTATACGATGCAATCATCCTAACCCTGAGTAAGTGGTTGATACAGTAATATGAATGTGACACAATGTTATATCTATGCACATATAGATAATTATATAATAAGAGTGTAATTAGTCAATTATTATATGTATCATGACCATATAACCCTTAATCTTATAAATACTACAATAAACAAATATAAAGAACTAATGTAAATTTGACATACATGGAAATGGCATAGAGTAGTAACAACAATCAGAGCACCCTAACGGCCCTAAATATGTTGACCAGAAAGGGATGAGAGATCTGATAAAAACTTTGGTTTTTTTGGGGAGAAAATTAGATCTAGTTTTCAAGGGAGCGATATCGAAAAGGATTTGGCTTACTACATGTAAGTGATCCATTTCCTATGAATTATTTTTTAGAAATTATCTTTAGACAGTTAGTCTAAATTAGGAAGTTCTATTATGTTCTCCTAATGCAGTAGCTGACTACATCCAGACTTTCCAGTAGATATGATGTTACATGCATAGCAATGCCTTATAATTTTTCAGTAACTTATTATCTACCATAAGCATAAGAATTCAGTTTATTTGAATATGTTTAGTTACTATAGAGTAATTTCACTGCATAAGATAAGTAATACAAACTTCATAGATGCTCTGATTAGATTCCAATTCAAAGATACATTTAGAACTTAGTTATCAGTATTCAGTTTTAGTATAAGTTTAAATTCAGAAATCAGTAAACTTAGATTAAGATAAGTAAGTCAGAACCTTCACGTAAGACATTATATGATAAGTCCACATTCAGTAGTACTAGGAAAATTTAGAGGCATATGTTGCCAATTCACAGGAGTGTTTACTCCAATTCAGAGGTACTTGGGTACCAATTCAGAGACACCTTAGTGTCATTGAATGGCGTGTAGTACCAATTCAGAGGTACTTCAGTACCGATTTAGGGCATAGATACACCAATTCAGGAGGACTTATCGTATAATGGTGGCCATAAGTCAGATAAAATTCGTAACTAAAAGATATTGTTAAACCTTTATAGTTTCCCTTTCAATTATACTCATGTTTATCCTTTGTGTTAGAACTCACTGCCACTTACTCGAATTACTAGTTTTCCTCTCTTGTGCATGGATGGGGACGCGACATCCACAAATAGCGAGTAGCTATTTGAGGAGTTGCTTGAGGACCTACAGATTCATAGGATATCTATCACTGGTGGGACATTATCTTAGGCGATTCTTCCACCTTGGAGATTTCTTTTCAGTCATTTTCTCATGTTGGGATTGCTATCCCCAAACTTTTAGTTCATGATGCCAGACTTTTGCTTGAACTCAGTTACTTTGGTTATTTAAATGCTTTAGTATTCTATGTATGTGATGTTTGCCCATGTTAGTTGTACTTATGAGAGGTGATTCTTCCACATATATTATTTGTGGTTAATAAATGGGAAGGTGTTACAATTTGGTATTAGAGTGTCCTAATAACCATGTTGATCGATGTCCTTAGATATATCCTTATGAATGTCCTTTTTCCCTATGGGTGGCCCCTAAGAGAAAGTCTGACAAGGGAAAGGATCACACGGAGGGAAAGGAAAGTTCCTATGGTTCAGGGGGTAAGCATATAGACTTTGGAGGGGTCAACCCCAATAGTCATCTGAACCCTCCTCTCGATGTTCTCATTAAGGTCTTGACTGATGCTCTGACTACCCCGAGAGTGGTTGTAAAGAGATGGATAAACCAACCCTCTACTAAAACTTGGCAAACAAAGAACCAATGTGTGGCAGCGGAATTTAAAACTTTGACTATATTCATTTGTATAAAGAGTACATTACAAATTTCCCAAATGGGTGTACAACTTTATAAAAAAAAACAAGGATCTAGGTAGAGGAAGTCTAAAACCAAATAAATATTGTCTCCAAATAAAAACAACTTAATATATAGGCAGCTAATTCCATGCTAGCTAGATGTTCCCTTTCTCCTTAGCCTTATCCTTAGACAGGGTCACCAAGCTTCAACTGTGCACTCTGATCCTGTACTTGGGTTGTTGGGATCACCCAACAAGAGAGAGATAAAAGTATGTGTTAATCAAAAGGAATAAGGACCAATCATAAACTTAGAACATTGCATAACAAAAGCTTCACTACACTAAGAAATTTCAAGAGTATGAGGCAAGTAATCAAATAAGAATTTAGAAATATGCCATAGTCCAAAAAACAAAAATAATCAACATAGCATGAATATATTATGACACAAAATCATATCAATGCAGGGTGAGGCACCTATCGAACCTACACCAAGAGGAGAGGGGAACATGCACATCCCAAACCTCAAATATATATAATGTGGCAGGGGGACTAAAACCCCAGTGCATGGCAAGAGGACTAAAGCCTCAGTGCCATATGGGAGGTTTGTACTCATGTACACTACATTGTCATTTGGCAAAAAATGCATCATGCTAAATAGTTCACTTGGCAGTGGTGAAAATATAGATGATTTTGCATCATTGCATTGGGGAACAAAACCCATGAAACAATCTCAATAATTGAGCCATCATTAGTAATAGCAAGATCCAAACATTTCAAGTAAATGAGACAACATAGGCAATAGGAGAATCTAATAAATAAAGAACCAAATAAAGGCAAAAGAGAGATTTCAGGGCTAGTAATTGCCTCATTAGGAAATGGGGTTAGATAAATCCCAAACTAAAGGATAGGATACACATTACACATACATTCATTCATAATTAGAATAGGTCTCACATACATGAATAGGGTACACATACCTTATTGAAGATTCATAAACTTTCACCAGTTTGATTGTTATCCAAATCCATTTCCCTAGTATCATTATTTCACATGAATTAGTATGTATTAATGCATAAGTATAAAGAAAATACCCATTCTAGACCTTATTCAAAAACCTAATTTAAGAATCAAAACCTAGCCCAAAAGCATAGTTAGACTTCACTAATTAAGAAAACATGTTTAACTTCCCAATTTGGAGTTAAAATGACTTAATTACATATTTTGGAACATTTTATATCATCAAATAGGTATCCAAAGAAAACTTCAAAAAGGGAAATCAAATCATGACTCAAAAACTAGAAAATCAGATTCTACTCTAAAAATCGTTTACAATGACTATTTATTTGTATTTTTCTGACCAAGGATCAATTTATTATGATTTAAACAAATCGGGCCAATCAGAATGCAACAAAATGCCATGTAGGTAAAAATAAAAGCAAATATGCACGGACCACGGAGGTCGGACCCACACAAACATGGTCCAATCACATGCGGTCCAGTCAATCAGTCTGCGCTCACGTGGCCTCGGTCAAACGGGACTAGCGAATTGTGTAATTGACCAAACTACCCTTGTGATATAAATAATGTGATTAAAATCACAAGGGCATTAAGGTCATGCCAACATCTCAATCATCATTGTGAGAAAACATAATAGGATGTGAAATGTCTAGAATGCCCATGGTTGCTTAATTAATGCATCAACCTCATGGGGACTCAGATGTCAAAACGACCTCTGTCTTGTTGTTGCTTCGAGCCATGGCGCTCGGGAAGCAAGCCTGGTGATCGAAGCTCTAGGCTCTCGATCGCACACCTGCATGAAACCAAGAATAGAGAATGGGAGAAATCTCCTGATGCTCTCATGAACACAGGGAACAACAATGCGAGTCCTCGTGTGCTCATAAGCACAAGAACCAACCTCGCGGAAGACAGAACAGAGCAAACCAAAACTGGGATCAAAACACTGACAACCGGGCAAAAAGCCTCTTCTAAGAGTCCCAAAACATTTGTGGAGGAGTGGCAAAGCCAACGCAAGAGTCACCACCGTCAGAGGTGTAACTGAACTCCAAAAGTTTCGGTGGCGGCGGAGCTTCTACAACGAGGTTAAAATGAGCTATAGGTTATGGAGCTAGGGGCCAACGTGAGGCAAACTGAGACCAGGGATGGGAAGAATAGAGACCGACGATGCTTACCACATAGCTGATTGAACGTAGGTTGTCAGGAGCACCACTGCTTGGTCGAGGTCACCAAAAATGAAGATGGAGGAGGTCGAGTAGATTGGGGGCCAATGAGGAGCAATTGGAGGAGGAGGAAGAAGGGGTGAAGGCTAGGGAAGCCTTAGACGCCCTTAAATAGGTGTGGGGAGGTCACTAACCCTCACTGCCATATCTCGGTGGAGAGGAAGAAGAGCCATGAGTTGGGCATTTCACCTATGGTGGGAGAGAAGGAGTGAGCCAAGGCTCGTTAGAGTTGTTGTGAGGAGACAAAGCCAATGGGACAAAAATCTCATGAAACGGTGAAGAGGAGGGGGAGTTCGGGTCGGAGGACCAAGGAGTCACTATCTCGCGAATAGCCAGAGGAAGAAAACAACTCCTTGGCCATCAGATTGACGTGCGAGTAGAGCAAGGCTGTCGAATTGAGATCGATTGTGGACTGGGCAAACGTGATAAAGATATTAAACGAAATCATAGCATGATGCATTAAATGAATGAAATCAATTCATCTACCATAGTTACACTAAATTAAAACTCATAAATTCAATTTGAGGGGTCAAACATGGTCCAAATGACACCAAATTTGAACCATAGGTTAATTACGACTCCTAGATCAATGCTATACATTTAGTTTCTCTTTTTACACAAACTTTGTCCCTTAATTTCTATATGGCTATTAATTCATATATTAATATATAAATGAGTGATTAATATGAAGGTAATCTTTTTAATGATATACTAGAGTGAATTTCGAGATAGTAGATATATATTAGTATTAAGAGTCATATATCACCATATTATCATCTCATTAATGTATTATGGTCCATTTGGAGTAGAGAGAAAGTAAAGGGGTCAATTATCCTTTTAACTTGATTCAAATACACATTATCACTCATATCTTTATCCAAAAAGATATAAAGGCTCTAAATTAGCATTATCCATTTATATTCTCTCATCAATGGCCATATTGCATTATTAGTCCCCTATTATCACCTTGATTGGATTATTTGTGCAAAAACCCATTCATTGACATGAATGTAGTAAAATATAGATTTCATCCTCAAGAAGAGCTCAAATTCAACATTGAGGCCAAAGAAGGCTCCAAAGAATGGGAAATTTATGAAAAAGGCCCAAAAGGACTTTAAGGCAAATAAAATCTTGAAAGTGAGTAAATTGGGAATAGGACCCTAAGATTCAGTCTGTTACAGTGGTACAACCACCACTGAGAAACCAGGAGCTGACCCTGGTTGATTTTTTGAAGATCAAGCCAGAGACATTCTCTGGCAAGGCTAAGGCTGGTGTTGTTACTCGAGCTGAGGAATGGCTAATGAAAATCAAGTACTTCTTCTATGACTTGGTATGCCCTTAGCACTCTAAGCTCCATGTTGGGACCCATCTACTGAAATGTATTGCTCAAGTTTGGTGGGATAATTTCACCAATGCGAGGGGAATCGGTGATGCACTGTTAACCTAGGGGGAGTTTGACACTGCCTTCCAGAATGTCTATATCTCAGAGGTTATGGTGGAAAAGAAAGAACTAGAATTCAAGCATCTCAAATAGTATGACTCCATTGTCAGCCAATACGTAATGAAGTTCAATATGCTACATAAATATGGGACTGAAGATGAGGTGCATTTGGCCAAGAAATTCATGCACGGTCTAAAGTCAGACCTCGGCTATTCTCTAGTGGATTGTGGCATCAAGATAGTGCAGGAGGCACTGGAAGAAACTCTGGAGTTGGAAGGCCACTAAGGGAGAAGCTAGAAGAATGGAGGACCTTCTAGAAGAAACTATCAACACAACAACAACCACCATGGGGATAGAACAATAAGAGAAAGGCTCCAGAAGGTGTTCCAACTTAGAGGGGAGGAGCGTCAGCTTAGAGAGGCCCAAGAGGTCCACCAGCATAGAAAGGAGCACCAGCTAAAGGAGGATAGTGATTGTCAGCCCCAATCTACCCCAAGTACCAGCGAACTCATTCTAGAGAGTGCAGGCTCAAACAAAGTGTGTGCTACTTTTATGGTGAGGAGGGCCACATCAAGCTCAACTATTCAAAGATGTAGCAAAAGTTTGACAACAACAATCAGAAACAAGGTCTGAACAACCAGAGGGTGAAATGTCATGCAAGGGTCTTTGCCATGACTATTGAGGAGGTAGATGAAGATCAGGTCATTGAAGGTATGGCTTTATCAGATAGTTATCTGTTAAAGTCCTATTTGACTCAAGTGCATTGCATGCTTTCATATCTACTGCATTAGTTTCAATGCTAGAATTACCCGTGGAATATATCCACTATGATCTCAAAATTAGAACAACTAGTATATGTGTTAACATACCTTGGAGGATGATTTCTGGGGTTGGGATTACCCTGGAAGGGATATTATTTCCTACATACCTTATGGTTATGCCCTTAAATGACTCTGATATTATTTTGGGTATGAGTTGGATACATGAGCACTACACACTCCTAGACAGTAGGAGGAAGTTAGTCACTTTATCTCATCCTAACAAGGAGCCCTTATTTAGTAAAGGAAGGAAGAAGCATCACAAAGACTTCTTTGTTTCTACAATTCAGGTAGATAAGCTAAAGAAGAAAGGATGTCTGGTCTATCTTGTTTTGGTTATAACTAAAAAAGATAATCCTCTTGTTGATATCCCCATAGTAAATGAGTTCCCTAATGTCTTCCCTAAGGCCTTACCTAGACTACCCCCAGATCGAGAGCTTGAATTCTCTATTGATCTCCTTCCTGGAACTCATCCATTTCTAAAGCCCATACAGGAGGGCACTCGCAGAATGTGTTGAATTGAAGAAGCAGATAGAGTAGCTTCTAGATTTGGGCTATATTTGTCTAAATGCTTCTCCTTGGAGATCATTTTTCCTCTTCTTCAAAAAGCAGGATGGTTCCCTCTGTTTGTGTGTTGACTATCAGATGTTGAACTAGATGACATTAAAGAATAAATATCTACTGTTGTGAATAGATGACTTCTTCAACCAGTTAAAAATGGATAAGGTATTCTCAAAGATAGATTTTCATAGTGGATATCATCAATTGAATCCTCAGATATAGAGAAGATAGCCTTCGACACCAGATATGGACATTTCAAGTTTCTTGTCCTATCCTTTAGACTCACCAATGCCCCAACAAGCTTCATGGTCCTAATGAATCATATCTTTCATGAGTATTTGGACTCTTATATTATCATCTTCATAGATGATATTTTCATCTATTCTGATAATGACTAGCTGCATGAGGAACATATTTTCATCACTATCGAGACACTTCAAAAACATCAATTGTAAGAGAAGTTGTCTAACTGTAAATTCTAGATTTATGTTCCTTGGACATATAATTTCTGATGGCCATATTTTGGTTGATCTGGCAAAGCTCAAATTTGTGATGAACTGGGCTACCCCTACTACTCCTTATATCCAAAGCTTCTAGGTTTTATCAGGATAATGTATGTGTTTCATGCAAGACTTTTCTATTATAGCAAAGCCTCTGACAGTAGTCACACAAAAGCAAGACAAGTTCATTTAGAGTGATAATTGTGAGCAGAGTTTCCAGACCTTAATAAGGAGGCTCACTTCAACACTTGTACTTCCTTTAGGAAACAATGGATTCATCATTTTTAATGATGCTTTGAGGTTGTGTTTGGGTTGTGTGTTTCAACATAAGGACAAAGTTATAGCTTATGCATCCAAACATCTCAAATCACATGAGGAAAACTAGCCCACCCACGATCTGGAACATCCATCTATAGTATATGCATTGAAAATCAGGAGCCATTATTTGTACGATACATAGTTTGAGATTTTTTGTGATTATAAGAGCCTCAAGTATATTCTGGGTCAAAAATATATAAACATGAGGCAGCGATGATGGATCGAGTTCTTAAAAGGCCATGACTTCATTATCTCTTAACATCTTGGTAAGGCCAGCGTGATAGTTGATGCCTTGAGCAGGAAGAAGGAAGTCGTCATTACAACAACAATGATTAATGAATGAAAGATGATCCATGCCTTGGAAGAGTGGAGTCCACTACTCAAATAGGTAGAGTTAAAGATGGCACATCTTATGATCCATCCTGAGTGGACTTATGAGATACTACAAGCACAACAAAGTACTCATGACCTTCCTTGTATGTTGGGAAAATTATAGAAGAATGATGCTAACATAAAAAAGGACAAGGAAGGTGATATCTTAATGAAGAATAGGTTAGGGGTACCTACATCTGAGCTACAACATAAGATTCTATCAAATGCACATGGGACAAAGTGCATTATTCATCTAGGTTCTACAAAGATGTACTAGGACCTAAAGTGAGCCTTCTTGTGGGAGGGCATGAAGAGACATTTAGCATAGTTTGTGTCTAAGTGCCTCACATGTCAGTAGGTGAAAGCTAAACATTAGAGACATGAAGGTTTGTTGCAATCACTAGAGATTCCTGAATGGAAATGGGACAAGATAACCATTGACTTTGTCACCGGTTTACCAAAGTCCGAGAAGGGATTTGATGTTGTTTGGGTAGTTGTGGATCGTTTAACAAAAAGTGATCATTTCCTAGATTTTAAGACTACTGGTATAGTTTTAGATATGGTAGAGCTTTATATCTAGGAGATTGTATGACTACATGGAGTTTCTTCCTCCATAGTTTCTTATAGAGATCCAAAGTTTACTTCAAAGTTGTGGAAACAAGTCCACAAAGAGTTGGGTACCAAGCTTCATTTTAGTACTTCCTATCATCCTTAGACTGATGGTCAATCTGAGATCACTATTCAAACCTTAGAAGACATGCTCAGAACTTGCATTTTGGACTTGGGTGGTTCATGGGTGAAGTATCCTCTACTTGATGAATTTTCCTATAATAATAGTTTTCATGCAAGTATAGGCATGGAACAATATGAGGCCCTCTATGGGAGTACATGCAAGTATCCTTTACTTTGTCACAAGCCAGGAAAGAGGAGTTTGATAAGAAGCAAAGAGCTACAAATTCATACAGATCAGGTGGAACTCATTAGGGATAAAATGAAGGCAGCTCAAGATAGACTGAAAAAGTACGTTGATGGATGCAGATCTGATAGAGAGTTCCTCATAGGGGATCATGTGTTCTTAAAAGTCAAGCCCATAAATTTTATTGCTAGATCCAAAGTGAAAGGCAAACTCAATCCCATATATGTTGGTCCTTTTGATATTCTTGATTGGGTAGGTGAGAGTGCCTACGACTAGCCTTACCACCTCCTTATGAGCAATTCCATAATCTCTTCCATGCATCAGTGTGAGGAAGTATGTCCAGGACAGTTCCCATACTCATGAACCTATTGAGATCATAAAGATCTTTCTCGTGAAGAGATTCCGTTGAGGATCCTCGATACCCAGACAAAATCGTTAAAGAAGAAAGGCATTGTCCTGGTTAAGGTTCTATGGAAAAATCACAATCTAGAGGAAGCCACTTGGGAACTTAAGGAAGAGATGTTAAAGAAATATCCAGAGATCTTTAACCCCTAAATTTAGAGGACAAAATTTTCTTCAGGGGGAAAGGATTGTAACATCCTCATTTTCAAGTATCTAACTGTAATTTCCCTAATAGTACATCTTTGATGGTCAAATCTCATAAAAGGGGTCATTTTAACTAATCTTGCTCATTATTTTGCACTGAAATTTTTCCTAATCAAAGATGACGTGTAAAGAAGAGGAAACCCAAAATTTCATTATTTAATTACTTTTAAATAATTAGTCATAAAATATCAAAGATTTATCTATTATTCATTATATTAATTAATTTGATAACCCAACTCAAAAATTAACTATAGGAGAAGATCCTATACTTTATTGGGAGTGACTGGTCAAAGTTTGAGACCCATCAGACATTAACTGATAGGGGAAACAAAATTAGGAATCTAATGGTTAATAATGGATGGAAATTAATTAATATACACCTTTCTTCTCTGGCCGCTTTTTCCCTGACCGTCATATCAGATCTACTTTGAAGTGGACTGATCTCAGTCATCGTTCACTTTCTCCTACCTCGTCCTGAATAGGAAACATGGTTGCTCTCTTTTGATTGTGAAAATCTCGCAAGTCATTCACCCTTTTTGGAAAGTGACTCTTCCACTATCTTCTGGAGACTAATTCGCACCCAATGAGCCATTGCTCGAACACTAGAAACTCCTCTATAAGAAACGCCCTTCTCAGATGCCACTTCCTTCTCATTTTCGAGTAGAAAATCACCTTCTAGCCTTTTGTTTGATTCCCCAAGCATCCTCAAAGCTTCAATACACTCTCTCAAATCCTCCTCCACTGTCAATTCCATCGCATCAGCTTTGACCATCCCCATTCTACAACATCTTCAACCTTTAGCCTTCGGTCAATGTTCCCAACCCTCACATCACCTCACTTTGATTCCTTTCTCCTACACCATCTGTGGTACGCCAGGGACGAACCCCCAACTTCCCTTGGGTCGTGAATTGTTGAGGAAGTGTACCCTATAGAGCCCACGACAGCAGTCAGTCGGCACCTTGCCGCCGAAGGACACGAGGCACACACGGCCTTGCAGCGAGCAATGAGGAAGCACATGTGAGTCATCTGAAGATGTTTTGGCCCTCGAACCAAGTGGAGGGGGAGGTAATATCCCAACTTGACCACCATCTATTTTCCCCTTATTTGCGGCCTATTTTTCCACTATCTTTGGCGTCGTTGTTGCCTCGCCTCTGTGTCCACCCGCATAACATGCTTGTTGGCTCAATGTGGTTGTCATGATGCTATGTGTATGTTTGTTGTGAGGGTGCATAGTTTTTCTCATCCTTTACACCTTGCTTCCTCTATGTACGGTCATGGCAGAGTAGCCTCACTGCTCTTGCTTTTCCCTGGCATTTATAAAGATCACCAAGGTTGTCTTGGAACTTCAAGACTAACCTCTGATTCATTTGATCCCAGACTATTCTACTTTGTTTTGAACTGTGAAAAATATGTATGGTTGTGAGCTTTGTTCAAACTAAAGCATAGTTTGACCTTTTTTATTTGGTTGATGAGTGCTTTCTGTTTAACCATACATGTATTATTTTTGGATTTGTGCAATAGTGTTTAATCTACCCATCATTACCTCATTATAGTTTCATCTCATATCAAGCAAAACCCAACAGACAGAACTTTTCATTATGCTACCCGTCTACGATCTAAATCCCACACATACATATACACACCTTAATCATATAACAAAACTAGGATTAAGAGTTTGATAATATTTAACCTTAGATTAGGAAATGCCTATCCATGTTAGGTACATTAAGTAGGTAATCTCTTCACTTTAACTGAAGTAGTCCACTACAAAGAATAATGGTAAGACATATTATATGAATCGAAGTATGTATACATCCATTTAAGAAGGCAATGTTGTTCAATCATATATATCAAGCTAAGAAGTTAATGAATTGACCTAGATAGTTAAACTATGTGCTATTATCACCCTAACCATTTGTAAGTGGTTGATATGGTAATATGAATGTGACACAATGCTATATGCATGTACATATAGAGAATTATGTAATAAGAGTATAACTAGTTAACTAGTATATGTATCATGACCATATAACCCTTAATCTTATAAATACTACAATAACCAAATATAAAGAATTAATGTATGAATATTTGACATACATGGAAATGACTTAAAGTAATAATAATAATAATTAGAGCACCCTAATGGCCATAAATATGTTGACCAAAAAGGGATGAGAGATCTTATAAAACCTTTGGGTTTTATCGGGAGAAAATTATATCTAGTTTTCAAGGGAGCGATATCAAAAGGGATTTGCCTTACTATAGGTAAGTGAGCCATGTCCTATGAATTCTTATTCAGATATTATCTTTAGATAGTTTGTCTACATTAGGAAGGTTCTCCTAATGTAGTACTAGATCGCATTTAGACTTTCCAAGAGATATTATGTTACATGCATAGTTATGCCTTATGATGTTTCAGTAACTTGTTACCTACCACAAGCATAAGAATTCAGTTTAGTTGAATATGCTCAGTTACTATAGAGTGATTTCACTACATCAGATAAGTAACAAAAACTTCATAGATGTTCATATTAGATTCAGATTTAGATATACATTTAGAACTTAGTTATCAGTATTGAATTTTAGTATAAGTTCATATTAAGAAATTGGTAAACTTAGATTAAGATAAGTAAGTCTAAACCTTAAAGTAAGACATTATATGATAATTCCTCAATTTAGTAGTTCGGGGATGATTCAGAGGAATGTGTTGCCAAATCAAGGGAGTGTTTACTCCAATTCAGAGGTAGTTTGGTACCAATTCAGGGTGTAGATATGCCAATTCAAGAGGGCTTATTGTATAATGGTGGCCATAGTTAGATAAAATTCGTAACTAAAAGATATTGTTAAGCCTTTATAATATCCCTTTCAGTTATACTCATGTTTTATCCCTTGTGTTAGAATTCAATACCACTTACTCTAATCCCTAGTTTTTCCTCTCTTGTGCATGGTTGGGGATGCAAGGTCTGCAAATAGTGAGTAGTTGTTTGAGGGGTATCTTGAGGACCTGCAGATTCAGAGGATATCTATCACTGGTGGGACTTTATCTTAGGTGATCCTTCCAGCTTGTAGATTTCTTTTCGGTCATTTTCTTTTAGTTCCTGTTCGGATAGGTATCCCCAAACTTTTAGTTCATGATGCCATACTTTTGCTTGAACTCGGTTACTTTGGGTATTTAAACACTTTAGTATTCCAAATATGTGATGTTTGCCCATGTTTTATGTACTTATGAGAGGTGATGCTTCCACATATAGTATTTGTGCTTAATGAATGGACAGGCGTTGCAAACTTCTTCAACGTTTTCTTCACCTAGAGGGGTTGAGAACAAAATCCCACAAAAAGAGAGCAAATAGGAGATGTCGATAGCATTGGTGTGTCTGTATATCAGTTATGTAGGGCAATTAATGAACCAAAATAGGATCACAAATATGATAAGTTATTTCCATCAAAGAGGGAACAAAATTCCTTAAGGGAGTGAAAAGAGGAAGCTTCAAACAAAATCCTAATCAATATTAGAAGAAATCAAGATAGATCTTGTCCTAAATCACAATATATATCACAATAATCATAAGCATGCATGTCAATATGAGAATTGGAATAAAACAAAAACATAAGTTGAGGCATCACCACCACTACCCAAAATGTATGCTTGTGAGCAATGGGAATCAACACCCTATTACTCATGAACTTGTAATACCACCTAAAGCATAATAACCACTTACATCATGCTACTTATCCTAATAAATATGCAAGTGGACAGAGAGGCAAGATGAACTTTAGTTAAATTCATTACTAAACATTTAAATCATAATCATGCCACAAAGGTCATATTAGATCAACTTCATTAACAAGATGTAATTTCATCTAATGAGGGAAAATATGTCAAGTTTTCCATTGTAAAAATGGTTCAAACTACAAAAATATGTTGGAAATAATGAAATATCATCAAGATACAAGAGATTGGTTCCAATTTGTAAATTTCAATAATAATAATAATAATCAATTCCAAGATATGGGAACCAATCCGATCAAGTAGATGTATTTAGGGAATTCCAAGGTAACTATACCCCAATGAGGTGAAACATACATAAGATAGATTTATTGCCCTAAATGAATAAAATGAAATGCAACATACATTAATCCTCATGTCAAAGGTCTCAACCAAACCCCAAGTCCAGCTCATGATATTCCTCCCCTAACATTCAATAAAAATATTACAATTATTAGTTATATATGTGAATTAAATCCTAGAAAAACACTTTTTTATCTCAAATTGCATTATTTTAAGTTAGGATTTTTATAATTTAATATTTGTGTTTCCATATACTTTTTGATAAACATACAATTAATAATTGAATTCAGCAAGTTAAGTACATTTAGTTTATTGACTATTAGAACCACTAGGTAATTATAAGAGAACCCCACATGTGATTTTACAATTAGAAAAGGCACATCAATTAATTTACAACCAAAAAAGTAATATGACCAACTAGTAGGGTTGAAAAGAAGATAATACCCATAATACATATGAAAAAATATGAATTATATTTAGGGTAGAAATGTGAAAAGTCCAACAAAATGTTCCTCCTTTACTTATTCTGTAACATCCCAGGATTTGAGGCCTCGGATAACATGATCTTAAAAGGAATGATTGGACTACCCATATCACCAAGGTGCACCTCCTTTTCCGGGAGCCCATCACTAAAGAACTCCATAGTTAAGCGTGCTCAGCTTGGAGTAGTACTAGGATGGGTGACCAGTCGGGAAGTTGATCCTGGCTTGTGCGCCAGTGTGGACAAAGTGTGCATTTAAGGCTAGTGGTGGTTTGTGGGGACAGGCGTCATTCCTTAAACTCTACTAGAGCCTTGGGCAGTGGGCTCGGGCGTTACAAATGGTATCAGAGCCATAACCCCTCCAGTAGGTGGGGCCCACATGGACATGGCATGCCAGTCTTGAGCCATGCAGTCCAGGCATGTAGGAAAGGATTGTCCATGGTAGACGTAGCCACCCTTGCGCTGGTATTCCTTGATCGGGAGCTGGGTGTCCATGGTCCATAGTGGGTATGCACTGAAATGGGGTCAGATTATGAGGCCTTATAGTTGAGCCTTGACGAGGACATCAAGAGCCTAAGTGTGGGAGATTGTAACATCCCAGGATTTGAGGCCTCGGATAACATGATCTTAAAAGGAATGATTGGACTACCCATATCACCAAGGTGCACCTCCTTTTCCGGGAGCCCATCACTAAATAACTCCATAGTTAAGCGTGCTCAGCTTGGAGTAGTACTAGGATGGGTGACCAGTCGGGAAGTTGATCCTGGCTTGTGCGCCAGTGTGGACAAAGTGCACAGTTAAGGCTAGTGGTGGTTTGTGGGGACAGGCGTCATTCCTTAAACTCTACTAGAGCCTTAGGCAGTGGGCCCAGGCATTACATATTCATTTTCCAAACATTTTGATCTTAGTGGAGCTCAACGAGTAAACAAAAGGGATATTTGATGAGAATAAGTGCAAACTTATAACCCCATAGAGTTCCATGTCCCTTGTTAATCTCGACAACCTCCATTAGAGGTTGAGAAGAATGCAACAAAGGAGCATGTTCTATCATGATTAACTTGAGTGAAAACTCAACCCACAAGATAAAGACTAAAACATAATCATATATAGCTTCCATTCAGTTCCCGATGACTTAAGTCAGTCATCCAAGAAATTATCATCGTAAATCTCAATTTATTCATAGGTATTGAACAACAATGACTACTACTAGGAAAAACCCCAAAAAAGAGTGAAACATGATGTCTACCTTATTTGAGTCAACTTACACAGTAAGAGTCTTTGTAAGGTCCAAAGAAACTACTCTATGTGATTGAAGATGATTGTGATGGTCATTTCCATGCCAACAAACCCCAAGTGTTGGATGGGTGTAGACAGGCTGGGTAAGGTAACATGACATCGTATGAGACTGTAGAGAACATCAAGATTAATGTTTTGGGGTTGTGTAGGGGTTTTAGGATGGATATTTATAGATGTGAAGGCTATAAATGGTGATTATCCTTGGTGGAGAGGGAAATAGGGATTAGGAGGTAGTTGATGTTTGTTAGAACTCTAAAGACCACCAAACCTAAACAAACTAGGATCAATGGGTTTGTCTCTAAAAAAGGAACATGAGGAGTGATGATATGCATGCAATAACAAAGAGGGGAGCAAGATCAAGGAGATGAAAAAAAACTCAACTATAGAGTCATTTATAGGAGGGGAAGTGGATCAGGATGATGAAGGAGAAGGCAAAATATTTCCCACTAAACCCAGTCTGACCCAATTAGGGACCCAATAAAAGTAGAGTGTAAAAGCAACTTGTGACAGTCAAACTTAGCTAAATTTTAGTAAATTTTAAATTAAACCTAAGTTTGATCCAAGTATAGTTCAAATACTAGTTAATAGAATAACTAAATATGTCTTACCATTTTAAAGTTAAGTATCCTAGTCAATGGTGACACTGGGAATTCAATTGTAAACATAGTTTCCAAGTTAATGAGTTTGTTTTAGGTCATCTACAAGGCTAGGTGATGTGCACACATAATATCATCTTTTGAACCATGTTTGGTTGCATATCCCTGTTGTTTTGACTCAATTATCACTCTCATTCATGCTAGATTCTATATTTTTAGCTATTCTTACTTGTATCATGGTTTAGATTGTATGCACTATATTTTGCAATGAAATGGTGAGGAGTATATCATATTATCACTTATTGGATCACTCCTAAAGTATCTACATGTTTTGGGGTCCGAAACTGTGCAAACACCACTTTTTACGATGTGTAAAACTGACCTACACACCGTAAGTTATGATCAGAATACACAGCAGCCCAGAATAGCCATTGACACACTGTGTCATTTATAGACACGCAGTGTCAACATGGGACATGACGTGTTTTTTATGAAATGATGTGTCAATGTATAGGAGAATTCCAGTCAAGTTACATGCACTTTGGGTTACGTCGTGTGGCCAATTTACACACCGTAAGACCTAAAAATCGGGTTTTCTGCTAAGTTGTAACTGCCCACATGCCGTGTGAAGTTACCCACACACTGTGTAAAGTATATTCGACCCAAACTCAAAGAACAACCGCTCCACTCTCATATATATGACTGGGAATGACTTGGGGCAGTTATGACGGCTTAGGACGGACCTTTTGGAGGGAAACTCGACTGGAGGGAGTCTGGGAGAAGTTGGAGGACACCAAGGGAGATAGGCAGTGGTTACTCAAGAGAGAACCCTCTTCTTCTTCCTTCTTCTTCACTATTTGTATCAAGGATCTTATTCTTCCTCTTCTATCCTCTTGGGAGTGAAGAAATCTGGAGAAAGTGCAGCAAGCAAGGACAGAGCTTGACTTCTAGTCAGAGTTCTTCTTCGTTCTACTACTTCTCACGAACATACTAGTTCTTTCTACTCTTTTACTACATCCTTTGATGTTTTCTGCTGCTTGTACCTTCTTTCTCAAGCCATGGATGAGTAGAATCTGAATCTTGTACATGGGAGAGTAACTCCCATGTCATAGCTTGTATGAACATATGAATTTCATATTAAATGTTAGTTGCTTACATGTTCCAAGAGTTATTTCAGATCTGAAATGCTTGTTTGTGTGATTGGCCATCATACTTGCATGTTTTATACTTTCTTTCATAATTTGAGAAGCTATGTTTGAGAGTATGGAGTTACTCTTTTGGCAACTTGTCCTTGACCGTGAGAGTGTCTGGGATTAAGTTGAGGAGCAAGGTTTGTGATTCAAAATGAAATACATACATGAGAGTGATGTATGGAGTTAGAATCGTCATCACTTCACCGGGAGGTGAGTGATGACTACAAACCTCCTTTGCAAGTTAATTAACATATTTAAATTCGTATTTTAATATAAGCTATGATGTGATAGTGAAATCCCAAGTCAAGGATCCTCCTAAATCTAAATATTAACCTATCTTAAGTGATAATTTATTGTTTTGTTTTAAATCTGTAATTTAGTTGTTCTAATCTAATCATCTTGGGTACAACGATCTAGATTATTGAAAATCATAACTCTTGCTCCAAGATAACCAACGCTCCTTGTGTTCGACCTCGATTACAACTACTCTCATATACTTGCAGGAAATAGCTAGTTGAGTAAAAGATCATTATATGATTGAAACTCATTAGTGTAATAACCGAACAAGTTTTTGGCATTGTTGCCATTGAGCATCTGTATTCCTATTAGAGAAAGAGTTGTTGATAAGTAAATGAGACTAGATCACAACCTTCATATCCACCATCATATCCATAAATCATAATTCATCATGATCATCATAATTTGGTATATCTTCCATGTTTGTTTTTGTATCTCACTCACCTTGTTTATTTGTGGGAACATATGGGGTGTTCATAAAAAGATCCTTGAACCGTACATATATCTACATTCTGAAAATGAACACATCATTTGCAGTCCTCATGGAGCAAGAAGGAGTGAAACCCAAACATGTATGGAGGAATCACAACCCACACAACCATCATCCATGTCACAATCATCCAAATGACATTCACACATGCCACCTTCATCCACATCACCTTCATATGCACCACCCTCATCCACACATCTTTCATCCACACCACCATCATTCACACCTAATTCACCACCATCATATACACCACCAACACCCATACCAAATTCTTCCACACCCTCATATCCACCACCTTCATCCATACCACATACACCACCACCATCTACACCACATCCACCTAATCCTCCAGATCCACATGAAGAACTAGTCAAGGAGGATGATCTTCCTCTTAAGGACTACTTTGGTACAGCTTCAATGCACATGAGTAGGCCTATTAATATTTCAAAATTTGAGGTAGAGGAGTTTTCTATCAGCCCATCCACCATGCAATTGCTACAACTGAATGCATTTGGAGGGACACCAATGGAGGATCCAAACCTCCACATTGCTGAATTTCTACAGTTGCTAAGTACCATAAAGATATATGGCATTCCTACTGATGGGATATGCCTAATCCTTTTTCCATTCACTCTTAGAGATAGAGCCAAGGCATGGCTCTATACTTTTCCAAAGAAGTCAATCGGCACTTGGGAGAGCTTCTAAAGGTCTTTTTGGTAAGATATTTTCCACCTAGAAAAACTTTACAACTGAGGAGTCAACTCATCAATTATTCTCAAAGGGATGGAGAGACCTTGTATGTACATGGGATAGGTTCAAAGATCTTCAACATCTTTGTCCACATCACAGTCTAAGAAATTGGCTTCTATTGCAATCTTTCTATAATGGTT
Source organism: Alisma plantago-aquatica (assembly GCA_963693085.1). NCBI lineage: Eukaryota > Viridiplantae > Streptophyta > Magnoliopsida > Alismatales > Alismataceae > Alisma > Alisma plantago-aquatica. The sequence goes on along the minus strand of OY856410.1, from coordinate 1,431,997,367 downwards.
TGTGCTACAATACAAGGATGTCTGTTGATGCAGCTACAAATGGAGCTCTAGTAAACAAATCTTATGGAGAATACTATGCTATTATTTAAGATATGGCCGAAAATCATTACCAATGGAGTCCGGCTATAAGCTACCACCCATCCTTTTCACATACTACTTCTGGAATGCAAGTGGAAGATCACACGGTTGGTGCTATAGACTTGATTGCAGCAAGGCTAGACACTTTGTCACAAAGGTTTCAGAATCTAAGCACGCAACTAATTTAAACAACCAACAATATTTTTGATGCATGTGGGTTTCTTGGACACTCATCTTCTACATGTTATTCTTCTTCTATTTATTCTCCAATGGGCTACACTCCACCGGACTTCTACAACAATGTCAACCTGAATTTCATTCAGCCACAACAACCACAAGTATCTTACAACTTAGAGTCTATGATTGCAACATTTATTTTAACTCAAATACAGCAAACTGAGTTCCATCAACAATGAAAATCTATGATGGATTCTATTTACCAACTCTCTTCTAAGGTGGAGGCTATAGCCACTCATACACACATATTGGAGAAACAAATTGCCCAGCAAGCTATTTTTAGCAAAGAAGCATTTCCATCTTTCTTGCCTAGTCCACCAAAGATGAATCCTACATATTTTAGGTCGGTGACATTGAATAATGGAGTTTTTATAGAGGTATATCCTTCAAAGTATGATGATGTTGATATCCATGATGATTATGAAGTTGCAACTAAAGGGGAGAAAGCTACAACACATTCTCTACAAGTTGATTCTTCAAGCAAGCCACATGTCATTCTTCTGCATACTCTTGATGACACTTTGCTTGCTCATAGGTGTCTTCCCTTGCCCCAAATCAAGGATATATTTGCAAGGAAGTGTCAACCTTTGGCACAACAATTTCCAGCAGCAAATCAGAGAACTGGTCCTCCATGGACTTTGATGTTTCGACCATGATGAGGTACCCAGTTGCAACCTTTTTAGTTTGATTTCTGCAGTGAGAACACTGTACATTTCAAGCTTAGAGGGGGCAACTGGATGGTAACTTAGTTCATTTAGTTTTTCCCTTTCATGTTATTTGCATCTTGTCATTTACTTTTGTTGTGTGTTCACAGTTCAGTCTTTTGTTTTCAATAAATTGCATGAAATTGAGCTGATAGTTTTGTCATGATCAATACCCTCCTTATGCTTGAGCCATCTCTTTATATGCAAAGATAATGGCTTATTGGCAATAGTTGGGCATACATCACATCTCTTGAATTTTTTTGATAATCATGGCTATTCATCTTGCATTTAAATATGAACATGAATTGCAATTATTTCTCTCTTGTCCTAACACATGTAAAAAATAAAAAATTTTGAGTTTATGAACTATAGAGTTGTGATTAACATCTTGATTATATTTCCAACATTATAATGAATATTCCACTACTCTTCTTGAGAAAATTCTTATAAATGATTGAATTTCTAACTTATATATCCTAAATCAACTTGGCAATATCCGAAAAGGGAAGGGTAGAAAGAGGACAACGAGGTATCAAATGAGGTACCCGAATCACATGAAAGGGGGGATGTTTTTGAAAATCTAGTGAAACCCAAAAAGATGGCTAAGTTGCCCACACATTCTCCAACTCAAAAGGTTAGAAATGTGTTTGAAAGAGGGACACTAATCCCCAACCAGTATTCCACGTGCACGTAAGCCTATACTTAGCAGTCGAGTATTGTGCACGTGAATCCTAATAGAGTTTTTGATTTAAATGATAATGCCAATGCAGATGGATGGAGATGTTAATGGATTTTCATTTCATTTCATCTTTATTATCAATTGAGTTTGTGGCGTATCATTTCTTTATTGTCTTTATCATCTTTTTGCTAATGATTGCTCTCTAGTTGATTCACCCAAGATTATTTGAATATCTATTTGAAACTAAATTTCATCTAGAGAGTTAGAATTGAATTCGTAATCAGTTACATATTTGAATGATGAAAGTGCCTTTTCTAGACCTATAAATTCATTTTTCATGTGGATATGTTATTGTGCCCATCTATTACTCTACAACCATGTATCTATTTCTTTTTTCTTGAGGACAAGCAATGGTTCAAGCTTAGGGGAATACAATATGCACAAATCATATCATCTTTTGGACCATGTTTGGTTGCATATCCATGTTGTTTTGATTCAATTATCACTCTCATTCATGTTAGATTATATATTTTTAGCTGTTGTTACTTGTATCATGGTTTGATTTGTAGGTACTACATTTTGCAATGAAATGATGAGGAATATATCATATTATCACTTATTAGATCACTCCTCAAGTATCTATGTGTTTTAGGGTTCAAAACTACGCAAATACCACTTTTTACGACGTGTAAAACTGGCCTACACGTCGTAAGTTATGAGAAGAATACATAGCAGCCCAGAACAACCCAGAATAGCCATTGACACGCACCGTGTCAACATGGGACACACTGTGTTTTTATTTGACACGTCGTGTCAATGTACAGCATAATTTCAATCAAGTTACAGGCACTTTAGGTTACACCGTGTGGCCAGTTTACACGCCGTAAGACCTAAAAATTGAGTTTTCTGCTAAGTTGTAACTACCCACACGTCATGTGAACTTACCCACATGTCGTGTAAAGTATATTTTTGACCCAAACTCAAAGAACAACCGCTCCACTCTCATATATATGAATGAGAATGACTTGGGACAGTTATGATGGCTTAGGACGGACCTTTTGAAGGGCAACTCGACTGGAGGGAGTCCAGGAGAAGTTGGAGGAGACCAAGGGAGATAGGAGGTGGTTACTCGAGAGAGAACTCTCTTCTTCTTCCTTCTTCTTCACTATTTGCAGCAAGTGTTACAACCCCAATTTTTTTGGGTTCAAGTGGTGAGAAATATAATTTCTCATATTAAAGATGTTTGAACAAATAATCATATATTTGGTTGAGAATAATTGGATTTCGTTAAGATAGCCTTGTTGTATGATTTGTGGGCTTTATTGGCTATTGGGCCCAATAAAAGGAAAATAACAAAGCAAATTCAATTAGTAAATGGATAATTGAATTTTAAGAAAAGAAATATGTGGAAACCTCTAGAAGGCAAATCCAAAGAGGATTTCGTGCCTCTTGGGTTCCTTGGGTACCAAGGAGTCCAAGGTTGCAAAAAGAAAGCAATAGAAAAAGAAAAGATTAATTAAGTATTTCTTTATGAAGAAAGAAATTGGGAAATAATGATATAATGTGGAAAATGAATGAAAAGAGACATAAATGAGATTTCTTGGGGAAATTTCGTATCCATGAGGTTTCTAATATTAAAAGGAATGCTAATGAGGAAAATACAAGAGAAATAAAAAGAAAACCCCAAAAAGGAATATTTAAATGAGAAATAAACAAGATAATGTGAAATAAGGCATAAAGATGCATCTAGAAGGATAATAAATATCCTTGGAAAAGGATTTCGAAATAATAAGATTTATTGGGTGCCAAGGAGCCCCAATAAAGGAAAAGGAAGAGAAAATACCTTAATTATAAAATAAAGAGGTAATGGGAATATATAATCCATTAATTATGTAATTTTGATTAAAGGAAGTGTTTTCCTAAGAAGATATATATATTCGTGGCCAATAGATTAAAAGGCAAATAAAGAGAGTTAAGGAGAGGAATTTCAAATTCCTAATACTTAAAGAAAAGGGATATTAATGGTTAAAGAAGAGAGAGAGATGATTGCTCCTCAAACAAGGAAAATAAGTTTTCTTTCAAGAATCGGACTTGAGTCCTCGAGGGGGCACGCCTTAGGGCTTCGTGCTCGCCCCTATATAAGGGTAGACTCTCCAGTCCGAGCCCAGAAGATTCCCCACATGGCTTCTCCTCTTCTTCCATAGTTTCTCCCATAAACCCTAACTAAAGTAAATTTGGGTGCTTTCGGAGCTGCGAGGCTGAATGAGGGAGTCGCAAGAGAGCCCTGCTGCGTCTGCAACAGCCTGGAGTGATTAGGAGGGCTTTTCTTCACCCTTGACGACCATGGCAGCAGCCGCACGGCTGCTTTGGGCGGCCGTGTTGCAGGTCTGCCCAGGTCCTGTTTCCGCCACCATGAGCGCAACCGAGAGCTTGGTTGGTGCGGCGGAGGGAGGCCAAGGGAGTGGAGTAGGTTCCGTAGATCGAGGAGATCCAGAGAGGAAGGGAGAGACTCCGCAAATCGCGCCTAAGGCGACAAGGAGCGGCGTCCTAAGGAAGAAGATGAGCTTGGGGTCTGTTGGATGAAATTGCCCTTCGCGGGCTATAGAGCTGGACGTTTCAAGTGAGGGCAGTTCTGTAATTTGGTTATGTTTCCAAATCAAGCGCATGCATGGGATAGGTGACGTGGCATCGTGCCATTGGCTCAAACAGGTAATTCATACAAAATTCATATCTCGAGATTCGTAACTCCGATTAGGACAAGTGATATATGAATTTTGATCAGAAAAATGCAAGGAATCCAATAAAAATATAATTGGAGCCTGGTTATGCTTGAAATTCGAAAAGTAATAAAAGTTATCAACTTTAATGTATTAATGGTAAAGAAACCCTACTTTGATATGATTAATGTGATTAATAGGGTTTAATGAATCATTAGGGTTGATATTAACTTGTTAAATGTAAAAAGGAACATTGAGTTCAAAAAGGAAGAACTTTGCACATGATTAGTTTAATTTAGAATTTATATGCTTGAAATTGGAAAAATACATAAAGTTATCCTCTTTAATGATTTAACTAAGGAAAAACCCTTAGATTTGATAATAGATGGATAATTCAAGCTGATATTAACCTTTTGTTAATAAAAGTGAAAATAGGATTTGAAAAAGATGATCTTTTGATATAGTTGGTTTAACTTAGGGTTCTATGTACATGAATATGCCTTAATGGGATTAGAAACCCTAATTTATGTTGATATGAATTCTAATGGTTTTAATTGTACAAATCGAAGAATAAAATGGAGATATGATGATTCGAAGATAAATTGAGTACCAAAGACCTTTAATGTGAATTATTCAGATAATTAGTGTTTCCTAGTGTATAAAGGTGGAAATAGTAATAAATAAGGTTCATATATGTGAGTTGAACTATAATGGAAAAAAATGATTTGTCAATTTGAAAGAAGCCAAAGATGATAATTAGCCTTAATGTTTTGGATATGACCTAAAAGGAAAAGATAATAGTTTTAGTGTGAAAGAAACATATTAGATTTAATTGACATTCAATTGTGCCTATGATGCAGAAAGTAGGGTTTGTGAACTAAAAGAGCATTAAAAGTGATAAATGCAAAATGAAGGCTAAAAACCTAATAAAACCCTAAGGGTGGCCTAGAAATTATAAGGTGGAATCCAAGTTGATCTTGTGGATGTTTTGAATAAAACAATGACATTTGGATGTTATGCATTATTTTTAGGATATTGTTGATTGCTTGTTAATTGTGTTGAATGTTAATGCATGGACATCAAGTTACTATGGATCAGGTATGTGGTTACGATTATGAATAACCGCTATAGTTTCCCGATGTATTCTCGGATGTTTAATCGCATTGAATGCAACTATACTGTTGGATGTTTATTTATTTCATGCCACTATAAAGTGACTATGATTATCACCATAAATGTGCATGTACAACTGGCTAGATCCGGGTCCACCTCTGTTACTTTGAAAAAGCTAAAAAGGGGTAATCCTAGAGTAAGGTCTAGGTTTCCATGAGTTAGAGACTCTTTAGCAAATCCTGAGTTAAGGAGTGGACTACTTACGAGTAGTGCCATGTGACTCAACCCTAGAAATGGGTTCACTTATAGTGGATCATGAGGGGTTTAATGGGGAAAACACAGAGGATAGGGTACTCTTGGATCGCGGAGTTATATCTAAAACGTAATATTGGTTGTTAAACAAGTAATTGAATGATTACATTGTTATCATAGTTGCATGTTTACTATTTCCCCCACATACCAGCTACGGCTGACCGACGTTTTGTTTGTCGGCATTTTAGGTACAATGAAAAGAACAAACAGTAAAGTGGCACATGTGATTCTAAATGAGAATTAAAGTGCAAAGGAGGATTAGATAGATTAGTATCGGTGTGGATAGAAGAGTAGAGATCCAAGTTTTCAAAAGGTATGTAAAGAAAAATTTTATTACCATTTTCAGTATAGTCTGTTAGAATTTAATAATTTTTTATGGTTATATGTCGAACCTTTGATCCGGGATTAATGGGTGCGGCTCAACCTCTTGGTCTCCCTTAATTGGGGGTTATCAGGAGGTGGGGTCGTAACAGCAAGGATCTTCTTCTTCCGTATAAATCTACTTGGGAGTGAAGAAATCTGGAGAAAGTGTAGTAAGAAAGGACGGAGCTTGACTTCTAGCCAGAGTTCTTCTTCATTCTACTACTTCTCACAGACATACTAGTTCTTTCTACTCTTTTACTATGTCCTTTGATGTTTTCTACTGCTTGTACCTTCTTTCTCTGGCCATGGATGAGTACAATCTGAATCTTGGACATGGGAGAGTAACTCCCATGTCATAGCTTGTATGAACATATGAATTTTGTACCAAATGTTAGTTGCTTGCATGTTCCAAGAGTTGTTTCATATTCAAATGCTTGTTTGTGTGATTGGCCATCATACTTGCATGTTTTATGCTTTCTTTCATAATCTAAGAAGATGTGTTTGAGAGTATGGATTTACTCTTTTGGCAACTTGTCCTTGACCGCGAGAGTGGCTAGTATTAAGTTGAGGAGCAAGGTTTGTGATTTGAAATGAAATACATACACGAGAGTGGTGTATGGAGTTAGAATCGTCATCACTTCACCGGGAGGTGAGTGATGACTACAAACCTCCTTTGCAAGTTAATTAACATGTTTAAATTTGTATTTTAATATAAGCTATGATGTGATAGTGAAATCCCAATTCTAGGATCCTCCTAAATCTAAATCTTAATCTTTGTTAAGTGATAATTTACTATTTTGTTTGAAATATATAATTTAGTTGTTCTAATCCAATCATCTTGTGTACAACAATCTAGATTATTAAAAATCATAACTCTTGCACCTAGCTAACCAATGTTCCTTGTGTTCGACCTTGACTGCAACTACTCCCGTATACTTCTGGGAAATAGCTAGTTGAGTAAAAGATCATTATATGATTGAAACTCGTTAGTGAAATAACCGAACACTAGGGTTTTTACTCATTATCTAAAAAATGTATTATCTTAACATGGAAAGACTTATATTATTTTTCTTTCATGCAATCCATTATTTTACTTAATTAAGTTCTATTTAATCAAATATTTCATATTTAAGGGCAACTTAAATTGTCCCAACTTATATAAAGCATCCACTTACTACTTCTTCATATTTTTGAAACATTTTTGACATGTTGTAGTTAGTTGCATACTTTTATATTGAATATTTGTTAATACCATTTTAGGTGGCATGTGTGTAAATAGATCATGTGACATGTATTGTATACTTTGAACAATCATACCTACATAAAGGTATTAGGTCCATCTTGATGTGTGTTAAAATTATGTCAAAGAATATTAAGACCTAAGGTTATCAATGTACATATTATTATGCCAATTATGTATTTGTTAGGTTTAGTAAAGTAGAAGCTAGGGTTCTGACCAAGTCAGTACTATTTACAAGATACACATGATTAACATATTTGTAGTCTAGGGTTATATTATATTGATTTGAATTCCTCATTCGTACAAGGCTTATGGATCTAAGACATTTTCAATGTAAAAGCTAGATGAAGACAATGTTTGCCACTAAGTTACTTATTACAAGTTCATTCTGTTTCAATCAATATCAAAAGAGGTATAACTGGGTACATTCAACACCTCATTTGTTAGTTCTTGAAGAACTAACCTATTGGAATCCAACTCCTAAAACCAAGGTTTCCCTAATCATGATAGAATATTTAGGTATGTTATAGGTTGGGTAGTTGATCCCATGTGATGTCTTATACTTTTGTTACTATTCTTATATATGTAAGGTATTGGTTTAGTTTCATGTTGGAACCTATGTGTTCTAAGGCTCGGTGTAACCTAGTTGCTATGGTCATTGAAGACAAGTTTAGTTAATTGAGAATTGGATTTGTGGGTTTGAGTTTAATGTCTTTATTCACCATTTATTCATACACTATGGTGTGTTGAGCTTTCAGTTGTCTTGGCATGACAGGAATATGACTTATGGGTTGCAATTGCTCTTAGTTTTTTAATTGGAAGCCCATTCATTTGCATGATGTTCCCTTGATTTTTTCAATGGGAGCCCATCCATATCTTAGATGATGATTTATATGTCTATGTTTTGATGTTGGTAGTATATTCTAAATCAGAATTTTGAAGTCTTAATAAAAATAAAAATGTTACTCATATTCCCTACCACTTTCTATAGATATTTTATTGGATGCTAGTATAAGATGGAATTTATCTAAGGATTTATAGAAATGTTTGTATTAGGGTCTAATAAGAAGGATGGTATTTAAAATACAAGCCCACTCTGTCATGAATCAAAACCTAGGATTTTACCTTATTCCATTATTAGAAGAGTCTCGGTCCCCTAGATTTGACCAAACAAGGATAAAATTTTATCTAAGTGGATAATGTTAATACATAAAACATATTATGTTACTATAAGCAACAACACATAACATAGTACACTCATACTTACAATATAACTTAAGGGCCAAAATGAAAATGAACTCATGAAATATGTCACACATATTTCCTTTGCTAGCTAATATTCACATAATGGTTAAATAAGAAGAATAATGTACATCAAACATATATTACAGTAACAACTAAAATTCTCATGTACAATCATCTAACTTGAAGTGGAATTATTGGACTATATATGTCAAACAAGTAAAATATTGAAATTCATGCATAATAATATAACAAAACTATTTTGGAAACATTGTGAAGAGATAGGACTCTAAATAATAGATAATAATAGTAATGATGTAATATATTCATAATACATTGGTAATGAGAAAAAAATCCTAATGGTGCCATAACTCATAAAATGAAATCTCAAAAGTGAAATGTTATGGTAAAGACGTGTTCCTTGGTCCCAATTAGGTTCGGTGTCGAGTTTCACAAAATTTAAACAATAATAATTATACTAATTATATTTAAAGAGAATAGGAGAAAAAACTAAATGTGTTAAATAAATTATTAAATGTCTTCAAAAGTGGAAATAAATCCCAAATTCGAATTCTACATACCAAAATTTGTCTATGCATGAATTTTCACATAAATTGGACAATTTTATCCATACAAAATTTATTTAGGAGATAGAATATAATTTTAATTCCAAATAATTAAATAATATAGTAAACAACCACAAAAGGAAAAATTAGTGGCAAAATCGTAGTCCTCACATTTTAGTTTGCTTGTAGGCCAAGTTTCACATCTTTTGAGTGTTCTTAGATGCCTAAAATTCATTAAGAAAAGAAAAAGGAAAGATAAGACCCAAAAAATAAATTTATTATTAAAAGGAGAACATCTAATATATTAAATATATAGTACAAATCAACTTGTACATATTATATGCATATAATTCATCTGAAGTTTTAATAAATAAAATTATGTTGTAATATAAAGGGAAATAATGTTGTAAATGCATGCTAAATCTATGGAAAATTTATCAAGGTGGAAATTCTAAAAATGATTACTTTCCAAATACAATGTAACTGAGCTAATTGCAAAAACGTGGAATATGTGAGATATTTTAATAAATTAGATTAAACTTTAAAGAACGAAGGTCTCCCTACTTAATGATTTAAAGTAATAGATAAATGAAAACAATCACGTTAACATATCATAAAGGAAACAAATATTTTAACTCAATTATATATTTGTTTAGAAACAAATAAACATTACCAAATTTTTATAATCAATTAGTTCACTCAAACAAAAAATAATAATAACCTTGACAAAATGATTTCCTTAGTAAACCTCACGTATTACCTTTTAAAATCGTTAATAATAAGGAAATAAAATAAAAATGGTTCGATGGATAATGTTTACACCCTTTGATTTTAAAGTCATGTGTCTATAATAATTAGTTTTGGATATATAAATTTATTAGCACCTATATACTCCTCAAATAATTAATATAAAATGTATTAGCAATATATATATGGTTGCCTCAAATTTGGGATCTTGGATCTAACTTAATATTAATTAGATAGATTCCTTTTGTTAAAATAAAGTTGTAATACACGTTTTTAATGACTGTAACGTAAGAAAAGAAACATTGTGAGAAAGTTATTTATAATGAGATGAATATGTTTATAGAAGATGATAAATAGAATAATATAAAAGGAAGTCAATCCATATACCCTACACAATTGTACAGTAAAATACACTTTTTCATTAGTAAATAATTCACAATGAGATATTTAGAAGTCTCTTAATTGTAAATATAGTAGTTAATTTTTGTGTGACCAAGTTGTAAAAAAGGGGAAATATATGATAAAATATTCACACAAAGAAAGTGAAGGGGAATGACATTTTTCATACCTATTCTTTTCTATCATATGTTAAAGAAATGTTAACTTTTCTCTAAATAGAATAATACAAAAGGAAGCCAATCCATATACCCTACACAATTGTACAGTAAAATACACTTTTTCATAAGTAAATAATTCACAATAAGATATTTAGAAGTCTCTTAATTGTAAATATAGTAGTTAATTTTTGTGTGACCAAGTTGTAAAAAAGGGGAAATGTATGATAAAATATACACACAAAGAAAGGGAACAGGAACAACATTTTTCATATATATTGTTTTCTATCATATGTTAAAGAAATGTTAACTTTTCTCCTTTTACAATATATGTTACATATTTTTCATAGCAAATAAAAATAGATACATTTCTTGCTACCCAAGACAAATGGTTCTATATATAGACCCCTCTCCATGGCATTCACACACATAGAAATCACTTGACCAATTATACATGACTCCTAACCTTTTCCCTATCCTCCTATTCAAGTCCCTTTGAGGATCCATCAAAGCTTGATCTTCTCTCAACCATCGGTGTTTCAAACCTTAGAACCCTAAATTGGATCAAGGGTTTGAACTTTGACAAGTTGACAAACATCTTTATGTATGTTGCATCTCCAAACCATATTGAGCACTTCTAATACTCACTCTCTTAAAGTATGTTGCATCCCCTGATGATATTGAGAAATTGACCTACTTCTCCCTATTAATGTATGTTGCATCCCATATTATTCATATTGAGAAATGAACCTATTTTCCCTCTCTCTCTTATAAAATTAGCTTACACCCATTTTCCTATTTCGATAATTTAATTTATGTGAAAGATTGTATCTTGATTCTAACCTTGTGATCATTATTGGATATTCTTATTGGTCTCTTACTTAGATCTTGTTCATCTTAATACAAACTTTTGTGATCCTGTGAAGCGTCTTATTGTGGAAATGATTATATATTGGTTTATGAATCTTCTGACCCCACATTATAATTGTTGGATGTTCTCATCTTGTTATTTCAGATTGACTATATTTATTCTTTCCTTTATATTCTGGTGCCTGTGCAAATAGACTAAATTTATTTATAGTAGCATGTACATCTGTACTATTGATGCAGCCTTGTTTTAGGGCTCCATCTTGTGTGTGTTTGCATCTTAATCACATCTAAACATTGTTAGAACGCAAGGTATTCCCCTAATATGTGATTTCATATCAAATGCACTTATGGCTGCTTTTTGTGTATTTTTCAGGTAGTTGCACATGCATTGGATGAAAAGGAGAGAGAGGGAGAGGATCCTTGGGTTTCTACACCCCAATATTGTTACTAGATCACCTCCAAGGATCCCATGGAAGGGAAAAATATGTCCAAAGCAAGGAGCAGCCATTTGAAGGACTTAGCAGCAAAAACATGCGGTTGGACCCTCAGAACGGGTCATGGTATCTTGCCATGACCGTGGCCAAAATGCTCAAATCACAACAGAAATTCAAACGAGAGCAACTCAGACACCACGGTTGTAGTTGTCAATATGGTTGTGGCACTTTAGAGCCACCTCGCCTGTGGAAGCCACCATGACTGTGGAGAGGAGCATCCACAATGATCAACAATTAGACCAGCACGGTTGTGGCAATCAATGTGGTTGTATTGCTTCATGTCCACCTCGCCCAATCAAATCACCACACCTGTGGCACTCAACATCGACAATGGCCAATCACAGCAGAATGGCCATGGCCCTTTCCTCCACCATGCTCGTGCCCCATGGCACGCCCGTGCCACCACTCACCCACCATGTCACAGTGTCCACCACGACTATGGCCACTAACCTTCCAAAGTCCCACTTTTGACCTATCATTTTAACCACTTCCACCTCACATGTACCACTTCACTATGATTGGGATGGTTCTCATCAACCACGGTCGTGGTGACCACCCAAACCCTACTCATTTTTCTACTGCATTTCAATTATTACCCCCACTTAACCTAGTGCTTCTCCGCCACTATATATACTAGGATGGCATCTATAGCATGAAGGTTAGCCACTCTTACAACCCCTTTATCATTGAATGAGATCTCACCTACTCCAATCCATCACTGAGTCCATTTCCACCTTCTCCCACCTCAAAACCCTAGTTTTCTAGGATTTCCACCATAAGACCTCACCTTTACATGCCATCTACCTACTTTGGAGGGAGGTACCCAAGCTACTTCAGTTAGGAGGTGAAGAAAGGAGGAGCTTCCATGAGATTCCATGGCTATCTTCTTATTTCTCCTTTATCTTTTGCTATTTGGTTTGAACATGTGTAGCTAAGCCCCTTTAGTGGGATGTTTGGGGGATTAAATGTCACTTTGGTACCATGTTGAGGGAATATAACTTGTAATGGACATACTTTCATCCTATGATGATTGTCTCTTTCTTCTATCTTGTTTCCCATTATTATACTTGTGATTTATGTTTCTAAACATGGATTGTTTGTTATTTGATGCTTAAAAATGATGAGATTCTAGGGGGAAACGAATTGTATGTGGATATCTTAGGAATTTCTCATAGGTCCAACTAGTGGATCGCTAGCTAGTACTCTATTTTACTATATACAAATCTCTTCTTCTACAACTAGGTGTGAGATCTAAGTAGATAGTGTAAGGGTGATTAGTGTAATTTCGTAGAGTTTTCTAAGGGCTAGGTGAGTAACATGAGGTGAAACACCCTCATCTCTACTCCCCCTTCCTACCCTTGGCACTCAATTACCCTAATAACACTTACCCTAGAAACCTAGACTTGCCTAGTCCTATTATAATTACACCTAAGCCCTATTTCAATTGAACCTCATAAGGTTGGATGGGGTGTGCAAGGGTGTATTTCCCCTACACACACTCCAGACCATCCATGGCCAACTAGTAGCTTACGATAACTCAAATAACACATATTTTGTTGTTTGGTTTGGTAATCTATAATGAAAAGATAAAATTTGCATGTTATATCACCCCTAGACTTGGATTCTTGTGACATTCCCCCAAAAGGCCCACTCTTCCCATAACTTGCTTAAAACCCATATTGCTCTCTTAGCTTGTTCATGCTAGTTTAGTGGATTGTTTTATTACTTATAGGTTAATTGATTTGTTCTTTGTGGTTAATTATTGCTAGGGTAACTAGTGTTTCTTTGTGCTTGTCTCATTTAGTTAGTAGTAATTTAGGTTTCGTATTTCTTAGTTGTCTTAATTGCTAGTCTAGTGTAGTCTTGAGCTCTTTCTAAAGTAGTTGCTTTCTTTGTTAGTTTGACTTGCTTGTTTAGGGTTAAAGTGGGGTTTGCTTATCTTGCTTGTCTTACTTCCTTTCTTATTCAATTGCTTGCATCTTAGTGTAATCAACCCCAAATCAAGATTAAACCCTAAAAATCTTAATCTTCGCTTTAGGAACATATCTCATGCTAACTAAGCTCTAGTTCCCCATCTCTCCCTATGGATCGACCCTTATCTTACCTTTCACCTATACTAAAACACCATCTTGTGCACTTACGGGTGAAGTGTGATTGGTCTAAGTGAGTTTGTTAGACAAGGTATCCTTATAAATATTGAAAGATCCAAAGTGTGTTCGAGCCCTAGGGTCGCATCTAATCAAACCCAATTGGTTAGGTATGACCCAAGGCAAGGAGAAACACACCAAGCTTTCTGGCGTCATTGTCTAAGATAGAGGCACTCAGCTAAGCTAGTTAATACAACTTTGCTTTCCTACTATCATCATCATTGCTATGCTTTATTCTTTGTTCACTTTTGCATACTTGTCTTCTAACTTAGCTATTGTTGCTTGTTTGTGCCTTGTGCAGATGACAGTTGTGCATGCTTAGGTGATACTTGACTTCTACTGACTTGGTTTTGCTTGATCCTGAGATAGGTAGAAGGAGACGCCAACACCAGCGGTGACAACATCAAGAAGCTAAATTGGGAGACAGGAATGATCAACTCAATGAAGAGGTAGCACACATCCCTCCAGGGGCTCAACCAACACCCAAGCCACTCCATGAGTACTTCACTCTAAGGAGCTACATTTCTCCCATTGCCATCCTTGTTGGCCAAATGTTGGGTCAACAATTTTCCATTCCATCGACCCTCCTTGAACTCATCCCTACCTTCTACATGCTTGAAAATGAAAATTGTACCATCATGTTGATGCATTCTTGGAGATGTGCTCCACTTTCCGCACTCCAGCTACCATAGAAGATTTTGTTAGAAGGACCCTATTCCCCTTTTTACTCGAGGAGAAAGATAAGAAATAGTACATGTCCAAGCTAGAATTTCTTACTTGGGTGGCTCTCAAGGATGAGTTTTTGAAGAAATTCTACCCCATCTCAAAGTTGACATAGATGAGGAGGTAACATCACCTCATTCTCTCAAAAAGATAATGAACTATTCCATGAGACTTGTGAAAGGTTCAAGAAGCTTCTTAGAGATTTTCCTCACCGTGAGGTCCCCATCTGGAAACTTGTGCAGACCTTTTAGACTGGGTTGCCTAAATTGGGTCAAACAGTGGTTGACTCCTCTTGTGGTGGAACCTTTGTGGCCAAGCCCCCAGAAGAGTCATGGCCTCTCTTTGAACACCTAGATGATAATTCATGTCACTGGGCTTCTAGCATGGGAGTGCATTGTGACAGTAATTGGGCTCCTCCTCCACCTTCTCCTCCTCGATATAGGGAATATCAAAATCCTCAAATGATGAAGATCCTTGTTGACATGATGAACTTGATGAAGAATCAAGATGGAAGCTCTTCTAGCCACTCCACTAATGTTGTGGAAGATATTTGTGAAGAAGTGCAAGCCTTGCAATCTTTTTGGAATAGGAACAACCAAGGCCCCATGTCAAACTGCTACACTCCAGAATGGAGGAATCACCCCAATTTTTCTTGGAAGAAACAAGGTAAAGAAGATCAAGGGTAACAAAGGCAACAGCAAGGGTCAAAGTACAAATCTAAATCTGAAGAAGAGGTTCTTGGAAGTCAAAGGAGCCTTGATGATATAAAGAAGGATGTATCTACTCAAAGACAAAACATTAGCCACCTTGAGCAAAGGATTAATTAGATTTTTTTATCTCTTACTAGACGTGAGGAGGGAAGGCTTCCCTCTCAAACCTTGGTGAACCCCAATAGTGTTGGTGGAACCATGGGTACTCCTCAAGGTACCTATGGTAATCTACAAGGGCAAGTTCCCACATTGTAGCAGTACCAAGGACTCTAAAATCCTTATTCTCCTCCACCTCCACCACCAAATTACAGCTACTAATTCCCTCCACCTCCACCACATTCTGACCAACAACCTCCTCCTCAATATCAACAACCTCCACAACAACCACCATCCCAACCGCAGTTCATTCTTCAAAACCTAAATCCCCCCACACCAAAGGCCACCACCTCAAGGATCACAACCACCACCATAAGCTCACCTCCTCTTCCACTCATAAGGAAGTGAAGGTGGTGATCATGTTGAGAAATGAGAAGACTTTGGAACAGCCAAATAGAAAAGCAGTTGGTGGCTCAGTCATCGAATATAGAGTGGATACCATGATTCAAGACTGTGATACTGTGATTCAGGGTGATGATATTGTGATTCAGGGTAATGATAGTGTGATTCATGTGTTACTGCTTGATGATTCTATTGATGTGAGCCAGTTAGGAGTGCAATTCCCCCTTTTCATGATGCACTTGAAGAACCATCCACTGCCAAAAGAAAGAAGAAACATGTTGAGGATATCATGGAGACATTCAAGCAAGTGAGCATCAAGTAGTCGTTATTATATGCCATCAAGAAAATTCCTTCCTATGCAAAGTTCTTGAAAGACATGTGAACCTTCAAGAGGAAGATAGCCCAAAGAACACCAAGGCAAGTCCAGCTCACAGAATAAGTGATCTCCATTCTACAACATACCATGCCAAAGAAGAGGAAAGATCCTAGTGCACCCATCATTCCTTGCTACATTGGGGCACCCCGCATAGACCAAGCTCTTCTTGATATAGGTTCTAATGTGAATATAATGTTGCATGATGTGTATGTTGAATCAAAAATGGGACAATTGGGGATGGGTAACTGCACCTTGCAATTGGCCAACCATTCTATGAAGACACATACAGGGTGAATTGACGATGTGTTGGTGAGACTTGATGATGAAATATCTGCATTCTTTCTTGCTGATTTTATTTTGCTTGACATGGAGAAGGATGGAGGTGCATATTATCTTGGGGAGACCTTTCTTTGATACGGTTGATGCATTAATACATGTGATAATCGACACCATGTATGTGACATTCATGCACATGAAGATCCAGTAGAACATCTTCAAAGCTTCCTCTAAGGCTAAGGTGATAGGTGATACATAAGAAGATTGTTATCTTATTGATTGCCTTGAAGAGGTTGTATAAGAATGCCTACCTACATGGATTGAGATTGCCACTAAGGGTAGAGGTCTAGAGCCTATTGTTGAGTTTCTCGATGATGATATTGATGAGGTAAATGAGCTCGCACTAGTGGCTGCAAGTGAGGATCTTCCTTCCATTTATGAGAAACCCTTGAAGAATTCCACTGAAGAACCTCTTGTCCTTGAACTCCAATCTCTTCCCAAAGATTTGAAGTATGTTTTTCTGGGTTCAACTGACACCCTTCGGGTGATTATTTCTTCTATTCTTTCTCCTAAACATGAAGATGCTCTTATGTATGTGTTGAAGAGGAACATTCAAGCCTTAGGATGGTCTATTGCTGATTTGAGGGGTGTTGACCCCTCTATTTGTGTCCATAGAATATATCTTGAGGATGATGCGAGGACATCCCACCAAATGCAAAGGAGGTTGGATCCAAAGTTGGAAGAAGTCATAACTCAAGAGGTTGTGAAGTTTCTTGATGTCGGGATCATCTATCTCATTTCTAATAGTTCTTGGGTGAGTCCCATCCAAGTTGTGCCCAAAAAGGGTGGGATCACCGTGGCTCAAAATGAAGATGGAGAGTTGATGTCAGTGAGAGAAATGTCTAAATGGATAATGTGTGTGGATTACAAGAAGTTGAATGAGAAGATGAAGAAAGACCATTTCCCCTTCTCTTTTATTGATCAAATCTTGGAGAGGCTTGCAAGACAAAGTTTCTATTGCTTCTTTGATGGTTACTCAAGTTATTTTCAAGTGTTAATGGATCCCCCTAATCAAGAGAAAACAACATTCACATATCTAAGTGGCACCTTTTCCTATAGAAGAATGTCTTTTGAGCTATGTGATGCCACTTCTATGTTCCAAAGACGTGTCATATACATTTTTGCTGATATGCTAGATTCTTCTCTTGAAGTTGTCATGGATGAATTTTTAGTGTTTAGCAAGACTTTTTATGAATGTTTCTCTCATCTTACAACTTTCTTGAGAGATGTGTTAAGGTTCTTGGTTATTTCTTGGGATAAAAGTCATTTCATGGTTCCTGAATGCCTTGTTTTGGGCCATAGAGTTTCCAAAGCGGGAACTAAAGTTGACAAGGACAAAGTGGGCCTCATTTATACTCTTACCATTCCTTACACCATAAGACATGTTTTTCTTTCTTAGGGCATGCACGTTTCTTTAGAATTTCATTAAGGACTTTAGCAAGATTTCTAGACCATTTTTCCATTTTCTCAAGAACAATGTTGAATTGAGATTTGATGACAAATGCATTGAAGCCTTCAACCACTTGAAGCACAAGTTGGTTTCTACTCCTATCATGAAACCCCCACATTTCTCTTTGCCACTTGAGATCAAGACCGTTGCTTTGTATATGACAGTGAGGGTTGTGTTGGGCTAATGGATTGGCCAGATTCCACATGCTATCTACTATGCAAGTAAGATTCTCGATGAGGCTTAGAGAAACTACACAACCATGAGGAGTTGCTTGTCGTGATCTTCGCACTTGATAAATTTCATCCTTACATTTTGCAAAACAAATTCATTGTCTATGTTGACCAATTAGCTTTAAAATACCTTATGGTGAAGAAATATTCAAAGCCCCAATTAATCTGTTGGATCCTCTTGCTCCAAGAATTCAACTTAGAGATTGTTGACAAAAAGGGAGTTGAAAATTATGCATATAGCCATCTCTCCCATATTGAGACACCCTATGATGATGTGTACCAGATTAAGGAGACAATGCCATATGAGAAACTCTTCTTACTTTCTTCCACCCAAATACTGTGGTACAAACAGTAAGCCAAACTTCCTGGCAAGTGGGAGGATACCAATCACTTGGGTAAGAGGGGAGAGCAGAGATTGTTTGCCATGGTAAAAAACTATGTGTGGTAAGAACCCCATCTTTTCACATATTGCTCCGATCACCTCATAATAAGGTGTGTCCTTGAAAGTGATCAACAAGATAATCTCTCCATGCGTGATTTTGACATGAGGAGGACATTTTGCTGGAAAAATGTACAACCATAAAAGTTCTCCAAAGTGGTTTCTGTAACATACTAGATCTCGGACCCTACGCTGGAAGTTGACATTTTGGACTTAGCCAAACAAGGTTGAAGTTTAGACCTAAATAGATGTTTAGTATAAACCCAATGATCTAATGCATGCATATATCACCTTAATATCACCTAATGTTCTAACATTAATCTTAGGTTTATAATGGATACATAAAATATGCCACATAACTCATTTTGGTGGTAATATGAAGATAAGAAACTTAATTGGATGAATAATTTAGATAATGGGACATATGACATATCTCATAAAAAATAAGTCTTAAAATTGGAAACAAACTTCAAATTTGGAATCTACATATCAAAATTAACATGCATATCAAATTTCATCTAATTCGGACAACCTTGAAATATTAGGATAAGTTTAGGAGAGAGAAAATGAATAAAAGGCATAAGTAATGAATAATGTGACTATATAACTTCAAAATATGTAAATAATGGAAAATTCATATTCACCACATCAAATATAACTTGTGGATGAAGTTTGGTCCAATTTGGATGTTGTTTGTGCAAGTTATGCAGTTTGAGGTACATTCTGGACTTTTATGCAATTTACCCAATTGGGAGGTTTTATTTGCAAATTGTCACATGCATTATAATACTTATATATTCCCTTACTATTATCAATTTTTTGAACCATAGGGTGCCTAGTTGCACCTTAGTTTGAAGGTATTTCTTTCCAAAGGCATTTTAGGGATTACTCTCTTTATAAATGAGCTTATCTTTAGAAGCTATCAACCAATGGGGTTATTTCTTTGATTGGAGGTCGGTTGGGATGGCCTATCAGTATCCATAAACTGAAATTTTATATTCAAGAAGCCTCTATGAGCTATCCTCTTGCATGGCCATGAAATCCCTAGGCTAAGGACACATGGAAAGCTTGAACACCTCATGCTTGACTTTTTCCTTATCCATAAAGGTTTGCATGTCCATAGGCACCCTTAGCATTGGACACATGAAAAGTAACTTGGAACCTCGTGTTTGACTTCTTCCTTATCCATAAAGTTTTGCATGTCCATGGGAACCCTTATACATGACACATGGAAAGTCTCATAGACACCTCATACTTGACCTCTTTCTTTATAAAGCCATGCCTACCCCTTCCCACCTCCCAATCCAAGAAGGAATCCTCTCCTTCTCTTTCCCCCAGCTTAGAGCATATTCCCTTCTATGTTTGTCCATGAAGTTGTTGTCCCAAGGTAAAAGTGGGTGCCTACCTTGGTGAAGAAGGCTCCTAGGGTTCCAAATTTGCTCTATTTAGGGTTTCTAAAGCTCCTCCTTGGTTATTTCGACCAAAACTAGTACGTTTTCTCCTTTCCTTACCTATTTTCATGTTGTTAGTCTTCCTTCCACCTTCCTCCAGGTCGGAACCCTGGTCTTCCATGGTGAAATCCCACCTAGAGCCCTTAAACACCCCATCTCCATGTTCTTTCGTTAGGGTTTTTCACCTCTGAAGTGGAGAAGGTGCTTCTTGATCGAGATAGGAGCTTTGTTGGAGAAACCAGCCTCTCTAAGCTTGGTAACCTTACTTATTCGACCTATCCACCTTCCCTAGAGGTTCTTTGGAGGCCTAGGCTTGACTTGGACTGTTTAGACTCTAAGGTTGAGGTATTATGTATCCCCTATTATTCTATGTTGAGTAATTCACCTATGCTTATTCATTCTCTTTGCCATATGGACATTAGCCTATACACAATGACTTTTCTTTTGAAATTCATGGTTCATGTGAACTACCTTATTTGATATTCATCGTGTGATCATGTATATTCTTTGGAACTCTTATCTTATGCTTTTTTCATGATGGAATTCTAAGAGATGACATGTGATGTCTTTTGCCCAGTTATGAGGTGGATGTATATGTTGGTCACTTATGTGGTGACTAGTTTATATATTCTGACTATACTTTCTACTTGCCTCTACATTTAACTTGTTATGTGATTCAGTAGCACTATAGTAGTGTAATTGCATTGGTTTTTATGGCAGATGTGTTATTTCCTGCTGAGCAGATGTGACATTTCCTACTCTTTTGGGATGGAAAGGAACCTCATACCCAGGACAAGATGTGTGATTCTTGTACCATGTTTTATATATTTGGGAGATTGGTAGTATTCCTTTCTCTATCAGGTTTCAATTTTATGAGACTTCGCTACCTGTGTGTTTATATTGTTCTAGGGCTATGTTTATCTCACATGCATGTAGGTTGATGATATGGGGTGTGTGCCCTAATTCTTTACATGTGCTTGTGTGGCACAATCTTTATGTTTTATTAATGGCAAGTATTCTTTTGTTATCATATGATTTCAATTCCTTTTCTATTGATACCCATTTGGGTGGTCCTTATCCTTTCTATGGGAAGCCTTTTATATTGGATGTCCTTTATTCCATATATTACTCAATTTCCTATTTAGTATGCACATACTAGCCTCTGTTGATGTCATCTATTTTCTCTTCTTACTAGAGTATGCTTCCAACCCTAGGTGAAGGACTTAGATGATAAGGCATGAAAGTTTGGACTAGCTTAAGGAGTTAAAGCTTGGAGACAAAGTTGTTATGGTTTAGATTTCCCTCTACTCAGATCCTTATGTTGTATCATACATGTAAACCCTTATGGGATATTATGATGTACTTTTGTAATAACCTTGTTATAAATTGAATATAGTCAACATTTTTATTCTGTTGCTATACTTTTATTGCTATACTTCAGTTGTTTTGAATACCATTTATTGAAGTTTGAAAAGTTTCCACCTATTCGATCATACCTTTGAGTGTGTTTGGAATGGATGTTTTATTCTTCAAAAACTTTTAGTAAGGGGGTGATCCCACCTCCTTACAACATGGTATCAAAGCCCATAGTAGTCAGAATCTGACTATTTCAATTTTGTCTCCCTAGTTATAATACTTGCCTTACCTTTACATGAAATGTTTGCCCTAGAGTTGATCAATAGATGATGAAGGGTTGATTTAGGATCCTATAGTTTCACATTAGAATAATGATGAATAGATCCTTGAAATACTTACAACTAAAAGATGCACAAGTAACCATAGTAACTTGAGGTTGTTTAGCTTGGCCTTTAGGCAGCTACTAGGACATGAAGTTGAAAGAAAAGTTGTCTAGAAAGGATCAAGGTTTAGGGGTTGGAAAGATTTTCCTCTGCACCAATAGCTTGGTTTATGAGGACTCCCAAATCCATATGTAACCGGCCTGACCTGAGCTGATATGAATTTGTTCAAAATAGAATGCTTTTAGGCAATAATAGCCTTAGACATCTATATGATTTATCTTCAGGGACCCTAATATGTTGAACTAGTCTCCCAGCTATAAAGACTTGTTTGAGGATGGACAAGAGCAAGTTAACCCATAGTTCATAGTTAGTCTTTACAAGTTATGTCTTTTTTTACATGATGTTTATGCAGTTGGATGTACAGAAGTGTAGTTGAACCTTTTGTACCTAAAGAATAGTTTTGACTTAATAAGATGAATCTTTTAAGGGGTGGTGAATAAGTTGTTTTCTTATATGTGGATGTTTTGATTATGAGGATTAAATCCCTTTAAGGGGTGGTGTGTTGTAACATACTAGATCTCAGACCCAACCCTGGAAGTTGACATTTTGGACTTAGCCTAACAAGGTTGAAGGTTAGACCTAAATAGATTTTTAGTATAACCCCAATGAGCTAATGCATGTATAGATCACCTTAATGTAACCTAATGTTCTAACATTAATCTTAGGTTTATAATGGATACATAAAATATGCCACAACTCATTTTGGTGGTAATATGAAGACAAGAAACTTAATTGGATGAATAATTTAGATAATGGGCCATATGACATATCTCATAAAAATAAGTCTCAAAATTGGAAACAAACTTCAAATTCAAAATCTACATATCAAAATTATCCTACATGTCAAATTTCATCTAATTTGGACAACCTTGAAATTTTAGGATAAGTTTAGGAGAGAGAAAATGAGTAAAAGACATTAGTAATGAATAATGTGATTATATAACTTCAAAATATGTAAATAATGGCACATATTAAACACATCAAAGATAACTTGTGGATGAAGTTTGGTCCAATTTGGATGTTGTTTGTGCAAGTTATGTAGTTTTAGGTACATTCTGGACTTTTATGCAATTTACCCAATTGGGAGGTTTTATTTGTAAATTTTCACATGCATTATAATCCTTATGTATTCCCTTACCATTCTCAAGTTCTTGAACCATAGGGCACCTAGTTGTACCTTGGTTTGAAGGTGTTTCTTTCCAAGGGCATTTTAGGGATTACTCTCTTTATAAATGAGCTTATCTTTACAAGATATCAACCAATGGGGTTATTTCTTTGATTGGAGGTCGGTTGGGATAGCCTATAAGTGTCCAAAAACTGACATCTAATATTCAAAAAGCCTCTATGAGTTGTCCTCTTGCATGGCCATGAAATCCCTAGGCTAAGGACACATGGAAAGCTCCATGGACACCCCATGCTTGACTTCTTCCTTATCCATAAAGGTTTGCATGTCCATGGGCACCCTTAGCATTGGACACATGGAAAGTAACTTGACACCTCATTCTTAACTTCTTCCTTATCCATAAAGGCTTGCATGTCCATGGACACCCTTATGCATGACACATGGAAAATCTCATAGACAGCTCATACTTGACCTCTTTCTTTATAAAGCCATGCCTACCCCTTCCCACCTCCCAATCCAAGAAGCAATCCTCTCCTTCTCTTTCCCCCAGCTTAGAGAATCGTCCCTTCTATGTTTGTCCACGAAGTTGCTATCCCAAGGTAAAAGAGGGTGCCTACCTTGGTGAATAAGGCTCCTACGGTTCCAAATTTGCTCTATTTAGGGTTTCTAAAGCTCCTCCTTGGTTATTTCGACCAAAACTAGTAAGTTTTCTCCTTTCCTTCCCTATTTTCATATTGTTAGTCTTCCTTCTACCTTCCTCCGGGTCGAAACCCTGGTCTTCCATGGTGAAATCCCACCTAGATCCCTTAAACACCCCATCTCCATGTTCTTTTGTTAGGGTTTTTCATCTCTAAAGTGGAGAAGGTGCTTCTTGCTCGAGACATGAGCTTTGTTGGAGAAACCAACCTCTCTAAGCTTGGGAACCTTACTTATTGGACCTATCCACCTTCCCTAGAAGTTCTTTGGAGGCCTAGGCTTGACTTGGACTATCTAGACTCTGAATTTGAGGTATCAGGTATCCCTTATTCTTCTATGTTGAGCAATTCACCTATGCTTATTCATTCTCTTTGCCCTATGGACATTAGCCTATACACAATGTCTTTTCTTTTGAAAATCATGGTTCATGTGAACTAAATTATTTGATATTGATAATGTGATCATGGATATTCTTTTGAAATCTTATCTTATGCTTTGTTCATTATGGAACTCTAAAATATGACATGTGATGTCTTTTGCCCACTTATGAGGTGGATGTATATGTTGGTCACTTATATGGTGACTAGTTTATATATTGTGACTATACTTTCTACTTGCCTCTATATTTAACATGCTATGTGATTCAGTAGCACTAGAGTAGTGTAATTGCATTGCTCTTTATGGCAGATGTGTTATTTCTTGCCGAGTAGATGTGATATTTCCTACTCTTTTGGGATGGAAAGGAACCTCATACCTAGGACAAGATGTGTGATTCTTGGCCCATGTTTTATATATTTGGGAGATTGGTAGTATTCCTTTCTGTATCCAGTTTCAAGTTTATGATACTTGGCCTCCTTTGTGTTTATATTATTCTAGGGCTATGTTTATCTCACATGCATGCAGGTTGATGATATGGGTTGTGTGCCCTAATTCTTTACATGTGCTTGTGTGGCACAATCTTTGTGTTTTATTAATGGCAAGTATTCTTATGTTATCATATGATTTCAATTCCTTTTCTCTTGATACCCATTTGGGTGGTCCTTATCCTTTCTATGGGAAGACTTTTGTATTTGATGTCCTTTATTCTATATATTTCTCAATTTCCTATTTAGTATGTACATACCAGCCTTTGTTGATGTCATCTATTTTCTCTTCTTGCTGGGGTATGCTTCCAACCCTAGGTGAAGGACATGGATGATAAGGCATGAAGTTTTAGACTAGCTTAAGGAGTTAAAGCTTGGAGACAAAGTTGTTATGGTTTAGATTTCCCTCTACTCATAGCCTTATGTTGTATCATACATGTAAACCCTTACAGTATATTATGGTGTAATTTTGTAATAACCTTGTTATAAATTGAATATAGTCAACATTTTTATTTTGATGCTATACTTTGGTTATTTTGAATACCATTTATTGAAATTTGAAAATTTTCCACCTATTCCAACATACCTTTGAGTGTGTTTGGAATGTATGTTTTATTCTTCAAAAATTTTTAAGTAAGGGGTGATCCCTCCTCCTTAAAGTTTCTATTGGCTAACATTGTTCAAAGATTCTAATAAATATAGCAAGGCTTGATTGAAGTGCCAAAAAGTGGGCACTATCTCAAAAAGGGACACGATGCCTCTCTCACCTATTCTGGTGTTTGAGGTTTTGGTGTTTGGGGTATTATTTCATGGGTGGACCCCCCCCTTTTGGGTATTGGTATATCGCAGTGACTGTAGACTACATCTCCAAGTGGGTTGAAGCAATTGCTACAAGGACAAATGGTCATAAGGTAGTATCTGACTTTTTCAAATCTAACATCTTCGGCCGGTTAGGTGTGCCAAGGACAATGATTAGTGATGGTGGAGGCCATTTCATTCATAGATCTTTTTAAGGATGAAAAAACATGGTGTGAACCATCGTGTGGCTTCTCCTTACCACCCTTAAACTAGTGGTCAAGCTGAGTTGGCCAATTGGGAGATAAAGCTCATTCTTGAGAAGACGGTGAGACCAGATCGCAAGGATTGGTCTTTGTATCTCAATGAAGCTTTGTGGGCATATAAACGGAATTCAAGACCCCAATTGGCACCACACTATTCAAGATTGTATATGGTAAGAGTTGTCATCTACATGCTGAGATGAAACACAAGGTGCTTTGGGCTTTGAAGTCTATGAGCATGGATGTGGACACTACTAGAGTAAGAAGGAAACTACATCTAGAAGGAAACTACAGCTCCATGAATTGGAGGAGATGAGGCATTAGGATTATGAATTGTCAAAAATCTAATATAAAAGAACAAAGCTCTTACATGACAACTTGATCAAGAAGAAGAGTTTTGAGCCCAGACAATGGGTATGGTTGTACAACTCAAGGATGAAGCTTTTTCCTAGAAAGCTTAAGTCTAGATGGGAAGGACCTTATCATGTCAAGCATGTGTATCCTTCTGGTACCATTGTGATATGTGAAAAGGAAGATGCAAAAGAATTCATTGTCAATGGAAAAAGATTGAAAGTTGTTGTTGAAGTTGGTCCAAACAAGGCGAACCAAAGTTTTGATATTGTTATTCTAGTTGAGGAACTCATGATAGAGGAAGAGGTGTGCTTAAATGCACATGAGAGAGACATATACTACAAGGGTTCTTTGAAGCTCCTGAGATATGAGTGATTCAAAAAACAATAAGCTCAGATGAAGGCATGAAATTTAAAACTAGTGGGAGGCAACCCACCTAGGTTTGGGATCTTTTGCACCCAACCTTAAATTTTTGATACTTTTCATTTGATTTTACACATTTTAAGAAACACACATAGTCTTGTGTATAATAATTTCCATTTATTTTTTGAGATGTGACGAGGTGACATGTTAGAGAGAGGGAGAGGATGAGTGAAACAATTGCAATGAGAGACAAATGTGATTGAGTAGTGAAGAGAAGAAGAAGAGCAAAGACAACCCCATCATGTGAGAAGAAGAGAAGAGGAAGCATTGTATCAACAACAGCCTACAACAAATGCCTACAACATGTCCACCATACAGGGGCAGTTGGAAGACATTCAATAGACCCAACTGTGAATGTAACAAATTCAGCAGTACATGTGGCAAGATCAACATTAGATGCATTATTAGATCAACCACTTGTACCATTACCTACATGCATAGGCATAGAGGAACCCCTAATGGGGGGAAGACTACTAGAGCACCCTTTCTTCATATCCAGAGGCATACCCTCCCCCTAATGCAGATTACAGAGATTACTACTTCCAGCACCCACCTCCTCAGGTCAGCCCTCCACCTCCTCAGGCTAGCCCACCACCACTATAGGACCCTCTTTCACATGCAAGGTTTCTACCTCTATAGGGGGACCGATCGCTGCATCCACCTCATAAATAGTGACACATACCATACCTTCCTAAGCTTTAGTTTCATGTTGAGGACAACATGATTCAAAAGTTTAGGGTGGTAGGGTGATATGTGCCATGTCTCATCTCCTTTCATTTTGATTTATCTGTTTCACCTTGTCTCACTTGTTTGATTGATTGAGGACATCACCTTATCTAGTGTAGATTTCTTTCTACTTGCACACATGCATACTATGTAGCACATACCATGTAGTTTAATTTCATGCATTTTGGCATAATTTTCCAAAACTTTTGCTTTTCATGTCATGCTTTACATCTCATGTAGGTCTTCAATAATTTTGTGTGTTTTAGTTCGGATTTTCTTGCTTTATGTTTTTCTTTTCTTAATGTAGGTTTAGATGTGATTGAATGCAAATTGGCACCATTTTGGACATTTTTTACCAAATTTAGAATGTCTTGCCCAAGAAGCATGTTTTGACCTAATATTCACTTTTAAAACTGAAAAAATTGATACATGAAAAATGCATGTTACATTCCTATGTTCTATTACTAAATGATCTTAATTGTTGACTTTCTACATGTGAATCACTTCTCTCATGTTTTTGAATGTTTTAATTGAATTGTGATTTGAGCAATCTATGAACGCTTAGTGTTGGTTTATTACACTAACGAGTTTCAATCTTAAAGAAGATCTTTTACTCAACTAACCAATTTCTACAAGTATATGGAAGTAGTTGTAGTCAAGATTGAACACAAGGAGCTTTAGCAATCAATTAAATGCAGCAGTGCTAAGGTTCAACAATCTAGACCGTTTTAAAGGTGATTTGGTTGATTAATCTAACAATTTAAGAATTAAGCAAATAGTAAATGGATTACTAAAATAGATTAAAAATCAGATATGGAAGTATCTTAGACTTAGGATTTCACCCACATATCATAGCATAGAATAGGAGCACAAAATTTAAACATACTAAGCACTTGTTTTAAAGGAGAGTTGTAGGTTGCACTTCACCTCTCGGTGCAAGTACAATGATCCTAACTCAATTCAACATTCTCATGTATGAATTTCATTTTGGATCACGAACGTACTCCTCAACTCCATAATTTTCACTCTCTTGGTAAAGAGAGAGTTGCCAAGAGAGTACCTCCTTACTCTCCTACCTATCTTCTCATATCAAGCAAAAGAGCATAATGTTGACCTAGGTGTCGCACATTGCCCATATTTTGATAATGACTTAACCATTCCATTCATATGTATCTAACAAATCTATTTGAGATTGTTTCAGACATTAGGTACAAGAAAAGAATCACTTTCAACTCCAAAGCTACTCATCCAGCACATGCAAAACATGTGACTTTTGATCGTTTTGTAATATAGCCCTTAGAGGCTTAGAACAATTGATGTAATCACTTATACTCATGTTTTGTATTGTAACTAAGATGGATAAATTGATTGGGACTCAAAAATCCATCGTTTGTACAGTTTTATGAAAATTCCAAAATACCCATAACAGGGATTTTGTCGGCCGAATTCCAAACTCATCCGATCCATATATTCTGGAATTTTCTGGGCAATCGGCCGAGTTACCAACTCAGTCGATCCCTGTTCGGTCGAGTTTCTATGGTGGGAAACTCGGCCGATCCACTGATCGGTCCAAGTTGAAAGTCGACCGATCGGCCGAGTTTCTCCAAGGGAACTCGGCCGACAGTCTATCTTTCAGACTTGTCGCTTAGTGGTTCGGCCGAGTTGCCTTTATTGAAACTCGGCCGATCAGACTGTACTGGAATGCAGAAAAAGCAATTCCAACCGTTGGAGGAGTAGGTGGGACTCAAAATAGATCTGTTGCAAGTTGTAAAACGGCTAGTTTGTGCCCCTTAACTCTCCCAACTTCAAAGGGACACCCTCAACTATAAATAGGACCTCTTGGACTTCATTCCAAGGTTGCTCATTCACATATGCTTGGTCCTAGCCTTAGTTGAGTGGTTTCTAATCCTTTGAGCCCCTTTCTCTCTCTACCTTCAAAGCAAATTCGTGAGTATGAGTGATTTAGGATCCCATGTATGAGAGCTACCATTTGTAATGTTGTAAAGCTCTCCTTTCCACTTCTCCCATCTCCATTCTCTATGAAGATTGATTGAAGTTTCTTCTCCGAGTGAAAGAGAAGAAGGTTGTTGTTCTTCCCCGAGTGAAGGAGAAGAAGGCTAGCTGCTCCAGGCCTCCGAGTGAAGGAGGAAGGTGCTAAAGCTCTCCAAGTGAAGGAGAGGTGCAAGGCAAAGCTCAAGCAAGATAGGTAAATCCTGCAAGGCCGAAGACTAGAGCAAGAGTGGGTAAGTCCTTTGAAGAAGGCGGAAGACTACTTGCTTGGTGGGTAAGTCCTTGGTGAGGTAGAAGATCTTGGCTTGATATATAAGTCCTTGGATGGTTGGTTGTTGTAGCTTGTAATCTTATTATGTGATATATATAAGAGAACCAAGTTACAAATCCTAGAGCCTAACCAACTCTAGGTAGTGGACTGACATTGCTCCTAAGTTTAGGACATGGAACCACTCTAAACCACCTGTCCAAGTGCATGCTATTCCTTGTCTCTTATCCTTGCTTTGTATGCTAGTTTAGGACATCAAATTGTTGTTTTGGTTTAAGTTCTGCACTTAATATAATTTGGTGGTCTAATCACTTTTGTGAAGTTTGTGAAGCTCTATTCAACCCCCCCCCTCTAGAGCCCATTGATCCAACAAGTGGTATCAGAGCAGGTCTTCTCCAAGCTACTTCAACAAGTAGGAGAAGATGCGCGATTCGGCTCTTGGGTCACTCAATCTCGAAGGAAGCTTCTCCATGAGACCCCCGGTCTTCGACGGCACAAACTTCCTATATTGGAAGAGAAGGATGCAATTCTACATCAAGGAGTAAGCTACGAGATGTGGAAGATAGTCCATCTCAAGTATGAAGAGCCGAAGGGGAACATCACCACGTGGACGGAAGATGAGATGAAGCGTGCTCAACTCAATGCTAAAGCCGTGAGCATCATCTACGCCGCCCTTTCACCATCGGAGTTCAACCGCATCTCTTCTTGGGACACGGCGCATGAGATTTGGCATAAGTTGTGTGTCACCTATGAAGGGACGGAGCAAGTCAAGGAGGCCAAGGTCTATATGATCGGCGGCCTACTTGAGAACTTCAAGATGGGGAAGAATGAAAGAGTTGCGGACATGTACACAAGGTTGAATGTCATCTTGAACAGCCTTGCAGCCCTTGGGAGTGTCATGGATAGAGGTACCATCAATGCAAAGATCTTGAGATCTCTTCCAAAGAGATGGGAGCCAAAGGTCACTTCAATTGAAGAAGTCTACAAGTTGAGCGAGTTGTCAACCGAGGAGCTGGTTGGTAACCTCCAAGCACATGAACCAAGGCTCGATAAGCAAGAGGAAGAGGAGAAAAGAGAAGAGAAGGAGTCCAAGAAGATGAAGGACACAGCCTTCAAAGCTCATGTTGAAGAAATGATGCGGCAACAACAACTTGCCATGAAGTCTCCCTGCCCTTCCTCAAGCGAAGATGAAGGTGCAAATGATCATGAAGCCAACTATTCAAAAGGAAGACACTTCAAGGGCAAGCCATCCTCCTCCACTCCTAGGTGCTATGAGTGTGGTCAAAAGGGCCACTACAAGAATGACTACCCAAAAGCCAAGAAGGGCTATCATAAGAGCAGCCACAAGAAGGATGACAAATACAAAAGAGAAGCCAAATACAAGAAGAAGGACAAGAAGGAAAGACGATCCAAAGATGCAGCTCATGCGGCATGGGAGGAGTCTTCTACTTCAAGTTCCTCAAGCTCCGAGGATGGAGAATGTCACCTTGCACTCATGGCATCTACTAGTGAAGAAGTAATTGAGGTAAGTGAGGTAAGCAAGGTAAGTGATGAAAATTTACTTGAGTTATCTAAGGAAACCCTCATTGAAATGCTTAATGATTGTCAATCATCTTTTGCTAAATATAAAGCTAAAAGAAAAAGATTAGGAAAGATAGTTGATGATCTCTATGCCAAGATTGATATTCTAGATCAAAATGAGAAATTACATCTTGATAGCATAGATTCCTTGCAAGGGCAATTTCTAGACCTTGAACTTCAATATAATGGAGTAGAGGTTGAGAATGGTACTTATCTTAAAACTATTGAAAATCTTAAGATAGAGAACCAAAATTGCCTAGATGAGCTAGATGTTCTAAAAACTGAAAATGTTGAACTTAAGCTTATTGATGATGCTAGGAGAGATGAAGTTTATTCTTATCAAAGGGAAATTGTTGTTCTTAAATCTGAAAATGCTAAACTGCTTGCCCAAACAAATGATTTATCTTCTAGACCTATCTTGCCTAGAAATGAAGTTGCAAATTTAACTCTTGAAAAAGATTCTCTTCTTACTAAAGCCCTCTGTCTTGAGGCCGACCTTTTGCATGCTAGAGAAGATCTTTCTAGTTTATCTACTACCATTACAAATCTTAGTGATGATAATGCTAAACTAAGATCTACTTTGCAAAGGTTTCTTTCGGGTAAGAAATCTCTAAATGATGTTCTAGAGCACTCTACCTAACAAGTTGGTACTAGTGGTCTAGGATACAATGAGACTACTCCAAAAGGTAAGAAGAAGAAGAAGGGTAAGAAAAAGAGTGTGGAAACTCCAATTTTCAATGGAGAGTTTTCCGGCTCTAAAAACCCCATGGTATGTATGCATTGCAAATGTGATGATCATTATTCTACCTGTTGTCCTTACAAGCCTAAGGGGACCAACCCAAATATGAAATGGGTCCCCAAGCTAACCCCGGACCCCAAAGTTTGAGTTGGGTTCCGACATCCTCTTTTCTTGCAGGTCACAAAGAAATGGATTGTTGATAGTGGCTGCTCTAAGCACATGACTGGAGAAATCAGCCATTTCAACAAATTTGTGAAGAAGAAAGGAGGATCGGTAACCTTTGGGGACAACAAAAAGGGTAAGGTTATAGGTGAGGGTGATGTAGGTAATGAATTGTGCATTAAGAATGTTTTGCTTGTTGATGGCCTACATCACAACTTAATTAGTGTTAGCCAATTATGTGATAATGGTTATCTTGTGCTTTTTACTTCCTTAGAATGCTTGCTTCTAGATTCCCTGTCTTACAATGTTATATATAAGGGAACTAGAAATGGTAATCTATATGTAATTGTTCTAGATGCTCTAAAGCCCATACTAAATAGATGCTTAGTTGTGGATAAAAACGATCTTTCGCTTTGGCATCGTCGTTTGGGTCATGTGAACTTGCATCAAATGAAGAAACTGAACAAAAAAGACTTGGTTCGAGGACTTCCTAAATTGGATTTTGAAAAGGATGAGGAATGTCAACCTTGTACACAAGGGAAACAAACCAAATCCTCCTTCAAATCCAAAGGAGTCATGAGTACCAAGAGATTTCTAGAGCTTCTTCATATTGATCTTTTCGGACCTATGAGAACACAAACGCTTCGCGGCTCCAAGTATTGTCTTGTGATTGTCGATGATTTTTCTAGATATACTTGGACTTTCTTTCTCGTTTCTAAAAGCGATACACTTGATGTTTTCTCGAGCTTTTGTAAACAAGTTGAAAACGAAGCTTCTTGCCATGTTGTTTCCATCCGTAGTGATCATGGGGGAGAGTTTGAAAATGATCTTTTTGAGCGTTTTTGTGAAAAATCGGGTTATTCGCACAATTTCTCTTCTCCTCGCACACCCCAACAAAATGGAGTTGTTGAGAGGAAGAATAGATTGCTACAAGAGATGGCTAGGACCATGCTTCTTGAGTATGACACTCCTAAGAAGTTTTGGGCTGAAGCCGTTAGCACCTCATGTTTTGTGCAAACCCGAGTTTTCACTCATCCGACTTTTAAGAAAACCCCCTATGAACTATGGCGTGGTAGGAAGCCGTCTATTGATTTCTTTCATGTGTTTGGATGTCCTTGTTTTGTTTTTAACACCAAGGATTCTCTCGACAAGTTTGATCCGAAATCATACAAGGCTTTCTTCCTAGGCTATAGCACTACTAGCAGGGCTTTTAGAGTATTTAACATTGAACTATCTAAAATAGAAGAATCCATAAATGTTAAATTTATTGAAACTAACCCTGTCATTGGCAAGCATATTGGTGATGATGATGTTGCAGATGAAATCATTCCTATCTTAAAAGAGCTCAACATCAAAGACAAAGGTAAGCAGGTTGAAGAAGAAGAAAAAGAAGAAGAAAGGAAGGATCCCACTTCCCGCTTTGCAAAGAATCACCCCAAGGAGTTGATCATTGGCAACCCGTTTGAAAGAGTGAGGACACGAGCTGCTCACAACAAAGAACAAGCAGATAGTGCCTTCATCTCTCAACTGGAGCCAAAGAACGTCAAAGAGGCCCTTGGTGATGATGAGTGGATCCTTGCCATGCAAGAAGAGCTTGAGCAGTTCGAGAAGAACCGTGTGTGGACCTTAGTGCCAAGACCAAATGATAGAAAGATCATTGGTACCAAATGGGTCTACCGCAACAAGCTTGATGAGCAAGGAAAAGTGGTAAGGAACAAAGCAAGGTTAGTAGCACAAGGTTACAATCAACAAGAAGGTATTGATTTTGATGAAACCTATGCTCCTGTTGCTAGATTAGAATCTATTCGTATGCTACTTGCCTTTGCTAGTTATAAAAATTTCTTGCTTTATCAAATGGATGTTAAAAGTGCGTTTTTAAATGGTACAATCGAGGAGGAAGTATATGTTTCTCAACCTCCAGGCTTTGAAAATGATAAGTTACCCAATCATGTATATTTCTTGCAAAAAGCTCTCTACGAACTCAAACAAGCACCTCAAGCTTGGTATGAGAAACTAAAGAACTTTTTGTTAGATAACGGGTATATCATGGGCAAAGTTGATTGTACTTTATTTCTAAAACACACTTCTACCCATTTTCTCATAATTCAAATATATGTTGATGATATTATATTTGGCGGAACTGACCTTGATCTTTGCAAAGAGTTTAGTTCTCTTATGCAGAGTGAATTTGAGATGAGCATGATGGGTGAGCTGACCTTCTTCCTCGGCTTTCAAATCAAACAAACAAAGGAAGGAAACTTCATCAACCAAGGCAAATACACAACTGAACTACTCAAACGCTTTGGGATGGAGAACATGTAGCCGATGGACACACCCATGTCAAACACCGCAAAACTTGACAAGGATGAAGAAGGTGAGAAGGTAGATGAGAAGCTCTATAGAGGTATGATTGGAAGTTTACTTTATTTAACTGCCTCTAGACCTGATATAATGTTTAGTGTTGGCTTGTGTGCTCGCTTTCAATCAAGCCCTAGGAAATCACATCTTATTGTTGTCAAGAGGATTTTGAGGTACTTAGCCAAAACTCCAAATTTTGGACTATGGTACCCTAAGTCAAGGGACTTTACTCTTGTGGCATATAGTGATGTTGACTATGCAGGTTGCTTGATTGATAGAAAGTGCACAAGTGGCACTTGCTTCCTCTTGGGACCATGCTTGGTGTCTTGGTTCTCCAAGAAACAGAGCACAGTGGCATTATCAACTACCGAAGCTGAGTACATTGCAGCCGAAAGTTGTTGTGCCCAGGTCCTATGGATGAAGCAAATGCTCTAAGACTTTAACATTGATTTTGATGCTTCTCCTATTTACTGTGATAATACTAGTGCAATCAATCTTTCTTATAATCCAATATTGCATAGTAGAGCTAAACACATAGAAGTTCGCCATCATTTTCTCCGTGACAACATTGTCAAAAAGGATATTTATATCACACATGTGGATACGGAAAATCAGTTGGCCGACATTTTCACTAAACCGCTTGCTAGAGAACAATTTAATTTTATTAGATCAAAATTGCTCATAATTTCTCTTGATGATATTGAATTGCTCTCTAATTAGTTGGTTA
This sequence comes from Alisma plantago-aquatica, assembly GCA_963693085.1. Classification (NCBI taxonomy): domain Eukaryota; kingdom Viridiplantae; phylum Streptophyta; class Magnoliopsida; order Alismatales; family Alismataceae; genus Alisma; species Alisma plantago-aquatica. Next base: position 1,431,962,207 of record OY856410.1, on the reverse strand, counting down.
CATCTTATATGTGTTGCTCTTGCTTATAAATGCTTTAATTGCTCAAAATGCTTGTTTTTGCTAATTTTTCTCTAGTTTCTATCTCTTTTTCGGGCTTTTCTCGCAAATCGGGTTTTAATCGAAAAATAGTACCCTATGATGATGGGAATGTGCCTAAATATGCTTAATATACAATCTAGACCAAAAAGAAAAATTGCATTCGGTCATTTGAGGCTAGGGCTAGAATTTCGTTTTTTCCACATCAGGGTTTTGGTCGGCCGAGTTTCCAACTCGGCCGAACGGTCGGGATACAGGGCACCTGTGCGCTCGATTAGCCGAGTTTCCATTTCCCAAACTCAACCGATCGGCGGCAGACTGGTTTTATATATATAGGAATTGGTCGACTTTCTCCCTCTCAACTAGAGCAAAGTCGACCGAACCCTAGCCGCTAACCCCGACCCTTCCTAACCCTGGTCCTCGCTTCCCTCTTTCTGGCCGTTTTCACCTCCGATCGACCTTGTGCTTTCGTTCTTGCTGTTCTCGGGGCGTCGCCTGCCCTCTCTCTCCGCGCGGATCGGCTCTATTTCCTCTTTCTCCTCTCCATGAGGTCCCAACGCCGGAAATGAGCCATTCCTGCCCCTGCCATGGCGACTCCCCTTGCTCCAAGGTATATGGTGTTCGACAATCTCTCATTTATTGACAATGCTGTTGTTTCTCGTTACAAAGAGCTCCTTCCTCGCTCTCCCTTCCCTTTTCGAGCTCTACATCAACCCAATAGCTTTCACGCTGACCTCTTGGAAGCTTGTCAAATCTTTCGTACCCATCACCTTGAGGCGTTTTGCTTAGAGGATGCCCGCTTCTATAATTTGAAATATAGTTCCAAAGCCGTCCGTGAGTTCTACGCAAATTTGCGGTGGAACTATGACTCTTTGGTCCCATCCGCGGACACCTCTATTGTGTTGACGTCCATGATCGCCGGACAACCTTTCCATATTACTGAGCGTTCCTTCAATCTCTATCTTAATGGAAATGTTGGCACGGCATCTTGGATTACCGACTATCCTCTCTATCTTGATCTTCTTTACCCCGAGGATGTTTATAAGACAATTGAGGTTGACTTGACCGACATCCACAAATTTCTCAAGCAACCCAACTTTCCTTATAGAAAAAGGGGTACTTTGCCTTCCTCCACCCTTTCTGCCCCTCGCCGCGTCTTGGCGTTTATTCTCAGCTGCAATGTCCATCCAAAGAAGAATCAAACGGACATTGCCAAGAATACGGTGATGATGATGTATCTTCTGTTGAAGAATCAAGGAGTCAAATGGGCCCGTTACATCCTTCATCATATGACCTGTTTTGACTCGGGAAAGAACACAAAGGGCACACATCTTCCATATCCTGCCCTTATTTGTGGTCTTTTCCAGCATGCCACTGGAAAATCTCTCTTTGCCAATTTTCTCTACCGCCCTGATCGCAAAGGAGTTTATATCAGTGAGACCACTCTCCAAAAGAGTGTGCCTACCCCTGGTGCATCATCTTCCTCAGCTGCACCTCCACCTCCACCTCCACCTTCCTCAGCTGCACCTCCACCCTCCACAGTTGCCCCTCCTCCACCTGAACCTTCCTTCCAGCCTCCTCCGCAGCCTGCCTTTGCTGATTTCCACGTTTCCAATGAGGCCCTCATGGGGTATCTCATGCACCAGCAGGCTTACAACATGCAGGTCTAGCAACACCATCATCAGGATCTTTGCCACATCATGTCCTCCATGTCTTTATCCTTCCCTCAGCCTTACCCCACCTACGATCCCTACCCCAGTGGTGACTACGCCTCTTACGCGTATAGCCAGTTTTACCCTGCTCCACCCTTTTCTGCTTCCGCTGAACCCTCTGCAGGTGGATGCCCTTCCCCGGTTCTGGCGCTCCCAGGTGGTCGTCTGTCTGAGCTTCTGGCCCAATACACTTCTTCTGCTCCCCCCATTGAGGTTGCCTATGAGTTACATGCTCTAGGCATGTCTTGGTCCGAGCAGAGTGCGAGGTGGCCCGGGCGTGCTTCTGGTCCTCCAGACGAGGATATGCCTGACCAGGAGGATGCTGAGACTGATGATGATGAGGCTACTGCGACGGATGCTAAAGACGAGGATGATGACGACGATGCTGATCATGATGCCGAGGCTACACCGGCTGCTGCTCCTCCTTCTGATGATGGCGATGAGGACTATCGGCCAGACGAGGACATGGATGCTGCTGTTGATGATGTAGACATAGAGTAGTTTAGCTTAGGGGCTGATGTGTCTAGTTTTAGTCTCAGATGACCATGTTATATCTCTTTGGACTATGATTGTACTATATACATTAGGCACATCATCTGAGTTGTACTATTTCTACTCTATGATATCCGTGTAGTTTTGTTTTATGGTTTATGGAAACGCTTCTTATGGTTTATCTTGTAGTGTTTTCCATATTTTGATTAATGACATGCATTGCTTTCATGGTTTATCTTGGTGTTCCTCTGTCTTTCTGTGGAGTGATTGATTGAGTGTTTTTGTTGGAGAAGACCTTGCTTTTATGCTCTTCTACCCCCCTGCCTTTTTGAGATGACAAAGGGGGAGAAAAAGCTCAATCATATTGTTTTTATTGCTTGTATGGTTCTTTTCTTGTCTATTAACTGAAATGCATCTAGACTTGCTTAGAATCATATAATATACATATGTGCTGTGGTTGCTTGTTTTTTAACTAACCATGCAGGAATGAGTAAGCATGAATTGAGGGGGAGCACTACAAATTGATCATATTTGCATCCCCTTGCAATTCCCTAAGAAAAGGTATAACTTTCACATTCTTTTCAATATGTTGAGGAATGGTTTGTCATTGTCAAAAAGGGGGAGAATGTTGACCTAGGTGTCGCACATTGCCCATATTTTGATAATGACTTAACCATTCCATTCATATGTATCTAACAAATCTATTTGAGATTGTTTCAGACATTAGGTACAAGAAAAGAATCACTTTCAACTCCAAAGCTACTCATCCAGCACATGCAAAACATGTGACTTTTGATCGTTTTGTAATATAGCCCTTAGAGGCTTAGAACAATTGATGTAATCACTTATACTCATGTTTTGTATTGTAACTAAGATGGATAAATTGATTGGGACTCAAAAATCCATCGTTTGTACAGTTTTATGAAAATTCCAAAATACCCATAACAGGGATTTTGTCGGCCGAATTCCAAACTCGGCCGATCCATATATTCTAGAATTTTCTGGGCAATCGGCCGAGTTACCAACTCAGCCGATCCCTGTTCGGTCGAGTTTCTATGGTGGGAAACTCGGCCGATCCACTGATCGGTCCAAGTTGAAAGTCGACCGATCGGCCGAGTTTCTCCAAGGGAACTCGGCCGACAGTCTATCTTTCAGACTTGTCGCTTAGTGGTTCGGCCGAGTTGCCTTTATTGAAACTCGGCCGATCAGACTGTACTGGAATGCAGAAAAAGCAATTCCAACCGTTGGAGGAGTAGGTGGGACTCAAAATAGATCCGTTACAAGTTGTAAAACGGCTAGTTTGTGCCCCTTAACTCTCCCAACTTCAAAGGGACACCCTCAACTATAAATAGGACCTCTTGGACTTCATTCCAAGGTTGCTCATTCACATATGCTTGGTCCTAGCCTTAGTTGAGTGGTTTCTAATCCTTTGAGCCCCTTTCTCTCTCTACCTTCAAAGCAAATTCGTGAGTATGAGTGAGTTAGGATCCCATGTATGAGAGCTACCATTTGTAATGTTGTAAAGCTCTCCTTTCCACTTCTCCCATCTCCATTCTCTATGAAGATTGATTGAAGTTTCTTCTCCGAGTGAAAGAGAAGAAGGTTGTTGTTCTTCCCCGAGTGAAGGAGAAGAAGGCTAGCTGCTCCAGGCCTCCGAGTGAAGGAGGAAGGTGCTAAAGCTCTCCAAGTGAAGGAGAGGTGCAAGGCAAAGCTCAAGCAAGATAGGTAAATCCTGCAAGGCCGAAGACTAGAGCAAGAGTGGGTAAGTCCTTTGAAGAAGGCGGAAGACTACTTGCTTGGTGGGTAAGTCCTTGGTGAGGTAGAAGATCTTGGCTTGATATATAAGTCCTTGGATGGTTGGTTGTTGTAGCTTGTAATCTTATTGTGTGATATATATAAGAGAACCAAGTTACAAATCCTAGAGCCTAACCAACTCTAGGTAGTGGACTGACATTGCTCCTAAGTTTAGGACATGGAACCACTCTAAACCACCTGTCCAAGTGCATGCTATTCCTTGTCTCTTATCCTTGCTTTGTATGCTAGTTTAGGACATCAAATTGCTGTTTTGGTTTAAGTTCTGCACTTAATATAATTTGGTGGTCTAATCACTTTTGTGAAGTTTGTGAAGCTCTATTCAACCCCCCCCTTCTAGAGCCCATTGATCCAACACATAAAACATACACATAAGGTGGCCGGCCATACATGCAGAAAAGAAGCAACTGGTACTCACAAGGTGGAAAAACAAGCAACATAGCATTTAGTACAAAATTATCATGTTCCATACATGATATGACATGGGAGCTACTCTCCCATGTCCAAGAAAAGGAAACTACTTGTCCATAATGTGTACAGTAGAAAATGCACAAAAATTTCAGAGTTCAACATGATTTAGAGAAGGAAAAGCAAAGAGAACCAAATGTGTAACCCAAAGGGAGTAGAATTCCAACTTGGGGACGAAATTTCACTCATATAGCTACTCCAAACTGGACAATCTCCTCTCCCGAGAAGCTTTGTGGAGTGAAGAAGCTTTGTATGTTTAGATGTGATTGGAGGCAACTTGGCACCATTTTGGCCAATTTTGCCCAAATTTGGAACTTCTTGTCTAAAAATTGTGTTTTGACCCAATCTCTACTATTTTGAATTAAAATGTTGACCTTTGACAAATGCAAGTGAATCACCACTGTTTGTTGCTAAGTGGTATCAATGTTTGACTTTTTACATGTGCATCACCTCTATTAGGATTGTGATTGAATTGGTTGAATTGTGAAACTGAGCAAGCTTTGAACGCTTAGTGTTTGTGGAATTACTTGTTTGATATATCAATTTCATTTTGTTCATTCATGTGGTGTGATATCTTGGATGAAGTGTTGGATTAATTCTCATGCAGGGTGTCTTATGTGGAAAATCATACCAATGACCCCTCTTTGACCCGACTATTCTTCCACCATCTTCATACCCCTCCGCCTCATAAAAAGATGCCCTAGTGCACATAATCAGCCTTGGCCACCTCCAAAAGTTTGGGGTGGCTATATCTTTATCTCCCCGCTTCACTCTATCCACCATATGCTCTATCTACACCAAGGGCAAGAAAAAGAAAAGAAAAGAAAAAGAAAAGCAAAATAAAATAAAAGGATGCTCATGTTTAAGAGCATTCAAATAAAGAAAAGATGAGTGTGTAAAAACACTCCAAAAATCTTACCGCAACCCTTTCTTCCACTTTCATACCCATTGAGCTAGGAAACATCAACCTTAGCTCATTTTACCCTTTTCCGCAGCCACGTGGGTCATTTGGTGTGATTTAAGATATAAGATTGAATGCATGAATGTGAAACAACACTCCTAGTCATTCTTGATTAACGCCACCATGAAATGGTTTACCCGGAACTTAATGGAAGAAATATGGATAACTTGTGTATTCTATGCGCTATATTTGAAGTTCATATGCTTTGTGCTCTTTTCATGATTGGATTGTGAAAGAAGGAGAGGAGAGAGGTGAAATGCATGTACTTAGTCATCTTCGATCCCATTCAGCAATAATCGTCTTTTATATTGCATTTGTCATTTCTTTTTGTGAAAGTTTGTAAAGAGATTCAGTTGGAGCATACTTGAGGACAAGTATGTTTCAAGTTTGGGGTGGTGATTCAGCCCTATTTTAGGGCTTAATCCTGTGTCTTTTTGCTCTTCAATCACATCTATACATGTTAGATTGCATGTCATTCCCCCTAATATGCTTATTTGTATAAAATGCACTTATGGACATTATTTGCATGTTTTTCAGGCATTTGGACCACGCTTGATGGAAGAGAGAGAGAAGGGGTGATCCTAGGGTTCCTCTACACTTGGAGAGGCCCAAAGTGAAGTCTGATGCTCCCTCGACCTACCCCTAGTGGCCAAAGATCAATTGAAGCAAAGAAGTCCAAGAAAAGCCAAAGATCCAAGTTAAAGTGCTGATCTAGGACCCAACACGGCCGTGGTACCACAGAACGACCGTGCTAGGTCACTTCGAAATCGACAGGTTCAACCTCTAAATCAAGCAGCACGGCCGTGCAATGGGTAGACACCACGGTCGTGCTCCACAAAATGACCGTGGCACAGCAGAGAAAAATGGCCGTGCAGCAGCACCACGACCATCTCCACCAAACCCACCATGGTCGTTCCATACACCACGGCCGTGGCACACCACCTCCACTACGGTCGTGGTGACACACCACGACCATGGTCATTTTGACAAAAACCCTATAACTTTTCCATTTTTAATTCCCACGACCGTGCCCATCCACCACGGCCGTGGCCTACCCTACCCACCACGGCTGTGCTACTCACAGAATCCACCCAATTTTCCACTGTTTTCCCCATTTTTCCCCTAACTTAACCCTAGACCCCCTAGATCCCTATATAAGCCCTAGTGGCAGCTGAGGGTCGGGGGTTGGCTGCTTAGAACCTCATTTTCTCCCCCTTGTCACCTCCACTCCATTCCACTTCACCTCCACCTCAAATCCACTCTATTTCACCATTTCCACCACATAACCCCCCATATCTAAGCCTTCCATCCACTTCCCACCATCATCCCACTCCATTCCATCCAAGAAGAAGGAGGAGGATGACCTTACAGCTACTAGAGAGGAGGAGTCCTTCATCTACACCGAGCTCCATGGCTTCTTCTACCTCTTTCTTCTCTCTTTTTGTATTTTGCTTTGTTATGAGTAGCTAGGCCCCTTGCGTGGGCTGTTTGGGGGAAAATATGTTACTTTGATGCCATGTTGGGGGAAAATGACATGTAAACTTTGTAATTCCATTTTTTAATGATTATATTCTATTTGCATCTCATTCTCCATGAATTTCTTGTTGGTTTGTGTGTGAAATCACCTAGGAATTTAGGCAAATTGCTTATATGTGTGAATTTTGGGATTTGCCCCTAGGTCCAATTCTTGGATCCCTAGGCTGTCTCCCATCTTCCTACATCCTAATCAATCTCCCTAAACCTAAGTGAGAGATCTAAGTAGCTAGATTGGATAATTCTAGTGCAATTAGCATGGAGCCTTCTCAAGGCTAGAATGTGGGGGAATGCGGGTCCAAAGCCCTAATTTCACCTCCCCATTACTACCCTCGGCCCCTAATTGCCCTAGGAATACCTAATCTATAAACCTAGACTTGATTAGACTCTAATTGAATTTAACCTAATCCCTAACCTAATTGAGCCTTGTAAGGGTAGTAGGGGGTGTTAGGGACTAGTTCCCCTATGCACAACCTAGCATATCCATGGCCAGTTAGTAGCTTAGGTTAATTCATTAGACTCTAACTTGTTGTTTGGTTTGGATGATCTAAATGAAATCATAATGTTCATATGTCACCCCCCAACTTAAGTGATAAGTTCATAACCCTAAACAGACCACACATCTATTTACTGCTTAAAACCCTAGTTTTGTGCTCGCTTAGCTTAGTTAGTTCTTTTCTTGCTTAGTTAGCTTCTTGCCTTGCTCTTGCCTTGTTAATGCTAGTTTAGTTCTTTAATTGTTCTTTTGCTTCTCTATTGCTTGCCTTAGTGTAAATTGCATTTTCCTACCTAGCTTAATCTTTTCTTGCTTGTTTAGCCTTAATCTAACCTAGGGTTAACATAGATTTCATTCTCGCCTTTAATTTCTTGCTTGTTTATCCTTAGTTAACAATCAAAATCAACCTTTAAACCCTTAACCCTAGTCTCCACAGTAAGAACCTATCCAAACTAACCTAGCTCTAGTGCCCCCTCTTTTCCCTGTGGATTGACCTGTACTTACCGCCTCACCTATACTACGACACGACCCCGTGCGCTTGCGGGTGTAGTGTCTTAGTAGACGTAGGTAGTTAGTGTAGGTCTTAAAAATTTCGAAAGCATAAGATCCCACATCCCGTGCACTCCGACCTCGTGGGGTGTAAAAGCACCACTAGCGGGGACGCACCAAGTAGGATTGAGAAAGGCATGTGCATGCATGTGTGAATCAATATATGATATTGATGTCACACACATCTCACCCAGTCTGCTCTGAGATCAAAGAAATGAATGAACATTGATAGGATGATTGTTCCATGCCTCGAGTTCATTCAGGATATCAGTGACAAAGGAATTATACATTCACTGTAACACCATTCACAGATTGTAGGATTGAAAGTTGTTCTCCAACTTTCTATTTCACTTGAGTAGCACTGATGTGTGACTAGGCACCGCTCTTTGCTTGTGAAGTCATAAGTGTTATGGACTTTCACTGCCAATGTGAAATGGACCTGCAGGGTCACACACATAGGATTTAACCTGGAATAGGAGTTTGTCCGCAAACAATGTTTAGATTGATTACTAAAGGAGTTTAGTAGTTCAATTAAACACTCAATCAATTGATAGCTCAATATCATAGTGTTCAAGGTGTTGGACTGATTGATTAGAGTATCAGATTGATTGAAATTGTGATTGACTGATTCTGCACAATCTGCACTCCCAACCGATCGGCTCATGTGATGAACCGATCGACTGAGCTTGGTGAACCGATCGGCTCAACTGGTGAGTCGATCTGCTCATGGATAGGGTGAAATGATCGCTTCAAGTGTTGAAACGATCAGTTCAACTGGTCCAACTGAGCAAGTTGGGAAAGTAAGATTGGTGAGAAATTTCCTTTTGTTTCACTTGCCCAATTTGATTGGAATAAGGATTGGTATTTGATACCAATTCGAAACAAAAGAGGAAAAGTCAATCGGGAACTGATCAAGACCATGAACCGACCGGTTCAGAAGTTAACTGACCGTTTCATGGGTCCCAACCGATCGGTTGAGGTATCAACCGACTGGCTCATATCCCCAACCAACCATTTTAGTTGTGAAACGATCAGTTCAGATTACGCAGTTGGTTGTTTTTGTGGAAAATCTCGAACCCTTCTACTCCTGCTTTAGTCCTGTATTGCCCGAGATAGAGAACCATGTCCCATGACCCTCCTATATATATAGGGGTATTGGGGGCTTCTCAAAGTACAACTTAATGCAACCAGTTGCTCTGTAAAGTTGTCGTTCTCTCTGGTTTTGGTAACCGAGAGAGCCTGAGCAAGTGTTACCCGATAAGGGAGGCACAGCAAGGGAAAGACAACTGCAGAAAGTGACTGGTGGTAGGAGAGTGTGTCGGTGACTAGTACGCTGACAGGAGGGTGCGACTCCTTCTGATTCCTTGTAGGACAAGGAGATTGGAGTTCCAGGCAGTCCGTGTGGATGACTGCAGAGGCGGAAGACCTCTGTCGCTTGGAGGACAATTGTCAATCCCGACAGTCCCGGTGAGACCAGGAGTCTTCAGTCCCAGTGTGACCAGGAGCTGCACAGACACTGTCCAAGACCGGAGGTGAAGACCGCACAAGGCACGAGGTACTGTCTTCGAGCAAGCCTCAGGACAAGGTATGCATCCACAAACCATCTTTCCTATTGTATAGACGTTGACGCGATTCCTTTTGTTCTGGGTTTTGGGGAGAAATTTTTTGTTTCTGTTGCTTCTCTGCCTCCCGTAAAACCCAACAGTGGTATCAGAGCCACGTCAACCACTCTATATTTTAGTATTATCGATATGATCAATTTTGGTTTGTCACCTTTATTTATTGCATACAATGCGAATAAAATTGGCTTTATGCATGTCCAATGCACAAATCCCAAATATACATATATGATATGTAATATTAATCCACTTGATACGTGTCGCCCTTAAACGAGTTTTGTGGTGGATGTGTAGCATGGTTATGGACTATAAACCCTATATCTGTGTATGGTTGTATGTGGTTGCTTGCATCTCGATCTGCGCATTGATTCCCTTTCTCCTATTCATGATGTAACTCGAAATAATTCGAGACTTCTTTCATACCTTTGCTCCCCCCAAATGTAACTTGGGGTTTCACAATTCAATTGTAAATAGGATATATTTTATTTCCAGTTATGTCAAAGAACGGCGGACGACCTGACGACGACTAAGACGATCGGTTCAAGGCATGAACCGATCGGTTGATGTTCCAAACGACCGGTTCGAGGAGCGAGACAAGCGGGTGGCGATCTGAGGAGATGCATGACGACCGGTGAACCGATCGGCTGGAGGCACCAATCGATCGGCTGGTGGCACCCGAACAACCAACTTGATGGCGAGCCGATCAGTCATGGAGATGAGTTGATCAAACCCAAAAAGGCAGGCACAGATTTCATCTTGTATAGGTTGCATGTGATGTAGACCTAGATGACTGTGATTCCTCTTGGCTCGAGGAATCACAATAGGATGGCCATAATCATTGCTTTTATCATTTTGCATGTTTTTTGTGGGATATAGCATGTATATGATACGTACTACATATAGTGGTGATTGGATATGTATATGTATATAAACCAAATCCCTCATTAAATATTAAAGTTTTAGATGCCTTCCAAATGCAACACACGTGAAATGCTTGATCGACCAAGTGTGGGCACGCCCTAGCGTGGTGCACCGTCTATCTTGTGGAAGCGTGAAGGATGAATGTGTGGGTCTGCCCTAGCAGGGTGCATATTCATCATGTTGGCTTTGGTTCAGACTTAACAAGGTGATCTAGATGGGATCTAGTACCTTAAGGCATGGAGATGATCATGGAAAAGAGTTGCATATGACATCTTTCAAGAGTTGCATATGATGCAATTGGCAAGAGGTGCCTACATGGGAGATATGAGTTGTGGGTGACAGCCCTAGCTGGTCCATGGCTCAGAGGATTTTAGGATCTTGACCCACTAGAAGATTGTACGCTGCAATCTTTCGGAATGATGGTGAGGGCTGTCAATTTGAGTCAAAATAGTGGGAGCGGTAATTAATTAAAGGCCTAATTAACTATCGTAAAATTTTATTCAAATCAAATCAAAAGGAGTTTTGACAAGTGCAATTTTCTCTTGTATAATGGCAAAATAATCATCTTTTAAAATGGGAAAATTAATTGAGAACAAATTCGATAACTGGTTGAGGATTGTGAGAAGTGTTCTGCACAATCCAGATATACCAGGAGCCTTTGAATCCACTCTATGTACGCTTAAAGCGTTGGTGAAGAAGAAAGAAAGTTCATTGATAGATATCAATGGAACGATAGGTAAGGGAGAGAAGGGTTCTCTCGCCAAACCAATTTCTTCTACATGGAGAGGATGGAAGGAATGATGGAAGAAAAAGTCAGAGATCGAGATCTCTACTTCTGGTGTATACGTGATAGAGATTAACTTAACTACTTATTCGTCATGGGTACTTGATACCGGATGCGGATCTCACATTTGTTCAAATGTGAAGGATCTTAAGAGAAGGATCTTAAATAGGAATATCATTTCCGTCTCTTATTTGAACAAAGATGGATTTGAATTTCTTATTAAGAATGGAAAATGTTCCATTTCTAAAGATGGGATCTTTTATGGCAGTTCCCCAATGTCTTATGGTCTATTTGATAGATCTAGAGACAAGTGTATACAACGTAAACACCAAAAGGCAAAATCTCAACAACTCAAACAAAACATATCTTTGGCATTGTCATCTAGGGCACATAAATGAGAAATGCATTTCTAGACTCCATAAAGATGGTTATCTAGACTCTTTTGATTATGAATCAACAGAGACATATGAATCTTGTTTGTTGGGCAAGATGACCAAGACTCCCTTTTCAGGTAAAGGTGATAGAGCTAGTGATCTATTAGGACTCATACATATTGATGTATGTGGGCCTTTTAGAACTAATTCCAGAGGTGGGTATCAGTACTTCATTACCTTTACTGATGACTTCAGTAGGTATGGCTATGTGTACCTGATGAAACATAAGTCAGAAACCCTTGAAAGGTTCAAGGATTTCATGAATGAAGTACAAAACCAACTTGGTAAAAGTATTAAGGCACTTCGATCCGATCGAGGTGGAGAATACTTAAGCCAGGAGTTTGAGGACCTTCTGCGAGCCCGTGGTATTGTATCACAATGGACTCTGCCTGGAACACCACAACATAATGGTGTGTCTGAAAGAAGGAATCGCACATTGTTGGATATGGTGTGATCAATGATGAGTTTTGTTGATCTTCCAATTTCTTTCTGGGGTTATGCACTTGAAACCGCCACGTTTACACTTTACTGAGTACCATCTGAATCGCCCCAAAAGACACCATATGAGATATGGTATGGGAAGTGTCCCAAATTGTCTTTTATGAAGATTTGGGGTTTTGAGGCTTACGTCAAGAAAATGTTTCCTGATAAGCTTGGGCCCAAATCTGATAAATGTTATCTTGTTGGATACCCCAAGGAAATGAGGGGATATTACTTATACCACCCCACTAACAACAAAGTGTTTGTTGCCAGGGATGTTGTATTCCTAGAGAAGGAATTTATTTCCAAAGGAAGCAGTGGGAGGAAAATAGAGCTTGAAGAGGTTCAAGCCCAACAAGAAAACATTGAACCGGTAGATGTACGAGAGGAATATGAAGATTCACAAGGTGTTGTAGAATCTCATTCTCCTCAGGTAACACAAGGACCTCGTGGATCTAGTAGGACCCACCTTGAACCTGAGAGGTTTGGATACCTAGTGACTCAGGAAGGTGGTGAGTTGATCATAGATGATGATCCAACTACCTACGTAGAGGCTATGGAAGGACCAGATTCTGAGAAATGGCTTGAAGCTATGAGATCCGAGATGGAATCCATGTACTCCAACAAAGTATGGACTTTGGTGGAACCACCCGAAGGGGTAAAACCCATAGGGTGCAAGTGGGTCTTCAAGAAGAAGACCGACATGGATGGCAATGTGCAAACTTATAAAGGTAGATTGGTTGTGAAGGGATTTCGACAAGTTCAAGGTGTTGACTATGACGAAACCTTTTCTCCATTTGCCATGAATAAGTCCATCAGGATCATGCTTGCTATTGCAGCTTATTATGACTATGAGATTTGGCAGATGGATGTTAAAACGGCATTCCTTAACGGGAATATAAATGAGGATGTGTACATGACACAGCCTGAAGGTTTTGTAGATCCAAAGAATGCCAATAAAGTATGTAAGCTATAAAGGTCAATCTATGGATTGCAGCAAGCATCTCGGAGTTGGAATCTTCGATTTGATGAGGAAGTCAAAGTGTTTGGATTTACTCAAAATGAAGATGAACCTTGTGTGTACAAGAATGTTAGTGGGAGCTCGACCACATTCCTCATATTGTATGTGGATGACATACTTTTGATGGGGAATGATGTCTTAGCCTTAGAGAAGGTAAAGACTTGGCTTGGGAATACTTTCTCAATGAAGGACTTAGGAGAAGCATCCTACATTCTAGGAATTAAGATCTATAGAGATAGATCTAGAAGGCTTCTCGGACTAAGTCAGAGCACATACATCGACAAAGTGCTGAAGCAGTTCAGCATGGAGAACTCAAAGAGAGGCAACATCCCCATGCTACATGGAGTCACCGTCTCTAGAGCTCAATGTCCCCAATCTTGTGAAGAGAGGGAGCATATGAATGGGATCCCATATGCATCAGCCATCGGATCCATCATGTACGCTATGTTGTGCACACGCCCAGATGTCTCATATGCTCTAAGCATGACGAGCAGGTACCAGTCAGATCTTGGGGATGCACTGGACATCCGTAAAGAACATCCTCAAGTACTTGTGAAGGACTAATGATCAGTTTCTTGTTTACGGCGGCGAGGAAGAGTTGGTTGTAAAGGGTTACACCGATGCAAGCTTCCAAACTGATAAATATGATTACAGATCGCAGTCAGGATTTGTATTTTGCCTTAATAATGGAGTTGTGAGATGGAAGAGTTCCAAGCAAGAAATAGTTGCCGATTCTACTACAGAGGTCGAGTATATTGCTGCTTCACACGCAGCAAAGGAGGTTGTGTGGATCAGGAAGTTCATTTCTAAACTTGGTGTAGTCCCCAGCAGCTGTGATGCAATTGAGCTTTATTGTGACAATAATGGAGCTATTTCACAAGCTAAGGAACCCAGATAACATCAGTGGTCCAAGCACATACTGCGGCGCTTCCATCTCATATGAGAGATCGTACAGCGAGGAGATGTGAAGATTTGCAAAGTACCAACTGAACACAACATAGCTGATCCACTGACTAAGGCCCTTTCTCAGCAGAAGCATGATGGTCATGTTAGGTCACAAGGACTGAGGTTCCTTGGTGACTGGCTCTAAGTGCAAGTGGGAGTCTGTTGGTATGTATGCCCATAGATCAAGTCATATGATGATTATAATGGGATACTTTATAAATGATTTGAATAATAATAAAGGCAATTTCCGATCTATATGTTTAAACTATTTCTGAGATGATGGTGTAACATGATAGATGTCTAAAGAATTATTTTACTCAATGACGTATGCTTTTGGGTTGAGGACCTAAACGATGAGATCATACGGATGTTAAGAGTATACATTCTTGTTAAGTCCCTAGTCGGTTGTTATTGTGGAAATAACCATAGACATCAATAACACTGAAGACTAGATTGTGTGCTGGTTGATGACAGAATCTCATTAGTCATGATATAGTTATATCAAACCAAGCACATAGGTACTTGTTAGAGAACAAGGTACCAGACAGACCCACCGTGAGAGTGACACATGGAACCATGACTTGGTAATCACAGTCAGCTCTCACAGTGATGGTGGTGAGTGTAATTCTTAGACTTGAAATCACTACACTCAACACATGTCGTTGAGTACACTTTGACATCATCAAACACAGTCCTGAAACATGGGTTGTTATAAAGGTGATGATTGGGTGGCTTTGACACATGGGATTTTGAGGGGTGAGTGATAGATATGGGATTTGTCCCTCCTGAGGGAGTTTGATGTCCTTGGCCACTTGATGAGTAGGATTGAGAAAGGCATACGCATGCACTTGTGAATCAATATATGATATTGATGTCACACACATCTCACCCAGTCTTCTCTGAGATCAAGGAATGAATGAACATTGACAGGATGATTGTTCCATGCCTCGAGTTCATTCAGGATATCAGTGACAAAGGAATTATACATTCACTATAACACCATTCACGGATTGTAGGATTGAAAGTTGTTCTCCAACTTTCTATTTCACTTGGGTAGCATTGATGTGTGACTAGGCACCGCTCTTTGCTTGTGAAGTCATAAGTGTTATGGACTTTCACTGCCAACGTGAAATGGACGTGCAGGGTCACATACATAGGATTTAACCTGGAATAGGAGTTTGTCCACAAACAATGTTTAGATTCATTACTAAAGGAGTTTAGTAGTTTAATTAAACACTCAATCAATTGATAGCTCAGTATCATAGTGTTTAAGGTGTTGGACTGATTGATTAGAGTATCGGATTGATTGAAACTGTGATTGACTGATTCTGTACAATCTGCACTCCCAAACCGATCGGCTCATGTGATGAACCGATCGGCTGAGCTTGGTGAACCAATCGACTCAACTGGTGAGTCAATCGGCACATGGACAGGGTGAAATGATCGCTTCAAGTGTTGAAACGATCGATTCAACTGGTCCAACCAAGCAAGTTGGGAAAGTAAGATTGATGAGAAATTTACTTTCGTTTCACTTGCCCAATTGATTGGAACAAGGATTGGTATTTGATACCAATTCGAAACAAAAGAGGAAAAGTCAATCGGGAACTGATCAGGACCACGAACCGACCAGTTCAGAAGTGAACCGACCGTTTCATGGGTCCCAACCGATCGGTTGAGGTGTCAACCGACCGGCTCAGATCCCCAACTGACTGTTTCAGTTGTGAAACGATCGGTTCAGGTTACGCAGTTGGTTGTTTTTGTAGAAAATCTTGAACCCTTCTACTCCTGCTTTAGTCCCGCATTGCCCGGGATAGAAAACCATGTCCCATGACCCTCCTATATATAGGGGTATTGGGGGCTTCTCAAAGTACAACACAGTGCAACCAATTGCTCTGTAAAGTTGTCGTTCTCTCTGGTTTTGGTAACCGAGAGAGCCCGAGCAAGTGCTACCCGATAAGCGAGGCACAGCAAGGGAAAGACAACTGCAGAAAGCGACTGGTGGTAGGAGAGTGTGTCGGCGACTAGTACACTGAAAGGAGGGAACAACTCCTTCTAATTCCTTGTGGGACAAGGAGATCGGAGTTCCAGACAGTCTGTGTGGACGACTGTAGAGGCGGGAGACCTCTGTCGCTCGGAGGACAACTGTCAATCCTGACAGTCCCGGTGAGACCAAGAGTCTTCAGTCCCGGTGTGACCAGGAGCTGCACAGACACCGTCCAAGACCGGAGGTGAAGACCACGCAAGGCGTGAGGTACTGTCTCCGAGCAAGCCTCGGGACAAGGTATGCATCCACAAACCATCTTTCCTATTGTATAGATGTTGACGCGATTCCTTTTGTTCTGGGTTTTGGGGAGAAAATTTTTGTTTCCACTACTTCTCTGCCTCTCGTAAAACCCAACATTTATACACTTTTTTCCAATAATTGCCCAATTGGATTCTCCATAAATACTGTAAGGAATGGACCTGACAGGGGATCCACTCCCTACTTAATTTGAGGTACAAATTCATCCATTCCAAACACACTAACATGTACTTCAGAATAGGTGTAATTTTTTTGCTTCTCAAATAAGGGTATTCAAAAAGACCAAACTATAGCAGCAGAATATAAAATTTCATGACTATATTCAATATAAACATGATTATAAGATATTCTCCCATATATGGTTTATATGAAAATTACAATACAAGGATATAGGTAGAGGGTATCTAAACTATGTCAAGTTTGTCTCCTGAGCATTAGCTCCATAATCTAGCATGTCCATATCATCATGTCAAATCTTCCAAGCCCTACACCTGGGGTTGGAAGCATACCCCATTAAGAAGGAGAAAAAAATAGAAGATATCAGCATAAAGGATGGTATCTGCATATTAAATATGGATTGAGAAATATAAGGAATAAAGGATGTCAGATAAACAAGGCTTCCCATAGAAGACAAAAGTACCACCCAAGTGGGTATAAAAAGAAAATGAATTTTGAAAAGATGATACATAAGAAGAACACTTGCCATTAAATAAACATAAAAGTTATTCCACACAAGCACTCATAAATTTTGGGCCCCAAACCCACCATGATAATATCAACATGCATGCATGTGAGATAAGCATAGCACTAGCATGATATAAATCCAGTGTTCAATAAGGCTCACAACCTTAAAACCAGACAAAGAATGGCACACAACCAAAATCCCTTGGAATACAAGTCGGTATATGGGCATAAAATCCTCCATACCAAATATAAAAAAGTGCAGGAGGACTAACACCTCAGTGCATGGCAGGGGAATAAAACCTAGTGCCTAATAATATCATATAGGGGAATAAAACCTCGGGGGATAAAACCCAAATAACCAAAGTATTACATTAATTTGGGGATATTGAATCACAAAGCATGCATAAATGTAGAGG
Organism: Alisma plantago-aquatica; assembly: GCA_963693085.1. Taxonomy (NCBI): domain Eukaryota; kingdom Viridiplantae; phylum Streptophyta; class Magnoliopsida; order Alismatales; family Alismataceae; genus Alisma; species Alisma plantago-aquatica. The sequence goes on along the minus strand of OY856410.1, from coordinate 1,431,944,542 downwards.
CAGGTGAAAGTATGGTCATATAAAAAATAAGATGAGAATTTCCAACAATTATCATGTGGGGTCGGGGGACCCATAACCAAAATTCCAATCATGTCCACCAATGAGATGCAACTTAAGATCATAAAGTCCACCATAAGAAGATAGAGAATCAAATACTCAAATTAGGGTTTCCTCATAGAACAAAATGAAAAAGATGTAAATAAGAGTCCAATAACCATATCCATCAAACTAAGTATACAAGATCAGTAGAAGAATATAAGTACTCAAATGAGGCAACCTTTCAAGAGAGAGAGAGAACAATGTGTAGGGCAGATGTCTAAGGGACCAAGATATAGAGTGAAATTGGGTTAATTTCTCAATATAGAAAATAGGGAATGCAACATACCTCAAATATAGCCTAAATAAGTCCAAGGTCTGCCCCTGTCTAAGCTTAGGTCTCCAAATCACCTATTAAACATATATGTAGAATTAGGTTAGGTTTAATTGCATAAACCCTAAAAATCACATTTTTATTATTCGTGAGTTAGGCTGTAGAATCATGCCATCTTGTCATTATATTTTTTTGAGTTCCTATCATGTTTTACTTTAGTTTTTGGACTTATAGATTATTATTTATAAATTGTAGAAATATTAAGCAATTAGGAAATTCCTTAGAAAAATTGCTTATTTGTTATTTTGGAATTATGTGATGAAACTGGTATCATTGATTAGATTATATTTTTTATTTCAAAACATATTTTTTAAATTTTTTGAGCTATAAATAGTTTATTATGATTTTTAGAAGTATTGACCATCAGGAAAGTCCAAAAGGCCACATATGCATCTGTATCGAATTTTTAAACCATCTGACCAGGCCCTGTCGGAAACAACCAACGGGTTGGGATCTACTGCAAACAGGTGCACAGGAGGATTCAATGAAAGACCAATTTACCCCTATCGGGAAAACAAAACATGACGAGAAGGGGTAACTTTGTATAATCACAAGAAAGTTAGTTCTCCTCCATTATTTCTCACTCATGCCATTGACGACTTTCGAAGCCCTGACCAATGATGAGGAACTTTCTCATGCACCTCCCTAGAGCATGGAGGCACCCGAATTGAAACTGACAGGTTTACACAGACTTTTTGAACCTTAAATAAAACCTAGAGGTGAACAGAAACCCCTACACACCTTGTTTCCATGGTTGTCAAAGTTGAGAAGATCAGGAAGCACATCCACATCAAAAAGGTAGTAAGAAATAGACACAGTGAGCAATACAAGGAATATAAATGAGAACTTCAACATCAAACAAGAATGCAGAAGGAAGACAGGCCAAACCATTATCAAAAACTAAAGATATCACACTCAAAATAAATATAGGACAATGAGGAACAAAATAGAAAACTAGAATAAGGGAAAATAAAATCAATACTTTTATCTACATTCCTATGTTTCACAAGGATTGTTGGATGCTTCCAAGCTTGGATTTGCCTTTTCTAAAGTCAGACTACACTCACAATTTTTTTCCAAAGTCGTCGGAGCCAACTCTATCAAATCGAGTTTGGTAGGGAGTTTCACAGTAACAAAAGAAATCTCATCTACTGACTGACTTGGGGCATTGTCTTGGTGAGTCTGATGTCGACACTCGCTTAAAGGGACACTCTATTGTGACAAACCAGCAACTGGTGTCAAGGGAGGACGACGACCAATTGGGTTTTTCTTATATAGGAAACCCTAGCACCTGAAAAAGGGCTTAAATAAATTGGGATACTGTAAGGAAGACAATGGCAAAGAAATCTTGTGACGAGAGGAAGGGACGAGGAAGAGAGAGCGATCAAAGAGAGCAAGAACTCGAGATGTATTATAGCCATGAGGAAATCATGTGAACGGAGGTAGGAGATACATTTGACTTCATCTGGTCCTGATCCTATGGTTTACAAGAGGTCCTCATAAGACATGTAAAACTAAAACCCAAAGTGACATCATTATACAAAAAAATTTAGGAAACTCAAAGCATTAAATGTATTTTAGTTAAATAACTTCTATGTTTCTTTCTTAATTTATATGAGGGCCCAAACAAGGGTCAAATAAAACAAAATTTGGTACCTAGGCCAATTACAACATGAGGAAACCATGTTTGGCATCAATTTCTCTTTTGGGGATGTTTACTACTTTATTTAATATTTTTTACCTTAAGTCATATTATTCTTCTAAATTCACTAGGATAAATAAGTTTGTAGAACAAATGTGAAACTTTAGATGTAGTATAATCATGGTATGTGGATTTTGAGTTTTAGGATTTGTTTCCACTTTTGAAGTCATCAAACATATTATTTATCATTTTGAAACAAAACTCATATCTTCTTTTCTAAATTATTTTATGTATCTAGAAGTATCCAATTGGTATGAAAATTAAAACATTGACTAATTATGACATGTAGAATTCGATTTTATCATTATTTGCCACTTTTGGAGTGAACCAAAATATATTATTTATTTTCTTTACCTGTAAGTTGTATTTTCTTTCCTAAATGGATTTAAGATAGTTATTATTATATAAATAAAGTGAAACTTGGCACCCAAGCTAATTGGGGGCCAAGGAACATGAATTTCACATTATATTTAGGTTTTAAGACATTCTCTTACGAATTGGGGTACCATTAGGAATTTTGGCTTACTATCAATATATTTATTAAAGTATATAAATTCATCATCAACAGTCATCTAATTGATTCCTATTAATTTCACATTGTTACAAAAAGAATTAATGTTATTATGCACAAAAAACACATTTTATTTAGTTAACATGGTTAGTCCATTAATTCCATATTTATTTAAATAATAGAACATTATTAATATTTATCTAAATGTAATTACATATTGTCACTCCAAAGCATATTATTATTTTTATTTTGCCATTATGTGACTATTAGTTAGCAAAGAAAACATATGTAACATTTTCCATGAATTTATTTACATGTTGGCACATAATTAAGTCCTTATGTAAATGTGTTTTAGTTTTATCTATGTTTGGTCAAATCTAAGGAACTATCCTCACTAGCTTTATAATCATGGAATAGGGTAATATTCTAGGTTATGTTCCAATATAAATATAATATTCAATTCCAATCCCAGTTGGAAATTCAATTGCTTATAATCTCTTTTTAAAATCAATGCCATTATTCAATAAAGAGAAAATATGGAATAAATAAATCCCAATTCGTGCCATTTAATTTATTTTCATGAAAAAATAGGATTGGAAAATATGAATGGATGGTGCCCCCTTTTTATTTTCTTCTTCTCATTTTCTCTATCCTTTCTTATTTCAATTCTATGAGGAAAAAAGGATTACAAAATGGAGAGGATTTGCTCTTTTTCTCCTTATTTTCTCTATCATCGTTTACTTCAATCCCATGAGGAAAAGGATTAAATAAGGGAGGGGATTTACTCCTTTTACTTCTTATTTTTTCTATCCTCTTTTAATTATATTCCATGAAAAAGGATTAAAGAAGGGAGATGATTTCTTTGCTTTTTCTCTTCTCATTATTTTATCTATCCTCTTTTAAATTCATTCCAATTAGGAATAGGACAAGAAAAGGAGAAAGAGATAACTTGGTCAACAAGCTTACTTCCCTCCTCTTTTTCTCTATTTTTCTCTCTTTCGAAAGCTACAAAATTAATTCTATAATTCAAACTATTTTTAACCCAACACATTCATGAAAAATCCAAAAATCCAAATAAAAAAAATTCTCTTTCCTTGTAAGGGGATGCCTGATGGAACAACACGACCCATCTGGTGTGCCACATGGAGTAATGCTCCAATCCACCAGACTTGTTCCTCAAGTCTTGGATGTTGCCTTTCCAAAACATTCTTTCAGAGCACGAAATCCTATTTCTTAGCTATAAATAAACTCCATACCCAACATATTTTTGACCCCTCTTGTCTCTCCTAAAGCCAGAGAAATGACAATCTCTCCCTTTTATTTTCTACATGTGATCAGAGGATTCTTCCTTTGATACCAAATGCTTTGTTAACATAGGTAGGATGTCCAACAATAATTATTACTTTTTCTATTATATCTATATCAGTAGTTGTTGCTTGCTCTGATCCTTTCATAACTATTCATATATGCATGCTCTTTCTCAAAGATCTGATCTTGCTCTAATAAATCTATCTCTATCCCCTCTCTTTCTCTCTTCTTATGCATCGATCCTAACCTCCAATGATGGATTTCTACTGTGGAAGGTTCGGATGTGATTGACTACAACACACCTAAAAACTAAGACTTTTAGGTATATGGTAATAAAGTCACGGACATCTCCATCCCTGAATGTCTGCCAACATAAAATCACTTTTTATAACTTTAAATTTTTTTATTAACAACAACCTCGATCACTATAATTTTTATCCGAGATGACTAAAAGGTTGCAATATCATTATCGGGTGAGATGGGGGTTCTAACACCTTCCCCACTCATAATCGGATTGCCAGGTTTGATCTCTGAATCAATATATACAGTTCTTATCCATCCTTGGTAGGAGTCAAAATTCGGTTTTTATGTGTTTTCCGTAACTTAAATGCTTGTCTTTGTTTTTTCCTTATTTTATGTATAAAAATAGGCGACGACTCTGAGATTTATCAATTTGTCAATTTTTTCTTTTTTTCTTTTTATTTTGTTCCTAGAATTGTAGGATCCATTATATTTTTCAAGCCCGGTAGGTGACTCTGCAGAAGAGTTTTCAGATGATTTGAGTTACATTTTCCTTTTTGTCATCTCATGTTTTGTTGATCAATCAAGATTTCTGTATTTTCATTCATTTTTCTTTTGTTCCTTTTGTTTTTTTTCAAAACTAGAGTTTTTTTTAAAAAAAGGAAAAAGTGATCGGGGGATAGAACAATTCACCTATAAAAAAGTATAAAAAATTACTTTACAAAAATGACAGAACACTCTGTTCTGCTAGAAATTTTTTTCTCTCTCATTGCCTTTTATTTTTCTGGATCTTTTTAGGAAGCCGGCGGAATTAGTCGTTCCTCTAGTGGAAAAAAATCATATTTGCGTCAGTTTGATTTTTGGTAGTACGAGAATGACCATGTCTTCTACCGACTGTTGTTTTTATGTTTAGCCTTTATTTCCCTTCTAAGATTTGCATATGCTTCCATTTTAGGTTAGCCCACAATTCCCTCCTTTTTTCTTCCTTTCTTTCGTTTTCTTTTTCATTAAAAAATAATATAAATGTATAGGAAGAGAGAAATGATGAGAGAAGTCTTCATGATGAGCAAAATATTCTCTTTCTTAATAATTGCATTATTGTTTCCTTATGTTTCTATCATTTATCTTTCATGTTTTTTAAGAAGTCAGGAGGCTATCTTATTCATCATGTCCTCCCTTATGAGCAAACTCAGATGTGGTCTACAAAAACTAATTAAGCTTATTGAAAGAAATGAGGTAGTACTGCTACCTAATCCCTATCTAGGAGATAATGGATCCCATTAGTGGGGAGAATGTACTATATATGTCTCCCAGAGTGCTTTGGATGATGCTTAGATAGACCATAAGCTACAACATTACAGTCTCTACTTGTAAACACCACTTGCCACATCCATCATCTCATGCTATGAATTCTATGGAGTAGCTTTGTTTATCTAACGTTTTCTAACAGCGGTGTTGTTGTCAATCTCCTTGCTATTTGGGAAGTTGATTCAAAATAGTTGCTTTGATGTTGTTTAGATTCGTCATCTGCATTGCAAGACTAATGCCTATTAGATCTATTTCCACTACATCATGAGAATGTAGACGAACGAACACCCCCACCCATCTACCTAAATTATATTTTATGACCACCGTGCAACTTGCTTGTGTTTGTTTCATTATAGCATCACAGTTGAACTTTAGGTCTCCTATTTTTAGACACTCCCATAGGTTCTTCTTAGGCTCCTGAGATGCCAAGATACTGTCCTTAAAAGCCTCTAGTTGAGTAGTGGTTTCCTTTGTAATGAAATGGATTTGCTAAAAGGTATGGCCTCTTTTATTAATGAAGATTTGCTTATTTTTGTAGGTCCATATGTGCCAATAAAGCAATGAGGAATAAGACTAGGACTTCATCTTTAGTTATCACTTGCTCATGAATCCACTTCTTTGTAATATTGTTTTTGAATAATGATGATGTATCTCTACCTCAAAGTAGTTCCCCCTCTGACTTCCTTAACATACTTATAGTCTCGGATGGCATGGAGCATGGATTCGTCCCTGGTCATGCACTTTGGGAATATGATGTTCATAGCCATTTTTCTTTGCAGTCTTCTTGAATTGAACTCCTTCATGCTTTATTATTGTGGGATTGCATCAAAGATATTAAAATCCTACATATACATAGTACACACCTACAAATCCATGTGTCATGGAATGGGTGCCAACACTCACGTTGGATCCCAGAAAGTGGCATTGAGGTGCCATTAAAGGTACTGACACATTGTTAAGCCAGACGTCCAAAGGCCTTGAAAACACCCCCTATCACTCATGACTGATTATGACCACCATAGTCACAAGGTATATTGGGAGCTATATTGGTATGTATGCCTAAAGAGCCAATCATATGATGATTGTAATGGGGCATCATATACTTGATTTGATAATGATAAAAGTAATTATATCTATTGTGTTTGTCTCAATCATGAGATGATGAGATAAACATAGTAGATGTCTATAGAATGATGTTACTCGATGACATATGTCTTCAGGTTTAGGACCTAGATAATGAGATCATATGTATGATAAGAGTATATACATTCTTGTTATGTCCCTAGTTGGATATTATTGTGGAAACACAATAGGTAACAATAATACATAAGACTAGAGTGTTTGTTGGTTGAGGATAGAATCTCATCAGTCATGATATGTGATATCAAACTCAACACATTAGTACTTGTTAGAGAAGAGTGTATTGAACAAACACACATTGAGAGTGATACATGGAGACCATGGAATGGTAGTCAAAATCAACTCTCATAGTGATAGTGGTGATTGTGGTTCTTAAACTTGAAGTCATTACACTCATTGCATGTTGTTCAATGTATTATGACATCATCCAATGTGACCCTGAATAAGGGTTGCCACAAAGGTGATACTCAATTGCATTGTAACACATGAGGATTGAGTGTGAGTGATGTAGATAGGATTTGTCCCTCCTACATGAGATTGATATCCAGGCCACCTGATAAGAGCTACTGAGAAGTGTATGACCATACTCATGTGACTCAATATGTGATATGTGAGCTCACACGCATCTCATACAGTCTGCTCTAGTTCAAGGAATGAGGATTCAATGTCGAGAGGATAGGATTCCATGCCTCAAGTTCAATCTAAGTATCAGAGACAAAGGAACTATATGATCATGGTAACATTGACCATGGATTGTAGGTTGAAGTTGTTCTCCAACATTCCAAATTACTTGGGTAGCAATGATGTGTTGCTAGATGTCGCTCATTGTTTGTGATGTCATAAATCGGTTATGGACATTCACTACCAATGTAAATTGGGACCTATAGACACATAGGATGCATCTAGAATAGGATTTTATCCATGAATGATGTTTAACTTGATTATTAAGGTGTTAGATATTCAATTTAAACAACAATGGTTAGAATCGATTGACTGGACTATGAACCAATCAGTTCAAGTGTTGAACTGATCAATTCAAGTGTCAAGTCAATTTGAACCAACATTGGCAGTCTAAACTCTAAAACAACTGGTTCAACAAGCAAACTAATTGTCTCAGATGTCTGAACTGACTAGTTTAGGTTGTGAACTGACCATTTGGTTGATCAATACAATTGGATCAAAGATTTATGTTGACGCCATGTTGTGAATTAATTGAATGCTAATTGCCAATATAATTGTGATCAAAAAATATTACAAAACAACTGGTTCAAGAGTTTAACCAATCATCTCACATGTGAACCAACCGATCCAGCAGTAAACTGACCAGTTCAATGTTCATAGGTTTCAAAAAATTCATGAAAATTCATATCTTCAACTACTACTCAGACTAGAAGTCCTGACCCTAACCCTCCTATAAATAGAGGGGTAGTGGAGGCCTTTCAAAAATACAATAACAAGATTTGATAATTGTTGTCTTCTCACAGTTGTGGCAAAGTGAGAACCTAAGAAAGTCCTACATGTCAAAGGGAGGAATAGGATGGGAGAGACAATTGGGAGAGCAAGTTGGCACTAGCACGCTGACTAGAAGGGACAACTCCTTGTCCATTCATCTAGAACGACATGAGTCCCTGGTGGTCCATGTGGACTACCACAGAGACGAGGAGGCCTTTGGCACCTACTAGACAGACATAGTCAATTGACGTCCATGGTGATAACTAGGTGGTCAAAGCCGATAGACGTCCAGGTGTAGTTTGAGAAAGTAGCATGCTACAACAATGGATAGTCGCTAGACTTGCTCCAGGACCAGGTACATACCTTGCAAACCTTCATTCCCATTATATAGTTGTTGACATGATCTACTGTTCAAGGGGAATATGGCAACAAAACTTTTGTTACTCCTTCCATATTTGATGCCATATTTCCCAGCAATGGTATCAATGGCACATCAATTTACTATGTTTTGGGATCTAATTAATATAATCAAATTTTGGTTTATCATTTGTTTATTACATACAATGTAAATACTTAAAATCATTAATGTGCATATCCAATTAAATACCACATATGATCCCAACTTATATATATATATATATATATATAGACACACACACACACAAAATTTACATGTGTTGCCCTAAAAGTTGATTTTGATGGTGAATGTTAACATGGTTATGGCCAATAACCCTCTAGATCTTTGTGCTTGGTTGGATGGTTTTTATTCATGTTTATATCTTGATTTGCATATCAAGCCTCTCTCTCCTTTCCATATGTAAATGTATTGATTCTTTCCTTCCTATGCTCCCCTCCAATGTAACTTGAGGTTTCCCTATTACCATGTAATATGTCTAATAGGACTAGGATAATTTTAATTCATTTTATGGCAAAGAAGATGTTCAAAACCAAACGAATACATGCTTATATCTTGTTTTTCGTGTATTGTTTGATTCTATTTTCATAAGGGCTAAGGTGGTGAAAACTCAAAATCTCGATACCTTCCTTTCTTGATTCAAATTGTTCCTTTTAATGCTTGTTTCAATTCACCTCTTTTAATTTCAGCAACTTTATTCTTGTCATCAGGTAATCTTTTAACTATGTTAACCATTTTTTCCTTTTACTTCTTCTGCTTTAGTTTAATTTTTTCATTTCCTTGCTTTAGTGTAACCTTTTACTTTCTTTGTATTTTAATTTCTTGTTCTAGCTTATACAACCAACCCCCAACTAGAATTTATTTTCTATTTCTTGTTCTAAAATATTAGAAGGAATACATTTCAAAAATCAATCAGGACTAAAAGAAAACAATCTTAAAAATATTTTCATGTGGGATCGACCCTCCTATACTAGCCTTAAATGGAAAGTAAAAAAGGATTAAACTCTAGGATAATTGTTCTAGTGAATTGGTGTGCAAATGACGTGTATCAAGTGGCAACAACTCTTCCTCCTTCACAATTCCCAGTTTGACCTCACCCTCTCTTAAAGACTTACTTCTTTTCAGATCATGCATATTCGAACATATGTGAGATCCACATGCGGCATCTAGTACCCATGATGAAGAAGTAGAGATATTTATCTCAATAATGTATATACCTAAAGTAGATATCTCTATTCCCTCCTTTTTCTTCCTCAGTTCCTCTAGATAGAGGGAAATTCCTCTTCAAGTGTCCAGGCTGGTGACAATGCTGAAAATATTGCCTCCCTTGGTCACCCCTCCCTTTGCTTTGAGTGTAGAATACTTTCTAGCTAGCTCTAGAACTATTCTTAGCTTTTTCTTTTCCCTTGGACTTCCATTTGCCTCTGTTAATCATCATCACAGATTTGGGCTTGTCTTTCTTCATATGCTCTTCAGCTATTCTCAACATGCCAATTAATTTTAGCAATGGCTTGTTAAAATCATTCATGCTGTAGTTTATGACAAACTAGTTGTTTGACTCTGGCAGTGACAACATAACCACATATGTGGTCAATACTTGACCCAAGGGAAATCCCAGTCTAGCAAGGTTCTCCACATACACAATAAGACTGAGCACATGTGACCTACTAGATCTCCTGCCATGTTGCATCCAAACAGTGCCTTAGAGACATCATATCTCTCTTGTCTTGTCTGATTTTGGTACTTGTTCTTAAGATGTGTTACCATCTCAAAAACATCCATATTCTCATGTTTTCTCTACAACTCGTAGTTCATTGAGAATAACATTAGACACTTGACATCTACACATATTCATAGTGCTTCTTGTAAGCATCTATGTCAGCCTTAGGCACAGTGGGGGCAGGTTCGTCTGGCTCTAGTGTCTCTAGGACATAGAGCTTTCACTCTTGTGTGAGAATGATTCTCAACGTCATGAACCAGTTATGAAAATTATTCCCATTCAACTTGTCCTTCTCAAGGACCGATCATAAGGGAAATGTGTTATTGGTTACCATTTGATTCTACAAGAAAAATTTACAATTTGTCAAAACACTTTTGATTTGATTTGATTAAAATAAATTTTGATGATGTTTAATTAGGCCTTTAATTAAATATCGTTCCCACTATTTTGTTCAAATTGATAGAACTCGCATATCATTTCAAAAATATTCCAACGTACAACCTTCTAGTGAGCCAAGACCCACAAACCGTTGAGTTATTACATGGCCAACATCAGCGTTCATAACCAACTATTAAGGTAGGCAATGTTTGCCAATTGCATGTCATGCAGTTCTTGGATAGATGGTACACACAACTCTTTGCCATAGTCATCTCTATCCTTCTAGGCATTTTATCTCATTAAGGTCACCTAGTTAAGTCTGGCCCAAAATCCAACACGATAGTAATTTACCCTGCTTGGTAGGCCCACATGACTATCATCACACTTCCATGAGATGGACAGTGCACCATGATTGGCATGCCCACACTTAGTCGATCAAGATTTTCATGTGTGTTGCTTATAGAAAGCATCTAAGACTTAATATTTGATTGAGGGATTTATATTTATATAAATACTATACATATCCAATCACCACATACTTATATGTATCATACACATACTATATCAACAAATGAAACATGTAATTATAAAATTTGAATGATGGTTATGGCCATACTAAATGTAATTCTTTAGAGACACAAGGAATTACTACCACCTAAGGTCCACATCATATGTGAAAACCTGATGTTGAAGAAGATATATGTTGGAAATAGTCTGGGTCAACATAAAATTCAACTCTTGAACTAATTGGTTGGCCTCCTGGTCAATCGGTTGGTCTTTTGGATCGGTCCACTGGTCTCTGGTACAAGCGATGTATGGACTCCTCCACTCGATCAGTTGGGCCATCAACTTATCGATCATCTCCTCCTGTCGTCTAGCCTCTTCGGTCCTCCATTTTATCAATTTGACTTCTAAGTCAGTTGGTTCCTCTGGTGTAGAACGTCTTTTTTGCCATAATAAGAAATAAGTATTGTCCTATTCCTATTTCACTTATTACATTGTAATAGGGAAACCTCGAGTTACATTTGAGGGGATCATAGGAAGGAAAGCATTAATACTTTTACATATGGAAAAGGAGAGAGAGGCTCAGTATGTATACTGAGATATAAAATAGGAATAACAACCATCCAACCAAGCACAAATATCTAGGGGTTATTGGCCATAACCATATTTACATCCACAATAAAAACAATCTTTAAGGCTGACACGTGTAAATTGCATATATATCATATCATATATATAGGGATTGTATGTGGTATTTAATCAGATATGCTCGTTAATTATTTAAATATTCTCATCGCATGTAATAAATAAATGATAAAATCAAAATCCAAGCATATCGATTAAATCCCAAAACATAGTAAATTGGCGTGGCTCAGATATCATTGTAGGAAAACATGGTGACATATATGGCAGCAAAAACAAAATTCTACTTCATATTCCTCTTAAACAACAAATTTTGTCAATAACTATGAATTGGGAAGGAAGGTTGCAAGGCATATACCCGGTCCTGGAGCAAATCCAACAATTATCCTAACTACAGTGTGCTTCTTTCTTAAGTTGCACCTGGACAGCTTTTGAAGGTAGCCTCCTAGTCTGGAACCATCGATGGTGGTTGACATCGTCCTCCTAGTGGGGGGGAAAGGCCTCCTCGACTCTACATAGTCCATGCAAACCACCAAGAACTCTTGTCAATCTTTTACAACAGATAAGAAGAAATTGTCCTTTCTAGTCAACATGCTAATGTTGACTTTCTCTCCCTTATTGTCTCCCCTTGTTGCCTCTCCCTTTTATGTGTAAGACTTGCTTGGTTCTCATGTTACCAAAATTATGAGAAGACAACAATTGTTAGAGATTATTGTTGTATCTTCTAAAAGCCTCGACTACCCCTCTATTTATAGGAGGGTTAGGGTCAGGGTTTTGAGATCAACTGGGAGTTGAAGAGATGCAATTTCATGAATTTTCTAGAACCCGCAAACCATGAACTGGTCAGTTTATCATTTAACCGATCGGTTTACATGTGATTCGATCAGTTCAACCCTTGAATTGATTGTTTCACTATGTTTTATATTTGCAACTGTATTGGCTTTTAATATTCAATTAATGTGCAACATGACATCAACATCAATCCTTGATCCAATCTCATCGATCAACCAAACGATCAATTTACACCCTGAACCGGTCGGTTTATACATATGAACCAATCAATTCATTAGCTAAACCGATCGTTTTAGAGTTTTGATTGCCAATTTTGTTTAAATTGAATACCTAACACTTTAGTAATCTACTTTAAACCTCATTCATGAGTAAACTCCTATTCCAGGTGTATCCTATGTGGGTGACCCTATAGGTCCCAAGTTACATTGACAGTGAACGTCTATAACTAGTTTATGACATCACAAGCAATGAGTTGCATCTATAAAGATACCATTGCTACCCAAGTAATTCGAAAGTTGGAGAACAACTTCAACCTACAATATTCGATTAGTGTTACAATGATAGTATAATCCCTTTGTATCTGATATCCAGATTGTACCTGAGGTATGGAATCTCCATCCTCTTCAACATTCAATCCATGTTCCTTGAACTAGAGTAGACTGTGTGAGATGCATATAAAATCAATATCACATATTGACTCACATGGGCATGGCCATGCATTTCTCAGTCTCTCTTGTCAAGTGATCGGGATATCAAACTCATGTAGGAGGGACAAATCCCATCTACATCACTCATAGTCATTCCCCATGCATCACAATGTATCTGAGCATCACCTTTATGGTAACCCTTATTCAAAGTCACACTAGTTGATGACAAAGTATATCAATAGACATGTAAAGAGTGTAGTGATTTCAGGTCTAAGAACCACAATCACCACCATCACTATGATGTTGATTCTGAATACCATTCAATGGTTTTCATGCATCACTGCCAAGGTGGGTCTGTCTGATACAATGTTCTCTAACAAGTATTTGTGTGTTTGGTTTTATATCATATATCATGACTAATTATATTCTGTCATCAACCAACACACACTCTAGTCTTATGTGTTATTGTTGTCTATCAGCTTCAACAATAACAACTGACTAGTGACATAACAAGAATGTATGTACTCTTAACATCTATATGATCTCATTGTTCAAGTCCATAACCTAAAGACATACGTCATCGAGTAACAACATTCTTTAGACATTTAATATATTATGTCATTATCCCATAATTTAACATACATATACATGAAGATTGCCTTTATTATTAATTAAACAATTTACAAGATATGTGATTACCAACATTTACCTTATGAGTACTCTCATAAAGCACCCATGAGGAGAAGGAATCTCACACATTTGTATCTAGCCATAGTCTCTGTCCATGAATGGGTCACCGTGTCCCTGATATCCCCATTTTACCATTTTTCCCTAGTGTGTATTTCTCTCACAAGATCATCCATGAAGAGAGAGGAATCTCACACACCTATATCTAGCCACAATCTCTGTCCCTCAGTGGGTCACCAATCTAAGTTGATTCATGAACATTCCCTTTGTGAATAAAGGGTGAACTTCCAATTTTGACATGATCTTTCCCCTTCTCCATGCAAGGGGTAGAATACTTTTATATCATGATTTCTATTTAATCCTACCTAGATTGTTGGGACATAAAGAACATTAATGCCATATGTTGAATCCTCTTTCCTAATGCAAGGGGCAGGTTTTTATGACCATATTTATTCCCTTTTAAACTCCTTTCTACACAAGAGGCATATTCCCTATAGGTATCCTGAGCATACTAACCAATCATTCCATCTTTAGAACAAAGGGGGACATCACAAAAGTCTCAGACAACAAAGGCTTATTGACAATTTCAGAAAGAGCTTCTTGAGATGACAAGCACTGATGAAAAATCCAACACAAGTAAGGTGATGAAGACACTGGTTGATATTGTCATGATAAACATGAGACTCAGGTGCACAAGGGATCCATCCAGCGGTCATGGGTTGATGAACCATAAGACATAAAGGCACTTGAGTTCACTGACAAGTAGACAATCCAAGCTAACATGGGTCATCCAGAGCCATAGACACAAGTGTTCCCCTTCGCAGGCCATGCACAACTATCATCATCATACAACCTATAGGGTGAACAACTACATCATCTCAAATGACACCCACCAAGGGTATACCCATGCAACAATGTTACATCTAATCATCTGCAGAACACAATCACTCCACTAAACAACCAAGCAGATGATCAAACAGAAGAATCCAATGACCATTCAGAAGTCATTGTTGATCAAGGTAGAAAGCCAAAAGCTACATAGGGTCAAAAGACTACAATTCTGGCTTATAAGAAGAGATCTTATGTAGTCAATACCACAAAGCGTCAAAAGATTACAAAGCCAAAAGTATTTACTTAAAATCATTAAAATGAAAAAAAATAAAAAAAATTGATTCAAAATGGGAAAAAAATCAAATTTCAAAATGAAAAAAAAGGAATGAAGGAAAGAAAAAAAATATCAAAAATATTGTGGAAATGAAAAAAGGAAGTCATATTTTCAAAATGAAGAAAAATCATCAAAATCAAAATAAAAAAAATCCACTTAAACTAATTAAGTGCTTGGACGCATCCACTTGTGAGCCCTGAAGCAGAAGGGTCAAAGTAGAACCATAGGGCCAAGGGCAGAAGGAGGCATGTCGTTATCTTTAGGCCCCAATGATTCTCAAACTTAATCTCATTCATAAAGTTCACTCAATCAATGAAATAATTTAAAGCTAAAATTGTAGGATGAAATCTCTCCTCAAAATCAACAAGTGTCATATTCTTGGTCTTCTTAAATTGAGCACCCCAAAGGTGGGTTGGAACAAAACCACTAAGTTAGGACATCTTGAAAAAAAAGTATGGTTACTCCCTACATGAAATTTAATGTTTAAACATGATAGCAACCATGCTCAAGGGGCACGACAAAGATAGGTGGATTGGAGGATAAGGAGATTTGGATCCCTTGCAACATTAATCATGTTACCATTTTCCATGACGATCTAGCTTGGAGAACACAAATGGGGAACCTCCTCTAAGGAAAATCCCATTGATCCACAATTCAAGTTCCCTTCCTAAGGCTCTAAGCATCAATGTCCACAATGTCAAAATGACTTAATGATATACATCAATTGTGAATCCCACAGGGCACCCGAACTTGTTCATATGCTTGTAATGAATTACTTTTGAGAACAAATGTTGAGGATAGGGCCCATGGGGTGTCTCGACCTCACGTTTCCACAACCCCCAATTAAGGAAAGCCAAAAAGGTGAGAGCCATTACCTAAACTTTTTCCAAGGATCTAGAATTCAATAAATAATAAATAACAACAAATTATTTCCATTAATTCAAATATATTGGTTATAAGATGTTCCTCTAGAACTTACATAACTTTCCATCATCAAAATTGTACATATGAGAACTATATGAGAAGTAAATATCTAATCCTCATTACAAGTTAACTTTAAGACAGAAGTAATTTCATTTGCCCATCATATCTTGATATCATCTTATCAAGCATGTACCGAAAATGCCATGAAACAAAACAACAAATCAGCATATCGAAATATATTGTGTAGGTGGGGTGCATGAAAAAGTGTGCAAGTACATAACAACATATATTCCATCAGATACTTGCAAATAAGAACTATCATTTTCTTCACATAATCTTTCTTTATGTGATACTCATAGTGGCATTATAATTGAATGGAATGTAAATAAACATCCAATAGTTTAATTGTTCAATCCTCGGGAAACACTGGTAAATTAATGTGGGTAGTCATACGTGTAATCACATACCTTAATGGTGATCCATGCAAATTATGCAGTCATACTTTTAAGCACATTATCCAATCAAGCAAACAAATCAACCAATCATCATTTAATCTACATGTATATAAATCTTAAAGTGTCACCAATCATATCATTCAAGTTAAACCCTACTCAGTCCTAAACTAGGGTATAGGGTTGTCTCAGGTTTTAGATATGGAATAACCCTAATTCTCTCACACAATAATTTACTAGAGTTATTAATCCACATTAGACATCATGTGTAACCCTATTTACCATATTGAACATATCCCTTCATTATGATCGCTTAGATCCAATTATGTTCATTAACAACATAGCAAGTTATGACCTTTAACCCTAATTCTTCATGTGTATGATTATTCACATTAAATGCCCTAATTATCATCATTATGGTTACAATCATGTTAAATCACCATTTAATTCAATATTATCATATTAAGTCACATGATTAACAAGCTATTCATAAAAATTAGGGTTGTTATGCTTTAAACACCTATTTAACACATATTACTGATATCCATTTTAGGAACTCTAATTTTAGAAACATATAAAACTTTAACCCAAATTAGGTCCAAGATGATCTTTTATCCAAAAAGGTTAAGCTTTATCCATTAATCTCATTTAAACAACTGATGACCATTAAAATCATGAAACTAGGATTCTTATGCATAATTTGCATTAAATATGGTATCTTTATGCACTTTTGGAAAAGGAATCATTATGAAGTCTCAATTATATTTTATTTGGGTTCCTCTTGTTCTCCTCATCAATTTTCATCTAAAGCTTGTTTTCATCTAAGTTACCAATCATTTACAATGATTACTATAAATTAAACCTTAATGGACCAATGACAACGTCTCATGTCAGCATTTATCTATTTATCCAGTTTATACACGGGTTTGGTTTTGGCCATCTAGCTTAATCCACGTCAATGCTTACTCAATATGACCAGCCTCCTTGGATAGGAAGAGATTACCCTTCTGTACATACTCGATGACATGAATGTCACATGAATTCAAGGGCAGAGGTGTAACTCTACCTAGGGTATTGATCATCTCTTCTGTGGCTTCGTTGCCGAAGTCCCCAGTCATGGCAAGGTCAAACCAAGGGTTGAGACTCGTATCCAAATATTTGTGGACAAATTGGAGTTAGGGAAACCTTTGTTATGTCCCTACGGTCTCGGGGGACCCATGGTTGAGCAACATCAGGGTGTCTAGGGGGTTGATAGACATCTGGTTTCCATGGTTGACAATAGTGCTATACTTGGAAGGGGATAAGAGGTTATTACCTTGCTTAGTCAATATTTGGAGGACATAGAAGGTTTGTACGATGTCTATGATTCTTTGGCATCCATTTCGTGACCCAGAGAAGTCTAGAGCCCCTGTTATGGTGAGTTGCTCCAGGGACAAAGTCCTGACTTATGGAAGGAATCACCCAAGCTCTCACGAGAAGAGATGAAAATTGAATTCCCTTTGTGGGATCCTTATGGTTCTCTAAAACCAATCAATTGGTCATAGTCCTCTCTATAAACTAGGGTAGATCTTAAACCCCTGATTCTAAGGTGGGTTCCAACATAGGTCTTCAAGGAATTTGTGAGAAAATTTAGAAAAGAGAAGGGTCCTCTGCATCGAGGAAAATCCCCCCACACTATATATACCCATGAGGCAAGGATGCATAACCCTTCGAGTTTTCCCTAAAGTCTTGATGCACCTGAGCTTTGGGTATTTTCTGTATGCGTTGAAATATCAAATGAGTTAAGGCATGTTGGGTCCACCTCTTCCTTCTGGTTTCGAAGGGCTTTATCTTGTGTGAAATGAGTATCAAAGAAGAGAGAAAAGGGTCAGGGAAACCTTCAGATCAATTTCTCTTGTTTCCCCTTTAGTCGCAAGGTAGGGGACGATGGCTCAGTCATTGATCTTTAGATCAACAGTCTGTTGAGTTGTGACACATTAAAGGGAAAATGGCCCACTTAGCGCCTAAGTTGGAAACTATTAAACAACTTTCTATTTCTAAAAAGCATGTAATAATTACAGGTTGGTCGCTCTCACTTTATAGATTTCTATAGACTACTAGGAAAATCCTTTGGCTATGTAACTTTGAGGGAAATTTGTTAAGGTCTTTCCCCACTTACGTTTAATTTTTGGGAGTCATTGGATAACTTATATAGACGAAACATGCTATTTTCTTAAATTCTTAAATTAATTACTACCCCACATGAAGAGTACATTTTCTTTCAAATTCTTTTCATTATTTTTTCCAAATATACCAAAAAGTCAGGATGAGATATCCATGTTTGATGCCCCAAACATTGTGTTGCCACTTATGGCTAGATAAGTATACTTCTAATTATCTAAACTCCATGTATCTTGTTTTCTTTTAGAAGCTTGCTTATTATCAATATTTCAAACCATAAAGTCATAATCCTTCATTTATGCATGAAAACTCTCTTTTCTATAGTATTCCTCATAATTCCATATTTAAAACATCCCTCATGAATTACCTTTAGTAATTTCCTTATTATTGTATTTTCCTCTCTTTATTTGTCTAAAGTCTATTAATGGATCAATGAAAATAGTAAACTACACAAAATCAATCCCATATGGAGTATTTACACTTTCAAACTACAATTTTCAAACAAGACATAAAGAACCGTCTTTCCAATATGTCCCTATTTATTTGCAATCAAATATATATACACGTGGGAAAAACCAGGTATAACCCATGGCCTCTTAACCGAACTAGGTGAGGAGTTGTAATTTAAATACTCAGTACACGACATGACTAAACACAAAAATCATGACATCCTAGACCACTGGAGTAGGGAAACTCTCTTCTGAGAGTCCAAACCTACCATCCTAAGGTTTTGAGCATCAATGTCTAGGGACTTAAATGCAACACAATCTGAAAATGAATAATTAAGTCCAAAGGACACCTGACAATGTGGATACATGCTTTTGGCACACTACATACGCCAATTGGTATCAAGAATAGAGACCATAGGGGTGTCTCTAACACCTGGTACCTAAAACCAACTAGGTAGAAAATTGTAGTTTGAATACCCACTACACAACACAACTTGAGTCAAGCATGAAATCAAGAGCCACTGGAGCATCAAATCCAGCCTAAGTGAATCTTCCCTTTGTGGTACATCTAGGTATGATCATCAAGAGGGAACAAACAACTGACTCATAGAAGACTTTGGGCAAGCTTAAACATGGTTGGGGTCTCAAATCACCTTTAAATCTAGTACTCAAAAGTGCAAGGTAGGGTGAGTAGGGTAGTTGTCATTTGCCATCAGATAAGATACATTGATTACATGACCATCCCTCACATCTCATGGCATGCCTCCTAGATAACATGGGTTTCCACCAACTCACTAAAGGGGTCTCAGTCCTGAAGATCTCGATATCGACCAATAGCCTAATCCAAAAACTCTTCAACATTCATATCATGACATCTTCCATGGTGAATAACAACATAAGAAGCCACAAACTATTGTCTATCAAATCAAAAATTGAATCAAGAATCTTTTCAAAACAACTTCTTGTCGACTAACATGATCACACTAATGTCAAAAGAAGAATTCAAAACCTTTGAAACAAAAAAGCGGCAAAATTCTACCACCATAATTCAAATCATGATAATCCCTTGCCTCAAAAAAGAAGAGTGAAGAATGGAAATCCATGATGATAGTGATCACATTGTGTTGGCATCATAGATCATTTCAACACCAAGAAGGTCTACTTCAACAATCTTGACATATCTCTACTAGTGGACTCCATCAGGGAACCATTGACATAAGATTATAGGAATAAAGACATGATGAACTGTTTACTACAAGGATAGGGTCTGATTTGAATCAATCTCAAGCAACACTTGCATACATCTTCAGAAAAGAGTTTGATGAGGCACATCATCTCCTAGAGACACTGAAAATCATACATGTATTCTAAGACAGATCTATAGCCCATGAACGAGGGTTATCTACTAATGACAACTAAGGAGCATCTTTAGGCCTCTATCTTCTAAGCAAGACACATTGATCAGTTTTCACAAGCCCACTAGAGACCTGTCAAGAATGTCACATTGATGCCACATCACAGAAGTAGACTGAATGATAGGATGGACCTTGACTCCATAATGGCATTCCTTACCTTAGAACAGTGGAAACTAAAGAGTTCAAAGGACAATACAATCTGAATTAGACTTCACCCAGAGTCATCAACCATGTGATTGGTGGAACAATACCTACTTGAGCTTTTCCTCAATTTAAAATACCTACACTCTTCTAGGAATCCTCAATCATCACCACTCCTATAGATGGTTGCTTCTAATCTTGTTGGGACATGGGCCAAGACCTAAGCTAGACCACAAGCCCTATTCTGAATAGGCTCCTCTCCTCTCTTTTTGTGACAACCTATTTTTGGTCCTAGATCGAGATCATAAACTTTACCAACCCATATTAAAGCCCTACCCTAAGTAGGTACTCAACCTTTTTTTCTTCTGAAGACCTATTCCAAATCAACTCTCCTTGTTTCAAGCCCTCACCAAGTAGACAAAGTTCCATTCTAAAATCCCTACCCTAAGTAGGCTCATTGTGTTTTTGAGCCCTAACCTGAGTGGGCATCTAACATCCTCAAATCATTATCCTATATGGATTCACCTCAACTTTAAAGCCCTAACCTGAGTGGGAAATCCTTTTTAAAGACCTATCCTGAATAAGAACTTTAAGATTTCAAAATCCCTATCCTGAGTAGGCACCTCACTTTGAAAAGCCTACCCCAAGTAGGCACCTTGCTTTCATGATCCTTATTCCAAATAGACACTTTGCACTTTAAAAAGCTCTACCATGAGTAGGCACCTCACTTTCAAAAGACTTAACCTAAGTAGGCACCTCAATTTCAAAATCCCTATCTCGAGTAGGCACCTTTCTTTCACAAACCCTATTATGAACATGCACTTTATGCTTTCAAAAGCCCTACCCTGAGTAGGCACCTTGATTTCAAGAGCCCTACCCAGAGTAGGCACTTTCCATTATCAAATCCCTATTTGAAATGGGCACTTCTTGTTTCAAAATCACTATCTTGAATAGGCACTAAACTTTTAATCCCTACCCTGAGTAAGGAAACCTCTTCAAAGCCCAACCCTAGGTAGACACCTAACTTTCAAAATCCCTAACTGGGGTAGGCACTTGCCATTTTCAAAGTGCTATTTAGAATGTACACTTCTTATTTCAAAGCCCTATCTCGAATAGACACTCAACTTTTAAGTCATGTTATAGTAGGAAAACCTCTTCAAAGATCTACCCTGGGTAGGCACCTAACTTTCAAAATCCCTAACTAGGGTAGATGCTTGCTATTTTCAAAGCCCTATCCCAAGTATGTACTTCTTGTTTCAATGCCCTATCCTGAATAGGCACCCATCTATTAAGTCCCACCCTTAGTAGGCAAACCTCTTCAAAGCCCTACCATGGGTATGCACCTAACTTTCAAAATCCCTAACTGGGGTAGGCACTTGTCATTCTCAAAGACCTACCCCGAATAGGCACTCGACTTTAGAGACCTACTATGAGTAGGTGATCCCCATTAGATCCCTATCCTAAATAGGCATCTCTCTAACCAAAAAGCCCTACGCTCAGGTAGGCACCTACACTTAAGCCATTCTTTTAGTAGACACCCTTGCTCACAAGTGTTGTACAAAATAGGTGTTTCATTTCATGGAGACCTACGATCTAAGTCCTACACCATGTAAGCAATCCCAAATTAATCTCTTGATAGCCCATGAGGCCTATCACCTAGATCTTGAATCTTGGACTGTGGGCCATGCTACTCAAATTCAAAAGTTCATGAATTGATCTAACCATGATACATCCATGCTTTCAAACCCTATACTGAATGGACATCCCCTCTTTTGAAAGATCTATCATGATTAGGAAACTCCTTCTATTAAAGACCTACATTCAAGGTAGGCACCACCTCAAGTCCAATTCTGTATAGGCACTCCCAACAAAACCACATGACATGGTGGGCTTCGCTTTAAAAGCCCTACTTTCAGGTAGGCATTCTCCAAACCCAATCCCAAATAGCCATTCCCTCCAATTCAAGCCCTACATCAAGTAGGCATCTTTTCGAGCCCTATCCATAATAGGCATTATCTCCTGTCTAAGCCCTACATCCCCTAAGAACCCTCGTATAAGTCTATCTCAAATAAGCATTTTTCCTCTAGTATAAGAGCTACACTCAGGAAGGCTCATGATTTTAATCCATGTCATAAATAGGAACCCCTCTTGATTAAATCCCTACATTTGGGAAGGTATTCATATCAAATCCCTATACTTGCATAGGCATCCACACTAAAGCCCTACCCTAAATAGGCATACATCGACTGAATCTGAGAAATCGGACGTATCTTATCCTAATAAGGCATCCACATTCAAGTGTTATCATGAATAGTTGTCCCCTAGAACTCAATACCTACATTCAAGTAGGCACATCCCGCAAGCCTTACATTTAGGTAGGCACACCTGACAGAACCCTACATTCAAGCGGTCACTCCTTGTGAAATCCCTATGAACATATAGGAGCCTCGATCAAAACCCTATGTATAGTAAGCAAATCCCTCTCTTATCATGTTGAATTGTCTTATATTCAAGAGATTCTCTAGTGAGCAGACAATTCTCAAATAGAATCATTGTTTATAAAGGCCACCTTAAATTTGGAAACTTGTCTGGTGCCCAATCTTATCTATCTCGAGCACTTTTTGAAAAATAAGAAAGGCTCAAGGGAATAGATAATTGATCGATATAATCACTGGTCATGGAGGCCACCTTAAATCAAGAAATTTGTCTAGATCCCCATCATATCAATCTTGTCAATGTATGAATCTTATCGATGTAGAAGATGCTCTAAGGATTAGATAAATGACCTATACAGTCCCTGGTCCTAAATGTCACCTTAAACTCAAAAATTGTTTGATATCCAATGTATACATCTTGAGCATGCCTATAGAGCAGTTAAGGTGATGTTGTCGAAGATCCTAACAAGCACCCTAGAACTCTTTGAATGGATAGATGATGATCTAAGAATTAGACAACTAAAAGATACAGTCATTAATCTTAAAGGCTACCTTATATCTATAAATTTGTCTAATGATCAACTTTATCTATCTTGAGCATTTTTTTTAAATAGAAATGCTTCAAATCTGGATGTCTATCTGATGCCAAAATATATATGTCCTAGATCATGACCTAAAACTGAAGTAATCATGACTACATCTATAAATCAATATATGGTCCCGATCATGATATAAATCTAAACCAATCTTGTGCTCATATTTCCAAATCTTTCTAGATCCAAGATCACGACCTAAGATTACAGCAATCATGTCTTGAACATATCAAGATTTCCAATTCCTACATCCAGTAGAAGCTTTCATATGATCACATATGTTATCATTGCCATTGTAACAAACCCAACTCTAGGTATCTTACTCATCCCTTCTCTTTCCTTAGAACCATTTTATCAAAATAAAATAAATCATTGTTCTCAAATATTATATTATGAGTTGAAACTTTGGTTCAACATGCTTCATGAATATACACCACATAATGGGTTTAAATGTAAAGTAACCATAATAAAAAGAAATAATGAAGTTTGATCCTCTAGAATACTACTAAGAGTAAAGGATGAATAAACTAAATTAATATAAGATATTATGAAACATTGGTATTATTAAAGGAAATAAGTACTTTAAATGAATACTTAGAACACAAGTAATGAAATATTATAGAAGATGCTTTCAAAATGTAAATTTGAGGCTAAAATTGAATTCCTCATGCCCTAATTACCATAGGCACTTATTTTCAAGTCAATTGGACTCCATTTACCCTCTAAATTAGTTGATTGAATGTACAAACCTCAATATATATTAATGCCATCAATTAAAACTAAGCTGGTGTAAATTAGCTCCTTGTAAAGCCTCATGTGTGTTACGCCTCGCTATCCCACATGCAATGTTAGTGTTCTCTCCCTTCTGAAATGGATGACGCCCTTTGGTAAATGGCCTCTTTCCCTTGAATGATGGTCGTCCACACTCTCTCCTCTTCTGTTACTTCCTCGTTCTTCCTCTTCCCTTACTATTTTCCCATACTCAGATCTCCATAAGCCCTAGCAGCCGCCACCTTCACCACCATGCGCCCACACTCTAAGTAGTAGAAAAACTTCCTCCTACAACTAGGGTCTAAGGAGGCCACTACATGCATCGTCAATGTACATTGAAGCAATTCCCACCTTATCCCTGCCACCTGGTATGTTGCCGCCACAACTTAGGGCAGCCGCTGTCTCTGCCTATGTCTTCCTCTTTGTCCTTTCTTTGGTGCCCCAAACCCTACCCATCATGCTTCCTTCTTCAACAAATGCACCAGCCTCGCTGTGTTGTAGCCAGCCACCATCCACTCTTCTTCCTCTTCTCATCAATGTCGAGGCATCCAACATTAGTGGAACCATATGCAACACCACTACCACCACCATTACTCACCAATAGGCAATGAAATCATCGCCTCCTTGATCCCTAGAGGTATTCCAGATTCCTCCAACACTACTGATGAATGTAGTTAACTCCTCTTGTCCTTACATTAACAAGATAACAGAGAAACATAGTCGTCCATTTCTTCTCTTCCAAATCTTACTATGCTCTTACTCCTGGTGCTTGTAGCCTATTAATGATTATTCCTGACTCTCTCGTTCTAGCTTGATTTGATTCACCTTCTATTAAACTTCATCTCTACTGATAAAGGATCATTAGATATGGTTGTAAAGAGTGGGACCCGGTAGTGGGCCCACTCAATGATGTGAACATGAACCATGAAATATTTAATCAGCTAAAAACATAACTATTTATAAAGTTACCAAATATTCCCATGTACATAACTTTCTCACCCTAAAGGTGGTACATAAAATGAAAAGGTTACATCTATACACACATAAGCCCACACACAGAGGGTAATAAGGCTATCTCAAGTTGTCCTTACATTCACCAATGAGCTCATGATCATCCTGAGTCTCTATCCTACAAAGCACCTATGCCTGGGTGGAGGGAACACCCAAAAAAATGGGGAAACAAGGTATGAATCAGCAAAAGTTGAGTATGTACATTAGAGGATTAGCTAGGCATTAATTATTTTAAAATAAAAGTAAGATGTTCCCATAAAAAGGGGGGGCATTGAAGATAGAAATGTTTCAATGAGAAGTAACAAGAGAAGGAATTTCAAAAGAATGCGGCAGTATAATCAAACAATTTAAATCATAGTTCTGGCCATTATCAACCATTCAATCACATAAATATTTGCATAATATATTTGGCTAAAGTAACTATAGTAGGTCCATGACACCATTGAGTCATTGACCTATGTAAAATGGGTGGAAATAGCACACCTTGGGCGGAAATAGTGTGCCCATGTATAAAAAAAGGTGGAAAGACGCACCCCGATCTGAAATAGTGTTCCCTAATGGTTACACATAAGAATCTATGATAGTTAAACCAGTTGAATTATCTAGCATGCATAAATAGAGTGGCAAGATTCACTTTTCACAAACATATATGGTATAATTGAAACACAATAGCAAGTGGGGTCATTGACCCAATTCAACATGATAACAATGATTCAGAAGAATAATAATAAATACAATTGAGGAGATATAATATGTCAACAAATGGAACAAGAGCAAGTATTTCAAGATTTGCCTCAATATGGGAAAACGTAGTTATATAAATGCCCAATTTAAAATAGAGAGGAGTACATACCTTATCTTCATGGTAAAAGGTTAACTCAATAGTCATACTTGGTCTCCAAAGTTTGGTATTCATCCTAGTAAACATTGAGTGTTTCAGTCAAACAAAATGAACACTTGTATAC
This sequence comes from Alisma plantago-aquatica, assembly GCA_963693085.1. Lineage (NCBI taxonomy): Eukaryota > Viridiplantae > Streptophyta > Magnoliopsida > Alismatales > Alismataceae > Alisma > Alisma plantago-aquatica. The sequence goes on along the minus strand of OY856410.1, from coordinate 1,431,918,185 downwards.
ATTCTAATTATATATTTTCATGTTGTGCCTACCCTAGTCTCGATCACCTAAATGACGTACTAGGATATTAATAATATTAAGTGGATGCATGATCCATTAGATATATGTTTTTGTTTGCAATATTCGTCTTTAGACACAAATGTATAAATATACTTAAGCTACATATATGTGTCTGTAATAATATTCATTCTTTCAATTTAGATCTCATAATCTTATATACATCATATAGTTCAAGTTTAGTCAAGTACGGTAGATTTTTTCCTATTAATAGTGAGGTATGAACATGCTTGTAAGATCCATTTGTATTTCTAGTTATGCATGTTTGTTCATCTAGGGTATTTAATTCATATGTGCCAAATGTTAGGGAAATGTTTCAACTAGGTTACATACCATCTTGCCAAATATGTTCTTCTCATTATATAATCTTCTTATTAACATGCGTGAACTATTTTCATGAAAATACATAATATAGGCATACTATTTACTAATGTTAACACTCTCATGTAGGTACTACTATAGTGTGTATCATGGTATTCAATCAAGGGGTCTGGTGATTATCATTGATTGGTGATGTTATCTAAACGCCTAGATTTTTATCTAAATTCAACTTAACACATTGGTATTATATTATTAAACCTATAGGTCCCACATTTACTATCATTGATGCTTTACTTTGTATACATGCTACTATCATATAATTGAATGTATGGATGAATCTAATAACCCATGTAATAATCTAGTTGAATCCTCACAATTAGAGTGTATAACCCCCCATCTATCATGTTTAATGAGTCATTAACAAAATGAAACGTTGAATAGATCACTGACCTTTAATTTCTTGTCATGCTAATCCCATTGGATCAGTTGCTTGTGTTTCAAAACTAAGGTGTGGAATCTGGCTTGAATCCCATCATGGCCTCCATGGTGGTAAGAAGGATCTGAAGGATTAGTTCAAGTGTTGGATTCTGATCATGGATGGACCAGTAGTTTCTAGTTGTTGCTATACTATGGGATCTGTGGTGGTCGAGATATGTTTTAAAAGCAAGAGACCAGGGTGGTTGATATTGAGAAATGGTGATGCACTACATGAAGGTGGCGTTGTGCCAATGAGTTTGAGCCGTCATGGCTGTGGATTAAGGTATCAAAGGACTCCATCATCAATGTTTTGCCTTTAGATGTCATTGTAGGTGCTTCTTACGACCACATAGACAACACTCGGGCTCAAGAAAGAAGAAAGTGGTGGTTGTGAAAATGTTGTCTTCTATGGTGTTTCTGTTCAATAGTGGTAAGGAGGAGGAACCGTCCATGGCCTATTGGTGGCCACCAAGGCCGGCGACGACTATTGCATGGCATAAGTGGTGCCCTACGACGGACACTATAGGTGATGGTCATTACTTATAGTATATATGAGGAAGGGAAGCCACAAGGAAGGAGAAAGAGATGATGGTAGGATGATCTACATGTGGTGGTGTAGTTGTAGAGGTGTTGTGAGGAGGGATGAAGCAGTGTCACACATCTATCATCCACTATACTTGATGGCAAGAATTTCTTCTCTGCAAGTTGCTTGATGTCGAGTGGACAACAACCACGAGGGGAATAGGTGACAGAATAGTGGAGGAACATGTCGTGGAGGCTACCTTAATGTTGGAAGATCACCTGATGCCTGATCTCAATTTTTTAACACTCTTCCTATAGAACTTTATCTTACCATATCACACATGCTCTAGGGAGCAGACAATTAACCAACACATTCATTGGTCATAAAGGTCACGTTATTTGGGAATTTGTTTGACACCCCACTATTAAATCTCTAGCAATCAAGGCCTTATTTTCACATAAGTGAACTCAATCGATTTTACCTATTTAGGGTCATGGTCTTAACCCTAATTTGGTATACTCCCTTAAATGAAAAAAAATAAAAAAAATAAAATGTAAATGCATAGAAAGAGAAGAGAGATGATGACTACTTTTCAAGATTCTTTTACAATATATCAGTTGCAACAATTCTCAATGATTACAGACTCCTGATCTTAATATCTCTGACAAACCACAAATCACATTTGCTTTTTCACATCCACCTTTTTCTCACTAAGGCATGAGTTAGGGGGGAACCAAACATGCACTACTTTATTAAGTAAATCTATGATGGGAGAAACTCATTACTACATCCAGGAGATGAATGACTTGTCAGATATAGGAAGTTATCTAAATCAAAGGTTGCTCTTTCTATGGAGAAATCATTTATGCCCAATCTTTTCCCCATCAATTCATCCTTAGAAGGGAAAGACATCACCTACTCTTTCCACCCCCACAAGGTTTGTTAGAACATCTTTGATGAGTCCAACCTATTTGGCCTTTCTTGACTAAAAATGGGGGGTCAGACTTGGCTCAAGCATGCGGTTCTCACTCTTATGTTAAACCTTGCCTTGAGAGGATCAAACTATTGAGACCCAATTTTTCTCACTTAGCAGAACATCATGCATGAATGCTAACTCTCTGGCCAATGACAGAGTTCATACCATTTTCCTTAGTTTATTGTTTTTTCATCTTTTTACCTTTTCTATTTTTTGCCTATTTAAACATTTGTTTCACCCATTTTACCTATCACTGAGTGTTTGGTGCAAAGAAAAACTTTTATCTAGACTTCGGTGCAAATTATCCTTCATTGAGCTTTTTATAAGCCTTGTTTCAATAATTTCCCAATTGGATTCTCCATAAATACAATATTCAATTTGGATCTCAATTGGAAATTTGATTGCTTTTAATCTCTTTTTAAAATCAATGTCATTATCCAATAAGAGAAAACATGGAATAAGTAAATACCAAGAAAAATATAGTGGCATTTAATTCATTTCTGTGAGAAAAGAGGAATGGAAAAAGTGAGGAAATGGTGCCCCTTTTTCTTTTCTTCTCCCTATTTTATCTATCCTCTTTTAGTTCAGTTCAATGAGGAAAAAGGATTAAATAAGGGAGAGGATTTACTCCTTTTCTCCTTATTTTCTCTATCTTCTCTTAATTCAATTCCATGAGGAAAACGGATTAAATAAGGAGAGTATTTCCTCCTCTTTTCTCTTCTCCTTATTGTCTCTATCCTCTTCTAATATTCCTTTCCAATTAGGAAAAGGAAAAGAACAAGAGAGGAAAATAACTTGGGCAAAAAATTTACTCCCCTCCTCTTTATCTCTATTTTTTCTCTTTCAAAAGCTATGAAATTAATTCCACAATTCAAACCATTTTCATCCCAACACATTCATGAAAAATCCAAAAATTCAAATAAAACATTTTTCTCTTTCCTTGATCGGTAACGCCTGACAGAACCATACGATCTACATGTTGTGCAACGTGGCAGAATGTTCCAATCCGCTAGACGTGTTCCTCAAGTTTTGGCTGCTACCTTTCCAAAACATTCTTTCATAGCACCAAACCCTAACCCTCAAGTATAAATAGACCCCCATAACCAACGCATTCCTTTTTCCTCTCATCTCTCCTAAAGCTATAGAAATGACTACCTCTCCCTTTCATTTTATGCATTTGATTAGAGTATCCTTCTTCTGACTCCAAAAACTAAGTTAACAACGATAGGTTGTGCAATAATAACTGCTGATTTTTCTATTATATCCATAGTTGTGTTACTTGATGTGATCTATTCATAATTGGTCATATTTGCACACTCTTTCTGAAAGATCTAATCTTACTCTACAGAATCTATCTCTACCACCTCTCTCTCTTTCAACGCATTGGTCCTAACTGCCTAGGATGGATCTCCACTGTTGGAGGTATTGAGGTGATTGGAACCACAACACACCAAAAAACTAGGACCTTTAGGGTATGCTAAGAAAGCCATGACCATCTCCAACCCCAAAAGTCTGCCAAAATAAAATTGCTTTTTTATTATTTTTACCACTGTTTTCATTAACAACAACCTAGATCACCACTATTTTTTATTTGATATGACTAAAAAGGTTGCAATACCATTATCAAGTGAGATGGAGTGCTAACACCTTCCCCACTCATAACGGAATTGCTGAATTTGATCTATGAATTAATGCATACATTTCTTATCCACCCTTGGATGGTTCCCAAATTAGGTTTTTATGTGTTTAAGGGAGAGGATTTACTCCTTTTCTCCTTATTTTCTCTATCTTCTCTTAATTCAATTCCATGAGGAAAAAGGATTAAATAAGGAGAGTATTTCCTCCTCTTTTTCTCTTCTCCTTATTGTCTCTATCCTCTTCTAATATTCCTTTTCAATTAGGAAAAGGAAAATAACAAGAGAGGAAAATAACTTGGGCAAAAAATTTACTTCCCTCCTCTTTTTCTCTATTTTTTCTCTTTCAAAAGCTATGAAATTAATTCCACAATTCAAACCATTTTCATCCTAACACATTCATGAAAATTCCAAAAATTCAAATAAAACATTTTTCTCTTTCCTTGATCAGGAATACCCTGACAGAACCACACAATCTGCATATTGTGCAACATGGCAGAATGCTCCAATCCGCTAGGCGTGTTCGTCAAGTTTTGGCTGCCACCTTTCCATAACATTCTTTCATAGCACCAAACCCTAACCCTCAGGTATAAATAGACCCCCATAACCAACGCATTCCTTTTTCCTCTCGTCTCTCCTAAAGCTATAGAAATGACTACCTCTCCCTTTCATTTTATGCATGTGATTAGAGGATCCTTCCTCTAACACCAAAAACTATGTTAACAATGATAGGTTGTACAATAATAACTACTTATTTTTCTATTATATCCATACTAGTTGTTGTTACTTGATGTGATCTATTCATAATTGTTCATATTTGCACACTCTTTCTGAAAGATCTGATCTACAGAATCTATCTCTACCACCTCTCTCTCTTTCAACACATTGGTCCTAACTGCCTAGGATGGATCTCCACCATTGGAGGTCTTGAGGTGATTGGAACCACAACACACCAAAAACTAGAACCTTTAGGGTATGCTAAGAAAGCCATGACCATCTCCGACCCCAAAAGTCTGCCAAAATAAATTTTCTTTTTTTATTATTTTTACCACCATTTTCATTAACAACAACCTAGATCACCACTATTTTTTATTTGAAAGGACTAAAAAGGTTGCAATACCATTATCAAGTGAGATGGAGTGCTAACACCTTCCCCACTCATAACGGAATTGCTGAATTTGATCTATGAACTATCAAAACAACCTACACTCGCAGATTAGGTTTTTATGTGTTTCCTCTCTAATTTAAATGTCCATATTTGTTTTTTCCTTATTTTACTTATATAAAATTGGGTGGTGACTCCGAGCTTTATCAATTTATCATTTTATTTTTACTTTTTTCTTTGTTCACAAGATGGTAGGATCCAATGGATATTTTAGGTCAGGTACAACATTAAGATGTCAAAGGCACTTATCATGCTCAGAAATGTATCCTGACCTCTAGCACAAATCACTAGAAATAATGTATGTATAGGCATCCTTCAAGATGGTAGGCCTATTTATTCCACACTAGAGAACTATCAAAGTAGTCTTCATGGCACTCATGTAGCCACCCGTTGGACCCAAGTGGCATTGTTTGATAATTGTGTGTCTTTCTATTTTAGTTACACAATGAAAGTAGAGTCCATCAACATCGAGGCAGAAGAGATAAGGCTCATTCCAATAGTAGTGTTTCACATCATAAAGGAACTTTTTTTTAGAATGACCAATGTACTCAAGATGTTAGACTCCAGCAACAAGGTAATTCATGAAGTCTGTGAACCATGGAATATCATAGGAAACCTTTATAAGCCGATCATCGGGGAGGGAATCATCAATGGGGTTGTTTTCATTGTCAAGGAGATGAATATGGCTGAGTTAATTACCCACCACATTCTCACTTCCTTTCTTATCCCGGATTTTGAGATCAAACTCTTATAGAAAGAGGACCCCACAAATCAATATAGGCTTGGCATCTTTATTTGTCATCAAGTATAGAATAGATCATGGTCAGTGTAGACTATAACTTTGGAGCTAACAAGATAAGATCAAAAATTTTCAAAGGCGTAGATGATAGCAAGAAACTCCTTCTTGGTAGTGGTGTAGTACCATTGTGCTTCATCAAGAGTATTGGAGGCGTGATAGATGACATGATGTTTCTTGTCAATGGGTTGGCCCAAGACTACTCCCACAACATAGTTACTAGAATCACACATGATCTTGAAAGGCTGAGACTAATCTGGTGCCTGAATGATGGGTGTGGTGGTGAGAAAAGCCTTCAAGATGTTGAATCTTTCCATGCAAGTGTTATTAAAAGAGATGATGGCATCCTTTACTAGGAGATTGGTCGTTGGCTTTGCAATCTTGAATAAGTTTTTTATGAAGTGGAGGTAAAACCCAAAATGTCCTAAGAAGGCATGAAATTCTTTGATATTTAAGGGTCGTGCAAGCATTAAAACAACTTCAATTATTTCTTTGTCAACTTCTATCCCTCTGTTGCTCACTCAATGGCCAAGGACAATGCCTTCCTTCACCATGAAATATCACTTCTCCCAATTCAGCACCATATGTCCTTCATTACACCTTACTAATTCCAAGGATAAGTGTTACAAACAAGAGTAAAAAGAATCACCATAGATGGAAAAAACATCCATGAAAACTTCCATAACAATTTCTATCAATCATGCTAAAATGGCATCCATACAAAGTTGGAAATTAGTGTGAGAATTGCATAGACCAAAGGGCATCCTCCAAAAGTCATATGTACCAAAGGGGCATATGAATGTGGTCTTATATTATTTTTTGGGATGAATTGGGATCTAGTAGAAGCTGAAGTAACTGTCAAGATTGTTGGTATGTATGCCCATAGATCCAATCATGTAATGATTGTAATGGCATATCTTGTAAATTATTTGATTAATAATAAAGGCAATCTTCCAACCTATTATGTTTTATTCAGTTATGAGATAATGATATAGCATAATATACATATATAGAATGATATTACTTGATGATGTATGTCTTCAAGTTGGGGACCTAAACAATGAGATCGTATGGATGTCAAGAGTATATACATTCTTGTTATGTCTCTGGTCAGATGCTATTGTGGAAGGCTAATAGACAAAAATAACACATAAGACTAGAGTGTGTGTTGGTTGATGATGAAATCTCATTAAGTTTCATATGTGATATCAAACAAAACTCAAAGATACTTGTTAGAGATAGTGTATCGGACAGACCCACCTTGAGAATGAGGCATGGAAACCATGATTGGTAGTCAAAATCATCTCTTGTAGTGATGGTGGTGATTGTGGTTCTTATACCTGAAATCACTACACTCATCACATGTCGTTCAATGAACTTTGACATCATCCACCATGACCTTGAATGAGGGTTGAAGAGGATGATGATTCCATGCCTTAAGTTCAATTTGGATATCGGAGACTAAGGAACTATAAGATCATTATTACACTAGTCACAGATTGTAGGTTGAAATTGTTCTCCAACTTTCTGATTACATGGGTCGCATTGATGTTTACCTAGATACCATCCATTGCTTGTGATGTCATAAATTAGTTATGGACATTCACGACCAATGTAACTTGGAACCTATAGGGTCACACACATAGGAAACACTTGGAATTGGATTTTATTCATGAATATAGTTTAAACTTGATTACTAAAGTGTTAGGTATTCAATTTAAAAATAATAACTAAAAGTTAACTGACTAGACTATGAAATGGCCGGTTCAAGTGTTGCACCAACTGATTCAAATGTCAAGTCAATTTGAACCAACATTGGCAATCAAAAATTAGAAATAACTGGTTCAATAAATGAACCAAACGGCTCAAATTTGTGAACCGACCGATTTAGATTGTGAACTGACCATTTGGTTGATCAATATGATTGGATCAAGGATTGATGTTGACATCATGTTGTGCATTGGTTGAATATTAAATGTAAATACAATTGTGAATAGATAATATAGTGAAACAACTGGTTCAAGGATTGAACCGGTCATCTCATGTGTGAACCGAGCATTTCACTCATGAACCGACCAGTTCATGGTTCACAGGTTCCAAAAAAAATCATGAAATTTTGTCCCTTTGACTCCCGCTCAGACAATAACTCCTAACCTTGACCCTCTTATAAATACAGGGGTAATCGAGGCTTTCTAGAGACACAACAATAAGATCTGGAAATTGTTGTCTTCTCATAGTTTTGGTAACGTGAAAAATCAAGAAAGTTCTACCCATCAAAGGGAGGAACAACAAGGGAGAGATGGTTGGGAGAGCAAGTTGATGTGAGCATGTTGACTAGAAGGAACAACTCCTTCTTGTTCATTCATCTCGAATGACATTAATTCCTGGTAGTCAATGTGGATTACTACATAGGCAAGGAGGTCATTGCCACCCACTAGGAGGATGTGATCAACCATCGTCTATGGTGATAAACCAAGATGTTTCCATCGACAGTCGTCTAGGTGCAACTTGAGAAAGAAGCATGCTACAACAAGAGATAGTCATTGGACTTGTTCCAGGACCAGGTATAAACCTTGCAACCATCCTTCACATGACATAGTTGTTGATGTGATTTACTATCTAAGGGGAATATGGCTGTAAAAATTTTTCCCACTGTCATATCTAATGCCATATTTCCCTACAAATATAACAGAAAAACTCTTGATGTGCAAGGAGCTCAAGGACTTAATCAAGGGTTGGTCCTTTCTTGTGGCTATGTTTAGCTTTTTGTAGTCAATGCACATCCTCCACCCCATGACAGTGTGGGTGGATATGAGCTCATTATGGTCACTATTCACCATAGTAGTACCACCTTTTCTGGGAACAACTTACATGGAGCTGACCCAAGGAGAATCTGGGATGGGGTAGATAATTCCTACACTGAGCAATTTAATGACCTTGATATGGACTACCTCCTTCATGTTGGGATCTAACTTGAATTGAGGCTCTCTAGATGGTTTGTAGTATTCCACCATGGAGATTTTGTGCAGGCAGATGACTTGACTGACACATGTCAAATTAGTCATTTTATACCCCAAGGGTCCTTTTCTTTTTCTCAACTCTATCATCAGCTTGCCTTCTTTCTTGTGTGTAAGGTCTGAATTTATAATCATTGAGAAAGTTTCTTGTTCATATAGAAAAACATACTTTATCCCCTTAGGTAGAACCTTCATCTTAAGAGCCCTTGGTGGTTAATGCCTTTCTTCAACAACATACAATATTTTCAGTTATTTAAATTTTCCTCGTGTTCCTCTTCAAAGGTATCTATATGGAACATGCATTTGCTAACTTGTTCATTATCAAAGAGTGAACCGACTAGAATTGTAAGGTTTGTTTGGAATATCTTCAAAGGCATCATCTCCTGTCTAAGTTGAGATATCTTGTCACTATAGTTGAGTAGGAATACTTGATCATGGATACTAGGGGTCTTCATGTTGTCAAACACACTTAACTTGAGTGTTTCTCTTCCTAAGCTAAAAATAATTGTGCCCTCCTCCACGTCAATCAGGGATTGGACTGTAGCAAGGAATGGGAGGCCAATCACAAAGTCACAAAGGACATAAACATCCTTCCCAACCTTCACAAGAATGTCCTCAATGATACCCATGGATTTTGTCATTGAAGAGTCATCTAGTTGGATGGTCATGTCAGTAGGGAGAAGCTCGGTGGATACCAGTCTTTGGAACAAATTGTATGGAATCATGGAAATATTTGCACCTAGGTCTCCAAGCCATATTTTGCAAGTATTGTCACCAATATAGCAGCTAATCCTGAAAGAACTGAGATCCTCTTATTTCTTTATCATCTTATGTAGACTGATGTCAGAGGTAGTTCTACTTGCTAGTCAACAAGGCCTTTAGATATTTAGACTAGGTTGGAATCTCAAGAAAGGCATCTAAGAAGGGGATGTTGGTGTGCAACTTCTTTATAGATTCCTTGCATCTCAAGAATCTAGCATCCAATCTTGTTTGTCTGAGTTGTGCTTGAAAAGGGGGTCTTGGCTTGTAAATAGGCACACCAAGCCCAACTGAGTAAACCTACAGTTATATCACGGTAAGTTCCTTGTCGACCTCAATACCAATAGTAGCATGTGGTACTTATCCATTCTCAATCATCATCGTATCATCATCATTGAATTCAATATGGATGATGGTTGGTTTCACTAGAGGTGGAGATGCATAGACATTCCCTAAACATGTTGAGATGGCCTTCAGCTGCACGAGGTGCTTTCCATTGTTCTCGGGTTGTCCAATAAAAGAACCTACAGAATGGCATAGAGATGCAAAGAGATGGACCAATTGGGTAGCAATAGAGATTCGGTAAGCCTATTGATTGGAGAGCATTCTTTGCTGGCTAGTAATCATGGACTCCTTAGAGTGGAGGATCTTCTCAATGGTTGAAAATTTGCGGTATGTGGAACAATAAGGAGTGGACTACATAATCTATGACACCTGGTTTGGGTGTTGAAATTTTTGTCCTTGAATGTAGCCACAATTCTAAAAAATTGCCCTGGTAATTGCCTTGGTTCTTGAATTTTTTAGTTGTATTAGAACCTGTGAGGCCCACAGACTTTTTTTCCACTTGAGATGATCGTTGTTGTGATGCATTCTCTACAACTGTTGGATTGTCATACCAAAGGCTAAGATGTTTTATAGTCTACTTTGGGTTGTTGTAGACTTAGATGGAAATGTTGTGGATGGAATTGAGGTCATCCTCTACTGCCCATCTTCAGCTTTCATTGGAGCATTGTTCATCAATATATTCTAGAGAAGTTGGAAACTAAAGGTAGAGTGGTTGTATCCTTTACATGCTTCATAGAAGAGAACGTCAAACTTTACTTGCAAATGTAAATGATTTGACTATTGTGGTTGTCCTCTTCTTTCATATGCATTGAAAGAGTACTTGAGGTTGCCTTTCTTCATGACAAGCTTCTTGAGGGATTAGGCAATGGACATAAGCTCAAAAATTGTCTTCATCCTTGGCCTACCTTGAGGAGACCTATTTGTCATTGTCCAGATTGGGATTGGATTTCAAAACTTCTCTTGACGACCTCCCAAGCATTATCAAAGTTCTATACCTTTAAGTTTCCTCCATATGAGGAATTAAGAAGCTATTTGATGTTGTTTTCAACACCTCGGTAGAACGTCTCAATAAACATAATTTGACAAATGTCATGATGTGGAAAATGGTAGAGGATCTCTTTGAATTGCTCACAAGCTTCAACTATGGTCTTTCTAGGGACCATGGTGAACTATGTATTTTGTCCACTGGTTTAATAGGTGTGGAATGGGGTTAATATTTCTACAAAAACTTGGACTGGAGACCTTCCCAAGTGTTGATGATGTCCCCCGCCATGAAACTGTACCAACTTCTAGCTTGATCAGTTTATGAATATTTGAAAAGATGATGTTTGATGGTGTGATAACCTAGACTCTTCTCTCTCTCCATGCATGCGCCATGCACTTCACCTTTTCAAATATTTCTCACTCTAGCCCTCAATTTCATAATTTGATTTATTGTTATGCCTTTTGAGGTTATCTCATGTGCACATGATAAGTGGTAACACTCAATTTCATTTAAAAACTAAGGTTACACCTAAGTTATACATCACCTTCTTCATCTATATTTTGATCTCATATATGTGTCTATTTATGTCCTAACCTCATGCTCATTGTGTATAGGTCACTCAAAGTTTCCAACACACCAAATTTTGTCTAATTTTGAGTTAGTATGAGAGCGCTACGACCATTTGAAATTTCCTTTTACTTTAACCTTACTTTGTCTGTTTTATGCATATTTTGATGCGTTTTTGGGCCCAAATGGAGCACAACTTGAGTTCCTTTCCTAATCGAACATCATTTGACTTACCCCCTTAACCAATCAGAAGCCTTGGTCCAAAGAGTGTCGACTTTTGTCCATGGGATCTCTCACCCTCATAATCAAGGCCCATCTGAAGGTTTTCATGTTTTCCCCTACCTCTATACACCATGGCCAGCATCCATGGTGCCGATCCTCACCTACGTTCATTTTTCTACCACCTTGGCACTATTTCCCATCCATCTGCCTATAAAAAAAATTTCCCTACCTTTGTGCCTCTCTTTCCTCCATTCCCCTTAAACCCTAACACCCCAATTTTGTGCCTCTTCTTCTACCTTCTTCCTACGGTGCAAAAACCATACCTTTGGGCTTTTATGACCTAGTCCTCATCAGCTACGGAGAGAAGGTCTTGTGAGTTCACATCTGGTGGCTGAAGGTGGACAACAAGGTATGGAGACTGCCAAGTTCCTCCAACCCCTTCACCTAGTGGCTACAGTGAGTTACTTTAGCAGTAGGTTGGCTACTTTGTGTGCATCTTGATGTTGCACTGGGAAGCATCATTCAACGATAGGAGGGATGCATGAGATTGCATCCGACAAGTAGCAGTTAGAGGCACTTGGCAACCATGGGCTAATTGGAGCCAGCACCACTAGGATGGGTCACTTATTGAACTGATCCATGGTCCCATCAAGCCTAAAACAACCTAGCAGTGAGGCCAAAAGAGAAGGCGCCACTCCTCTTGACTATGTGCCCCTTCCTAGGACTAAGATCAACAACTAACAACTGTGATTTACTATTTTTGAGGCGATCCTTTAAAAATTCACCTTTCACAACTCCCTAGGCCAAATGCAACTACTAATATAAGATTTTTTATTAGAAAATCATGATCTATCCAATAAAAATACTTTCCAGACCCAATTTCACTCATATCTCCATTGTTTCCCCAAAAATGCTTGCCACAAAGCTTTTGAAGATGATGCTACCAAGTTCTCAACCTTGATATATATTGTTCCATAACATGATAGTATCTCACAAACAATAAATTTACTTCACTTTGGACTTGAATCATGCCTTGGATCATCTTGATGTACTTCTAATGATTACCTTGACCAAAAATATGACTCTTTTATGTCCATGCTTGATGTAACTCAATCAAGATGCAATCTTTGGCCTATTTTTTCTTTCATATGATCACATAACTTCAAAATTAGTAAATTTTATGATACTTTGTTCTTTTTTTACTAAGAACATGTGCTTATTTTCTTGAGTAATTCACATACTAGAAAAGACTTGTTGTTGTAAACTTTTATGCCTCTAAAGTGTGATGTTTGGGTACTTGTATGTTTGGATTCCTAGCCCTTGTACAGAAGTGATCCTAAATGTTTAATCCACTATGTTAACTTTCAAATCAGACCCCATATTGATTTATGATACTAAATGCAATGCAACACACCAATGTGCCCATTGATTAACATGTGACACCTAGCATGTTCTAAATGTACATGTTAATCATTAGAACTATAATCTTTTAAGAATTATGCTCTAGTGCTACCCATGTTATCCTAAGACTTCAAATCAGTAGATTTATCATACTTGTAACCATAAATACCAACTTGATCTACCCTATGCTCCTTTGTGATCTTATGACTTGCAAATGTGACCTTGTTGCATTAAATTGATATAGTATCACTAGTTACGGTCTTGTGTGTTTAAATCATGATGGTAATCTAAACATCATGTTTCCCATTTTACCAAATTAGAGATTATATTTATCTTGTATTACTCATAATGTGGATGGTTCACCTAGACCTAGGGTTTAATGTTGATACTTGTGCTATGTTGAACCAGTGCACGCATGTTTGGGACTTTAGAAACTATGTTTGGTCTAATAAAAGCCTAGGTCTAAGGGAACATCCAAGTGACTCATGTAATTTTTAGATTATAAAGACCCTACTGATCTAAGACCCCATATTATGTCTTTTCACATCTTCGGTCCCCTTGGTTTGGACCTTCTCTAGGGATCTTACTCAAGAGTCATAACTTGTTCATTACTCACACGGTACACTTAATACTATGATATTGGCGTGTTTGTGTGTATTCTTGTATGAATGATTTGCCCTTTACTTACTTCATTGAGATATTGTTCCTATATTACTATTTTCATGTTTTATTATAATATGTTGATAGACCTTGAACATAAATCTAGAAATCCATTATATAACCCTTGTGTACCTGCCTGAATAATCAAGGTAAGGGCTCAAGGCAAGATTGAAATAGGGTTAGCTCATTGATTTTGGTCTTAAGGTCCCTTACATAGAAATAGGGTAACATATAGGGTTTGAACCTGGAATGCCCCTCACTGACCCTTCCTTTGGAAGTGGTCAAAGGACTAATGTTTATATAATAGATAAAGAAACTTAAAACATGCCTTATATGAAAGAATGTTGCTTAAGTTTGTTCACTTGTTTCTTCTTATTGCTTATTGTAAAGTTCCCAGTGAAGCAACTTTTATATACTCTTATACTTTGTTGACGTGCCATTTCGTATCGTACTTAATGCTTTGGCATTTAGTGTTCATTGAATTTTTAGTTGCCAAATGAAGGTTCACTACACTCAAGACTCTAAGCTATGAGATAAAATATCAATGGATATTCTTGATATATAAATGGGTACATATCACTTTTCATCATGTGTAATATCTTGTATCTCTTTGATTTTATTATTGAATTTTCATATATATTGTTTGTGTGAAACCATGTACCTAGGGATGGACACCCAAGTCCACTCACCTTTGGCTATGTAGACAATAGGAGCGTGGATTTAGGGTAATATACGATTTCGTGACAAATGGTATCAGAGCCATACACATAGGCCTCTATATACATTTAAGGCATAATGCATCATATGAACCTAGGGGGAACCAAAATCCACAATGGTGAAACTAAGACAATGGGTAAGGTGCTAAACATGGAGGTTCTGACTAGTAACCACCTTTTACTCAACTAGTACAGTGGTGAGGTTCCTCTGTGCACCTACCTACCCAAAGTAGATCCATGATCGGATTAGGTTTCTTCCCTTAAATCTTATAGAGTTTTCTTTCGTCTCATCTCTTCTTTAAGGACTACCTAAGCCACCCAGGTAGTGATAATTAGTTAGTTTTCTCATCTCCTCAACTAATTATTGATGCAGCCCCATTTTAGGGCTCTGTCATGTGCCATTTTGTACTTTATTCACATCTAAAACATAGTAGAATGCAAGTTAAATTCCCCAATGTGAGTATTATTATCAAATGCACTTATAGACTTTCTTTGCATTATTTTAAGGTACTTGGACCATGCTTTGGATGGATGAGAGAGAAGGAAGGGGTTCTAGGGTTCCTTCACTCGTGAAGGGATCCAAAGAAGGCCCCAAACCTCCCTCAACCTATCCCTAATGGCCAATATTCGACATCAAGCAAAGGAGTCCATTGATGATGAAGATTGAAGTTAATTTTACCACTGAAGACCCCAGCACGAACGTGGGCATCCACCACGATCATGGGAATTAAAGCCAAGAATCCCAGGGACGTCAGTACTTTTGCACTAAAAGCACCATGACTGTGGCCATTAGCACGGTCGTGGCCAACTAAAGAAATCACGGTTGTGGCCATTAACACGGCCGTGGTTGATTGAATACATCACGGCTGTGACCACCCACCACGGCTGTGGGAATTATGCACAAAGTTCCCCAAAATCAATAGCGAGGTGGTCTATTTTACACGTGAATGACCACAATCGTTGGCATTCACCACAGTTGTGGCACTTGAAGACCGCCTCGCCTGTGGCGCTCTCCATGCCCATGGTGAACGAACGACAAAAACGACATCCAAGCTACCTCACCTGTGGCTTCCTCCTCCAACACGGTCGTGGTACCTCAACACGGCGGTGGTACCCCTTACCCAGCATGACTGTGGCACCCCACCATGGTCGTGGTCACCACATATACTTAGAATTTCCACTCCATTTCACACCTTGGTCGTGTCCCCAACCCACGACCATGCCACCTAACCCCTTCCACGACCATGGCCATCCACCACGTCCATGTTAATCACCTAACCCTACCTATTTTCTACACGGCTTTTCCTATTCTACCCCTACTTACCCTAGTGCTTCCCCACCACCTATTTATACATAGGTGGTGGCTGGAGCATGAAGGTTACACTCTCCCAGCTGCCATTACTCCTCCTCACCCTCTCTTGAGCATTCATTGCATTCCCCTTGCATTAATACTCTCCACCCACCATTTCCACCATAGAAACCTAGTTTTCTAGGTTTTCTACCATAACCCTCTCCATTTTCATGCCCATCAGCCATCTTGGAGGAAGTAGGTTGCCCTACAGAAGCTAGGAGGTGAAGAAGGAGGATCTACTTCGAGCTCCATGGAGTCCTATCCCCTTCTTCTCATTTCTTTTGCCTTTTCTTTGATTATGTCTAGCTAAGCCCCTAGTGGTGGGTTGTTTGGGGTAAAAATGTGACTTTGATACCATGTTGGGGGAGATTAATTTGTAATGAACATAATTTCATTCTATGGTGATTGCCTTTGCTTCTATCTCATTTCCCACTATCTTGCATGTGATTTTTTCTCTTAAACTTAAATTGCTTACTTTGTGATGTTTGATGACACTTAGGTTCTAGGAGGAATCGGAGTGTATGTAGCAATCTTAGGAATGGCTCCTAGGTCCAATTAGTGAATCCCTATCTAGCTCCCTTTGTTCCTACATACATATCCCCCCTTATAAAAGTGAGTGTGAGATCTAAGTGACTAGTGTAAGTGTGATTAATGCAATTTCCTAGAGCTTTCTAAAGGCTAGATGGCTAGTAGCATGAGGTGAAAACCCCTCATCTCTACTCCCATTCCTACCCTTGGCTCTAAATTATCCTAATACCACTTACCCTAGAAACCTAGACTTGATAAGTTCTACTGGAATTATACCTAACCCTAGTTCTCTAACTAGTAGTATAGGGTACATTCTAGTATCACTTGTCTTGTTTTTTGGTTTGGTAATTTGATTGAATTGTGATAATTGCATGCCATGTTGACACCCACCAACTAATATCAAATCACATTCCCAAACAGCCCACCTAACTAATCCATTACTTGAAACCCACCTTAACCTTCTTGGTTGTTAATGTTAGTGTAGCTTAATTGTCTTTGTTTCTTCTAGTTAATTGATTAGTCTTGCTAATTAGTGTTAATCTAGATCCTTGCTTGCTTTAATAGTTAGTTTAGAATGGATATATTACTCTCAAATTTTGTTTGGGGTAGTCCTAGACACCCATCTAGCTGGGAACGACTTGCTTTTCCAGTCAATGAGGGAGGTTTGGACCTTTGTCTTCTAAAGGATCTAGCCAACTTCTACACCCTCAAAAGGATTGACAAACTAATGCATGATTACTCAATTTGGTGTTCTTGGATGAGGCACAGATATGGCCATG
This sequence comes from Alisma plantago-aquatica, assembly GCA_963693085.1. Lineage (NCBI taxonomy): Eukaryota > Viridiplantae > Streptophyta > Magnoliopsida > Alismatales > Alismataceae > Alisma > Alisma plantago-aquatica. The sequence continues at coordinate 1,431,900,906 of OY856410.1, read as the reverse complement.
ATCTCATCTTTCACAGATGCATGTCTACCTCCTGAAGAAGAATGACTTCACTATGGCCATGATACAGCTACTGTGATGATCCCACACTTTGGCAAAATTGCAGACAGAAACAACCTGAAGACAAGGTGTTTTCCAATTTGTGGACAACGATGCATAAACCAAGATGGATCTTGATTACTTTTAGAGCCATGTGTAACATACCTCCAACACTAGATAAGATTGGTAGATGGAATCCTTCTATTGACTCATCATGTGTGCTTTGTCAAACTGAAAATGAATATGTTGATCATCTGTTTCATAAATGCAGCTTTTGGAAATATCTATGGGGTCGTTCTCAGCTAAAAAACAATACTAGATGACCTTACTCTCTACGTGAATGCCTTACAAGCAACAGCCTCAGATCCAAATATAAAGGCATATTTGAGTTATGGGCTATTACTGGTTGTGTGCACATTCTCTAGACAGAGAGGAATAACAGATTGCATGGAGGAAGTCACAACAACATTCTGGTTCTATTCAACAAGCCAGTACATGAGATAAAACTTCTATTTGTCACCTACAAACCTAGATTATCTAAGGTTAATAGTGTGATCCTAAGGAATTGGGAACTCGTGTAATTTTTTCATTTCATTGCCTCTACTTGTAAGAGTTTTCCTATTTGGTAAACTACATGCTCATATGTAGTTTGTAACTTTGCCCCCTTTTAGGGGTTGAGAAATATATTTACCATAATTTTCCAAAAAAAATGGTTAGTTTAATTCTTAGTTGATAATTTCTTTTCTAGAGTAGAGTATATCATCTTTCCCTTACTTACTTGATTTCTTAATCTAGCTTCTTGGACCTAATTTGCTTAGGATAACCTAGTTTTTGGTAATCTAGTTTTCATTCTTCCTTTACTTGCTTGTTGCATAGTGTAATCAAACCAAAACCCCTTTTAAACCCTTTAACCCTAGTCTTCGCTTTAGGAACATAGCCAACACCGACTAAGCTCTAGTTCCCCTCTATCCATGTGGTTCGACCCCCTTTACTTGCCTCCCACCTATACTATAACATGACCCTGTGTGCTTGCGGGGGCATATTTTAGTGTTGTGAGTGAACCTAGTTAGGGGAAATCTTATAAATATCAAAAGATACACATGTGCCTTCGAGTTCCATGGGATGCATCTAATTAAACCTAATCGGTTAGTGTGTGCACCTCTGGCTTGATGCACCAAGCTTTCTGGAATCATTGCCAGAGATAGAGGTGCCCATCCTGGCTAAATAGTGTAGCTTAGCCTTTCCTGTTGCCCTCATCATTTCTATTCTTTATTTGTTGTTCACTTTTGCATATTGGCATTCTAACTTGGTTTCTTATTGTTTGTTTGTGTATTGTGCAGGTCACAGCTGTGCATGCACCATACGCATTCTACTTGTACCAACTTGGTGTTGTACGACCCTGAGATAGGTAGGTGGAGATGCCAAAGTCACCGCAAGAAACACCAAGCAGCCAACATGGCAGAAAACAACCCTCATGGAAATGCTCAATAGCCACCTCAACCCAACTGCCGCCTCCACGAGTATTTCACCCTGGGGAACTATAATTCTCCCATTGCCACCCTTGTTGACCAAATATCGGGTCAACATTTCTCCATTCCAGCCGCACTCCTTGGACTCCTTCCTACCTACTATGGAATGGAGAATGAAAATCACTACCATCATATTTATGCCTTTCTTGAGATTTGTTCCACCTTCCGCACCCCCAATGACATTGATGACTAAATCTGGAGGACTCTCTTCCCTTTCTCTCTGAAGGAAAAGGCTAAAGAATGGTACATTTCAAAGCTAGAGTTGGTGACTTGGAATGCAGTCAAAAATGAGTCTCTCAAGAAGTTCTTTCCAATTGTCAAGCTGACTCAGATGAGAAGATGTATCACCACCTTTGCCCAAAAGGAAAATGAACCTTTCCACGAGGCGTGGGAAAGGTTCTAAAAGCTCCTTTGTGACTGCCCCCATCATGAGGTACCATTGTGGAAGCTAGTCCAAGCTTTCTACACCAGGCTTGAAGAGTTAAGCCAGAACAACGTAGACTCATCATGTGGAGGCACATTCATGGTGAAGCCATCCGAGGAGTTGTGGACATTGTTTGAACACCTTGCTAAAATTCACGCCATCGAGTTTCTACTAAAGGGGAACAGTGCAGTCAGAACTATGTCCCTCCACCTCCTCCTATATCTCCGGCCTGCACCACTACCAACCCCGACATGATAAAGATGATGGCAGACATGATGAATATGATGAAGAGCCAAGCTGGTGGTTCTTCTAGTCAATCCACCATGGCGGTTGAAGCCGAAGAAGAGGAAGTTCATGCCTTGCACTCTTTTGACTATCGGAACAATCAATGTCCTATGTCCAACACTTACACTCCCGAGTGGAGAAACCATCCTATTTTTTCATGGAAACAACAGAATGAAGATGGTCAAGGACAAGGGAAGCCAAGGACATGATATAGCTCCAAGTTTAAAGATGAAGTGCTGGGAAGATTAAGTTTGGATGAGGTATAGAAAGATGTGTCCTCACATGGGCATTCCATTAGCTGTCTTGAGCAAAGATTGGACCAAATATCTCTTTAACTTGCTAGGAGGGAGGAAGGAAGGCTCCCATCCCAACCAATGCCAAATCCAAACAATGATGGAACTTTCATGGGAAATGCTCAAAGTTCATACCGAGTGGTCATCCACTTACTCCACAAGGAGTCATTCCTTGGATATCGGTGGTCATAAGAATGATTCCAGAGTATGGAGGGCAATGTGCAGGGTGTGGTCAGAGGTGGCTGCATTTTACACAACCTCTCCTCTTGGTTGGGTGTTGAAGGAGCCGCAGGCCAAGCCTTGGGCGCACAATCTGATGCAGGGGCCTATAGTTCCCTGGTTTCCCTTATTGTGGAACAAGGGACACATATCAAAATGGAGTTGTTGTACGTATAGAAACGTTTTGGGTAGGTTACCGACAAAGGATCGCATGAGCAGATGGGGGCTTAATGTCGATGTGAGTTGTTTGTTGTGCATATCAGATGATGAATCCCATTCCCACTTGTTCTTTGACTGCACCTATACTCGTTATCTCTGGAGTAGGTGCTGGTTAAAGATGGGTTGGGGTGGGTTGCCCCGACCACCTTGTTGGAAGGGATTTTGGATGCTTTGGATCTTACCAGACATAATACTGGTATGATACCCTTTATTGGGCTTTGCTTTACGAGGTTGTGCTTTATGATATGGAAGGAATGAAACAATTGACTCCATGGGAGAGGGGACACGGATGTCCTTGTGTTTTTTGATAATTTGGTTGCCTTATTTAGGTTGGCTTTCGGAGCTAGGCCTAAGATTGGTAGAGGGGTCAATAGGGATACTCTGGCCCAGTGGGATTTTGTAGTATAACCCACTTGTACAGTATATGATGGCTTTCACCATCTATATGCCTTTTTGGTGATATAGTAATACTTTACCTTCTCCAAAAAAAGCTCAAAGTTCATATGTTCCACCTTCATATCAAGAACCACCAAATCCCTATGCTCCACCACCTCCTCAAGATCCTCTCAACTATCAATATGCTCCACCTCCACCTCACTCATACTAACAGCCACCTCCGCAATACCACCCCCATCCACAACAACCACAACCACAATTCATCCTTCAAAATCACAAATCACCCCACCAAAGACCACCACCACCTCAACAGCCATAGCCAAATCCATAAGCTTCCTCTTCCTCCACCCATGAGCATGTGAAGGCAGTGATGGTTTTGAGGAGTGGTCAAACTTTGGAGCAACCCCATGATACTATTTTTGTTGATAGAGCAGCCAGTGAGGATAGAGTACTATGATTAGATAGGTTGATATTTAGATCCATCTTGATGATACTGTGATGGGAACTAGAGTTGATATCATGGAATCGAGTAGTGATATTGTGATACCAAGCAGTGATATTGTGATTCTCGTGATTCCAGTTGACAATTCTATTGATCCGAGTCGTTTGGGAGCCCAACTTACCCCATTTTGTGATTCTCTTAAGGAGCCTTCTGCTGAGAGAAGAAAGAAGAAACATACTAAAGATATCATGGAAACCTTCAAACAAGTAAAGATAAACATTCCTTTGCTTGATGCAGTCAAGCAAATCCCTTCCTATGCTAAGTTTCTGAAAGATTTGTGCACTTTTAAAAGAAGGTCAATCTCACTAAGAAAGTGAGCTCAATTCTACAGCACACCATGCCTAGAAAGAGGAAAGACCCCAGTGCTCCCATCATCTCATGCTACATTGGGGCACATCGCAAAGACCAAGCCCTTCTAGACTTGGGTTCTAGCATGAACTTGATGTCGTATGATGTGTTTGTCGAGCTCCAAATGGGACAATTAGATCTGTCTCATTGTACTTTATAGTTGACCAACCGATCAGTGAATACACCTAGAGGGTGTGTGGATGATGTGCTAGTTAGACTGGATGATGAGAATTATGCTTTCTTCCCCACCGACTTCATTGTGCTAGATATGGAAAAAGATACAAGAAGAGCACCTACATCTTGGGAAGGCCATTCCTATCTACAGATGATGCAGTGATTCATGTTAGAACCGGGACTATGTATGTGACATTCATGCACATGAAGATCCAGTTGAACATTTTTAAATCTTTAACTACAGCCGAGGTGATAGGAGCCACTGAAGAAGATTGCTATCTTGTTGAATGACTTGATTAGATTGTGGAGGAGTGACTACCTGTATGGATTTAGACTACCACTCAAGGTAGAGGTATAGATCCAATAGTTGAGTTCCCCGATGATGATGATGAAGAGGATGAAGTGAATCAGCTAGCCTTGGTGGCTACAAGCGAGGACCTCCCATCAATTTTTGATCCATTAAAGAACTCTCTTGAAAAACCTCCAACTCTTGAGCTCAATTCACTCCCTGAAGGACTGAAGTATGCTTTTCTAGGCTCAAATCACACTCTCCCCATGATCATTTCTTCCATTCTCTCTCTAGAACAAGAAGAGGCATTGATGAAAGTCCTAAAGAAGAACATACAAGCCATTGGATGGTCTATTGCTGATTTGAGGGGTATTGACCCCTCCATTTGTGTGCATAAGATCTATTAGGAGGATGATGCAAGATTGACCCACCAAATGCAAAGGAGGTTGAATCCAAAATTGAAGGAAGTTTTAACTCAAGAGGTTTTGAAGTTTCTAGATGTTGGGATTATCTATCCAATTTCTAATAGCACATGGGTGAGTCTCATCCAAGTTGTATTAAAGAAGGGTGGGATCACAGTGGTAGAGAATGCGGATGGTGAGCTGATGCCTATTAGAGAGCAATAAAAATGGAGAATGTGTGTTGACTATAGGAAGCTCAATGAGAAGACCAAGAAGGACCACTTTCCTCTTCCATTTCTTGATCAGATTCTAGAGAGGTTAGTAGGGTAAAGTTTCTATTGCTTTCTTGATGGATACTCCGGGTACTTCCAAATTGTTGTGCATCTTGTAGACCAAGAAAAGATCACATTCACTTGCACGTGGTACTTTTTCTTATCACAGAATGTCATTTGGGTTGTGTAATGCCCCTTCTACTCTTTAGAGATGTGTGATCTCAATTTTCCTTGATAAGCTTGATTCATCGCTTGAAGTGTTCATGGATGATTTCTCAGTTTTTGGTAAAACCTTTGATGACTGCTTGCTCCATTTGGCTTCCATTCTTGAGAGAAGCATCAAGGTTCGCCTAGGGATATCTTGGGAGAAGATCCATTTCATGGTACCCGAAGGCATTGTTCTGGGCCATCGAGTTTCAAAAGATGGGATTGAAGTTGATAGGGCCAAGGTGGGGCTTATTTCTACTCTCATCATTCCTTCTACCATGAGACATGTTCGATCTTTCTTGGGACATGCAGGCTTCTATCGCTACTTCATCAAAGATTTTAGCAAGATCTCAAGACCTCTCTGTCACTTGTTGGAGAAAGATGTTGAGTTTTATATTGATGACAAGTGTGTTGAAGCCTTCAATCACTTGAAGGAAAAGCTAGTTTCTAGTCCTATAATGCAGCTCTCGGACTTCTCTTTGCCATTTGAGATCATGATTGATGCATCCGACATGGTAGTGGGGGTTGTGCTGGGCCAAAGAGATGGCCAGATTCCGCATGCCATCTACTATGCCAGCAAGACTCTAGATGAAGCCCAAAGAAACTACACGACTATCGAGAAAGAGTTGCTTGCGGTTATCTTTGCTCTTGACAAGTTTAGATCATATCTTTTACAAAACAAGGTGGTTATATACATGGACCATGCTGCATTAAAGTATATGATGGCAAAGAAAGACTCAAAGTCGGGGTTGATCTGTTGGATATTGTTTCTTCAAGAGTTTGATATTGAGATTGTAGACAAGAAGGGAGTAGAAAATTCTGCCATCGACCATCTCTCCCGAATTGAAGCACCCTTTGATGACACAAGTAGAATCAAAGAGACAATGTTGCATGAGCAGCTATTCCTACTCTCATCCACTCAAAGGCCATGGTATAAACACATAGCTAACTTCTTAGCTATTGGAAGGATACCAACCACTTGGACAAGGGAGGAAAGAAAAAGGTTGTTTGCTATGGCCAAAAATTATGTTTGGGATGATCCTCACCTATTCAAATATTTCCCCGACCAACTTATTCAAAGATGTATTCCGGAGATGGAGCAGCAAGAAATTCTATCTATGTGCCATTCTGGAGTTTGTGGGAGGCCATTTTGGTGGAAAATGTACGGCTGCCAAGGTTCTCCAAAGTGGATAATATTGTCTGTGGCAACCGTCTCACGAAAATAAGATTAACTAATGCGGAAGCGAATTATTTGTAGCGGATTACTGAAAATCACTGAAAATTAAAACTTTTTGCAAAGAGATCCTCACATAGGAAATATTTTCCAACAAGAACCATTACATAACATTTACATTCTGGTTCAAACGTACATAACCTGTACCATCTCTTTTTAGAGATTACATCATCAACTGTCTTATAAACATTATATATAGATAGTATACAAATCTCGAGGCATCAAGCCAAAACCTCAAATTGATTCATAAAACACTAACTAAAAACTCCGAGGACCTGAGAGTACAGAGACGACACATAGGACTTTCTAACTACATGACTTGACAGGCAGTATCTCCACCTGAGATATTATGTTGTCCTTGCTGTCACTGATGTTGTCTATTCCCTATAATGAGATTCTGCTTCTTTGTCTGCATCCACCTAACAAGTTGGATCCCAAGGGGGTGAGACAATTGTAAATTTCCCTAGCGGGAGATATAACTCTCTGCCAAAACATTGTTATAGTAGTTTATTAAAATAAACTAAGCAGAAGGATTTATATATATATATATAATTAACAGAAGGTAAGTCACTTGTATGAACAAAGTGAAGTAATCTCCTTTTTCAAGGATAACGTTGCATCTACTCATAGTAGACCCATAGTTCATCCATATACTTGTAATGAATACAACAGATATGAACAACATCAATGAACTACAGATATATAATAGAAATGTAACATCAGCCAATGAATTCCTGTATTCAATCCTTAAGAAAACATGCTATACTGCTGATTTCATTTTACAAACACACTTATGCCCTGAGGAGATGAGATATACCGCTCATGCTCCAACCGACCATTGTGAAGTCAAAATCGATACCATACAAGGTCAATCGAAGAGCCAGATTCCCATGACCTCCCACATCTCGGTCAGTGCGAGATAACATGCAGGACATCTCGTGTCTCTGCTAAATATAGCTTTCCAGAGTATACTGGCAACTTCGCTATCAGAGTTACAGTGGCGTGCTGCACTCTCTTCGCGATTGTGAGATTTCGTGTTTATCTCCACCGATCCGGCATTAACATTATTGGGAGATGTGTACGGCATCTAACCCAATCATCGGGAGATTCATGATACATCCATCCATGTACATATAATGAAGGATTGAGAGATTAAAAGTACATCTCACATCAAATCCTCCATTAGGACGTAAGGATATTCACGTCCATAACCCCAACATACTCAAAAGTATGCTCTCCAGGAGTTCCCTTAGGAAAACCTATTTCACCATCATTTAACTTCTGACAATGATGGATCTATGGTCAGGGATCTACATGATATCATTATACTTGATTATTTAAGTACATTATGGCATTCTTTTAGAATCAGTCAAGTTCTCAAACATAACTTATTACAACAATGCTATAAAGAGACATGTACTACTTTCATCAGATATTTATCAGTCTTTCAAAGACCTTGGGAACTCAGTCCCTCATTTCAAAACTGGGAATTCTCATCCCTTCACATTCTCATCACCATAATCATATGGTTCTGGGTATTCAAACCCTTAACTCATCATTGAGCATTATTATACCTTTTTCAGGTAATTATCACCTTCAGGTCATCTGACCAAGGCATTCATGATACTCGTTACACAAGCATCACACCTGGCTCACAAGGCCATGAAATATCTTGTCACCTCTTTCTAGGCAACAACTTGCTCATATGACTCATAGAATCCTTACACATTGTTACTTTTACTAAGAAACAACAACATTAAGGCTCATAATGCCAATCAACATTTATTATATAAATTTTATAGCTCAAATCTAGCTATGTTCATTATCTCATCATACCTGCATGGTTATTAGGCATGATAACAGTCATACAAGATTTTCATCACATCATGTGATACAATAGTAACACCATTATTCCTTTTCCAGGAATTAGGGTTTACTATCAAACAGGGCTTATCATTCCCTTTACACAAGTCAGGGTTAGGGTTCCCCTTTTCTCATTAATTAGGGTTTCATAATTATATAATCTATCCAACCCTTAATTCATTAATCCATACCTCTGGGGCATTCAAAGGTATCATATTTGATTATTCAAGAACATTACTTTCATCATATAGCATTAATGATCATCAATTCAAGGTATGAGTTCATTTCTCATCCTCATCATGGTATGATTATATCATACACATCATTTGGGCTTAACCCCATTCTCAAGGTACATTAATTAACACTCATCAAGTGCAACAACTCATTACATTTCATTGTAATAGTTACATAACACACTTCATATGTTTCTTACCCAATTATATTGGATTTGGAGTGAATCAAGGTATATAAACCCTGAAGTACTGAATGTGATAACTATCATATCTTGATGTATCACTTTCTCATCATTTCTGACTCTCTTGAGTTAACCAACTTATTTTGTATTAAGGTATTTCCCCTCTTAATACAACACATCACTAACTCTCACCTTTAGCATATAATGCATAGGCCACACATTAGAATTGTCCAATTATCTTTAATGATATGGACTTATTTAATGCTAAAGACATTGCTTACAATAAGGTTGCTTATAATCAACCACATGAAATGTTCCACCTTTATAAGGCCATTCCTCTTATTTCATCATTAGGGTTTCTCTATACCCTTACATAAGATTAGGATTATGATTCATTGTCACATTGCCCAAGATTAGGGCTTTATGTAATATGACTTCACATTAGAGTCCCATTTACCTTCACCCTTCTTAGGGCCTCTCATCACAACATAGCATTGGAGCTTCATGTGATGTCAACTCTTAATCAAGGTTTCTCATGGAATCACCCTCAACTAGGAATTCACATGGAATCACCCTCAACTAGGGTTTCACATGGAATCACCCACAATTTGGGTTTACTGTTCATCTCCGTTAGGATTTCATTCAATTATCCATAATTTGATATTCACTATTCATCCCAATTAGGGTTTTACATCTCATTTCCCTAAATTGGAGTTTCACACATCACTATCCTAGATTAGGGTTATATCCTCACCCTGGATTAGGGTTACATTTAGAATTTCCCTCAATTAGGGTTAGAATTCAATAACCCTGTCAATTAGGGTATATATTCATGATTAGAGTTTCATGATATCTCTACTTAAGGATCATACCCTTAATCACCACATGAATTATATTCATGTTATGAATTCATGCTAACATCATCTCAACTTGATAAGGTCATATCATCCCTTCAATCAAGTACATACAACTATGAATGACATAGTGTACCAAGTCATTGATCCTTTAATAAATTAGGGTTCATCCCTTAATTGGCACTAATCACTTGGGTACTATTAGGGTTTCAACCTTTGTACCTTCATTGATTATCATTACTAATCATCATTGGATCAATGAATCATTCATCATCTTAATTCTCAAAAAATTCAATCACTTTGGGCCTTAATTACATAAGGTATCCAATTGAATTGACCAATTGAATCTTCAATCACAATAGGTGTCCAAGTGGATTAACCCATTGAATCCTCAATCAACCTTGACTACTTGAGCCCCAAACGGTCTTGGTCTTTCAAAGTTCAAATGGTTTGAAACTGTTTGGTAAAGGTGGTGCTTGAGACCGTTTGCCCAAGCAAGTAGGTGAAGACTGTTTGACCAAGTTTGACTTTTGAAACCGCATGGGCACAAACGGTTTGGGATCGTTTGGTCCCAAATGGTCTTGAGACCGTTTGGTCCCAAACCTCCTCAAAACCGCATGGACCAAAGATGGTCTCTACTACACCAATCGGTTTAGGGTTCTCAATATTGATTCCTTCAATCATTGAATTCATGGAACCAATCATCAATTGGACCTATCCTCATACTTCAATTGAGTTAAATAGGTCAACCTTCAACTGATTTGACCCTCAATTTACCCTCAATTAGTCCTCAATTAGGGTTTGAATCAATTGAATTAGGGTTTGAAATTGATGATCCTTCAACACTAAACAAGACAAGATTAGTTACTTTGAAACCATTGAACCATCATCCAAATTGAACATGACCTGACCCTAAACGGTATTGAGGTCATTTGGATGACCACCAAACGGTCTTGGGACCTTTTGCCCATCACATCATCAAAATCCAAGTCAACCAATTAGGGTTTGGATCATTGGATTGATCACCAAATCAGCAATTGATTACACTTTAACTTAGTATCATTGGATCATCAATTGCTTAACCATACTCACCCCTAGACCTCCAAACGGTCTTGGGTGACCTCCAAACGGTCTTGAGACTGTTTGGATGAGCTCCAAACGGTCTTGAGACCGTTTGGCTCATCCAACTCTTGGATTCTAGTAAAAAATCATTAGGATTTTAGCCATAGAGTTGATCATCAAATCAGCACATAGTTACAAAGTGATTTGATACCTTTGGACCTTCAATTGGTCAACTATACTTAACCCCAGACCTCCAAACGTTCTTGGGTGATCTCCAAACGGTTTTGAAACCGTTTGGGCTAATCAACCCAAAATCTCAAATCAACTCATTGGAATTTCAGCACTAATTTCAATTAGGGTTTGCCCAATTGATTAGCCTTCATCTCATGATTCCTTGGGAATTAATCCATCAAATTTGGTGAGTCATTAACCAACATAATTAGGAACAGGAATCTCAAACGGTCAACCCTTGTTCAGCTCACTCAAACAGTTTTGAAACCGTTTGCCCAAAAAGTTAAATTAATCAAGCTGAAAAATCAGCACTTAATCCAATTAGGTTTTCCTAATTGATTAGCCTTCAACTCACAATTCCTTGGGATTTAACCCATAAAATTTGGTGAGTCATTAACCAAAATAATTAGGAACAGGAATCTCAAACGGTCAACCCTTGGTCAACTCCCTCAAACGGTTTTCAAACCATTTTCTCCCAAACAGTTTCAAACTGTTTTCTCTCAAACGGTTTGGTGAAACCGCATGAGCAATTAACTCAAAACCGTATGAACCATGATTTCTTTTGAAAAAGTATCCAAGATGATGTCATAATTATCTACCTTCGTCCCTGAAGTTCTAACAACTTCTGATTTCATGAATTAATCAATTTCAACCAGCAATTAATCAAGATAATGAAGGAATCAATGAAATTGCAAGATTAATGGTTGAATAACAATGAAAAAGGGTTCAAGTTATAAAACCCGCCTCCAATTGAGATCCAAAGCTCCATGTCCACGGAAAAAATGGTGGATGCAACTCCTTTCACCATTCCAAGGCTCTTCCTCAAGGTTTGAGTGAAAAGGAATGGTTAGAATTGAAGAGGAGATCGAAATAGGAAAAAATCCATAATTTATTTTCGATTTCCACCATGGAATCAAGGTGAAATGGATCAATAACCTTACCAACAGGTTGGGGGTCGTCCTCCTGATCCTCCCAATCTCCCTTGGTCGTTTCCCAAGCAAGGAGAAGAAGTGGGGTCAAAAAAGCCTTCCAGTTGGCTTGTAAAGGGTCTTTTTATAAGAAATTCAAGGAGAGAGAAAGTACTTTGCAAAAATCCAATTATTCCCAAAAATGTGGCCACCTCTTCCCCCTTATCTTCCTTAGGGGCGAGGCTATCTTTTTTTCCTCTTATACCTCTCAATTATCCATGATTTAAAGAAAAGCAAATTAAGCACCTTAAATCATATTATATTAATATCCATATGTGAGTGGATATTTCTTTTTCTTATAAAATTGTGTGTGAGTTATCCACTCCCTTGGATATTTTCGTGGTCCTTGCAAGGCTCAAGGACGTCACACACACATATGAATCCAACCATTTTGGTTTTGGTTGAAGTCCCTTTAATTAATACATTTATTTTTGCCCTAAATCGAGTTAGGGTTTCAATTAGGATTAAATATTGATTATTTTAATATCAAGATTCTCTCTCCTCCAACTTAATTCAAATGAGGCGCCCCTCTCATTTTCTTTGCACTACATGATTCCAAGAAACATTAGGGACCTTATTGAAGTGGTAAATTACATATTGCACCCTAGGTTTTGGGTAAATTGCACATTATACCAAAACTAGGTTTTCATGCACATACATTGCTTTATCAGCTCTTTCTTGGTATTCAGGCTTCCATAAGCCATACCTTTGCATCATCTTCATTCTCATGATGTTTAAACACATGAGGAACATATTATCATGCACAATTTGCACTTAAACCCCTCAACTTGGGTATTTTTCACATTAGTCCAAAACAAACAAAACATTGATTTCAACAATGTTCAAAAAGGACTAGAATTGCAACATAAGTTCCTCTTGAGGCCTAATTACTTTTCATAAGATGATATCACATTTCTTAATCACAACACCTAGGGTTAAAGTACAACCCAGGTCAGGGTTGTTACATTGTCCCTCCTTGTCTAAAGACTCACATGAATTTTACAAGTGTTGTTTGAAGTGCGAAAAGGTGGGCACTATCTCTAAGAGAGACGTGATGCCTCTATCACCCATTCTTGAGGTGGAGGTGTTTAATATTTGGGGGATTGACTTTATGGGTCCTTTTCCTCCCTCTTTTGGATATGTCTACATTTTGGTTGTCGTTGATTATGTGTCAAAGTGGATCGAGGCTGTTGCAACAAGGACCAATGATCACAAAGTGGTGTGTGACTTTGTGAAATCCAATATCTTTAGCCAGTTTGGTATTCTAAGAGATATGATTAGTGATGGGGCAAGTCACTTCATCCATCGCACATTCGAAGGTTTGCTTAAGAAACATGGAGTGAACCATCGTGTGGCTACTCCTTACCACCCCCAAAAAAGTGGTCACGTTGAGTTGGCCAATCTGGAGATAAAGATCATTCTAGAAAAGATAGTGAGACTGGACCGCAAGGATTGGTCACTATGTCTCAATGAAGATTTATGGGCATATAGGATTGAATACAAAGCCCTGATTGGCACAACACCATTCAAGCTTGTGTATGGCAAGAGCTACCATTTTTTGGTTGAATTGCAACACAAGGCATTATGTACTTTGAAGGCCATGGACTTTGATGGAGAGAATGTTGGAATGAAAAGAAAGTTTCATTTTAATCAATTAAATGAGATGTGCCATGAAGCTTATGAAATGTCTAAGTGCTAAAAAGAGAGAACAAAGTTTCTACATGATAAGATGATCAAGAAGAAAGATTGTGAGCCCAGAAAGTGGGTATGGATGTATAACTCAAGGATGAAGTTCTTTTTCAAAAAACTCCAATTTAGATGGGAAGGACCCTATCTCATAAAAGAGTTGTATCCATTCGAAGCTGTGTTGATTTATGAGAAAGAAGGAGCTAAAGAATTCACTGTGAATGGTCAAAGATTGAAATTAGTTGTGGAAGTAGGTTCAGACAAAGCAAATCAAAGTTTTGATATAGTGATGCTAGTGGAAGAACATCTGGCTGATGAGGATATGTGCTTGAATGCAGATGAAAGAGTAATTTACTACAAAGATGCTTTGGGAATCCCACAGAGATGAATGAAGTCAAGAATCAATAAGCCTGGCTGAAGGCGTAAAATTTAGTGCTAGTGGGAGGCAACCCACCTAGGTTTGGGAGCTTTTTCACCCAACCGTCTCTTTTTGATACTTTTGCATTCTTTTCCACAAAATACACGCACACATGTGTTTAATAGTTTTATTTTAGTTTTGAGGACATGGCAGGTGTTAGGCACTAAAGAGAGAGGTATCAGAGGTGAATCATGGCCACTAAGATCAATTTGTGGAAAAAACTTGAAGAAAAACAAAGTTCTTGAATTTGAGCAAAAAATTTGAAGAAATGTCCCCCACCATGGTCGTGGAGCTCGCCATGGTTGTGGCCGCAGTAGTCCAACATGGTCGTGGTCTCCTACCACGGCCGTGGGAATTAATTGTTGAAAAAGTCAGAGGATCATGTTGATTGGCCAAGTTGTACATGAATGGTCACGGCTGTCACCAACTGCCACGGTCGTGTCATGGGCAGATGGCCATGACCATGGCAGGATACCATGATCGCAGTGAGGTCAGTTGGGTGTGCTCTTCATTGACAACACAACCATGGCACAGACCATGGTTGTGCTACTAAGCCCTCACCACGACCGTGGCGTGCCCCACCCCACAAAAAAAAACTAAAACTCCTCTCTAGCCCAACCTTTTTCCCCTCATTCTATCTTCTTCCTTCACAAGTGCACGACATTGCGGTGAACCCCGACCCCCAGCTCCTCCAAACTCCATCTCCAAGTTCCCAAATCACCTCTAATCCACCACCAATCACTCCCTAATCATCCCTCTACCATTCCCCTTCCGTTTCTATACCAAATCATCCAGCAATTTGCCCTCCACCACCACTCTCACCTCCATTTTGTTCTACAGCTACCCCTACCCAAAACCTCCATTTGTCATCCAAACCAAAAACTAACCATTCACCCACCATCCAAACCTCCATATCCTTCCATTCCACCCCTTAATCCACCTCTATCTAAAAAAATGAAGGGAATCACTAAGGCAGTGAAGAAAGGGGCTCAAAAGAGCCTTGAGGTGATCACCAGAGGCAAGGTGCACACTAAGAGAGCCTCTTCCCAGGTCTCCATGCCTTCACATACTCCCTCACCATCCAATTTCGTTGCCCAATCACTCCCCCACTCGATGTCTGTGAGTTCATCCACACACGGTCATCCGACAGCCATCACATCATTGACGAGACATATAGGGAAGAGGAGGAGGAGGCATCTGAGGAGAACATCAACAACATAGTCGATGAGGTCGAGTCGGTGGTTGCAAAAAGAGGCCAAAGATCCAAAGCAACCCCATCCTCATCACAGCGTCTGCTGAAGCCTGCTCTGGCCTTCCATTTGACATCTTCTATGGTAGAGTGGCATGGGAAGCAGCCGCAAGCAATGCGACAATTGCATCTGGAAGAAGAACAATTTGCACAGTGGTATCCTGAACAGCGGGTACCACTCAATCTTGATACAAGTTCTGGGTCTCAATCATACAAGATGGATGAAGAACAGGATGACAATGCTGATGAAGAGATGGAATTGTCAGCTGAGGTAGAGGATATACCAGCACAACTAGAGGATGACATATTGAAGGCCTTGGGAAAGGCCCCCACTGGAGTGTCCTTTATAAGAGGACACAGACAAATAAAAATTTCCTTCACATGCCCCAAATACATGACAAGTAGAGTCGTCTCCACCAGGTATGGATGTGAGAAGGTCATTGATGAGCTGGGAATCAAGGTGGTTTTGGAGAGTAATTTGAAGAAAGTTGGGTTATGGAATGTTCTTTTCACACCCCAACCAACTTATACCACATTGACTCGAGAATTGTTCACCACACTTGAAAAGTTTTCAAAGGTGAGAGGTGATGACATAATCAAATTTACCATGATGGGCAAAATGCATACTCTCATGATAGCTGAATTGAATTGCATATTTGCTGCCAACCCCATGGAGGCCAAGAAAATGGATGAAGGACTACTTGAAAGAGAGGTGGATTTTAATTATGCAAATTTCTGGTACCTCTTGATAGGAAGAAAGGAGTATTGTGTAGGGAAGTCAAAAACTTTAGCTATAAGCAATCCCATGTTCTATTATGTGCAGAAGGTTATGGCCAACACCATTGTTGGCAGATATGATAATCAAGGCATGATTTCTTAGAAAGACATTTTCGTCTTGATGGCAATGCACCACAAACAGTATATTGACCTTGGAGTGCATTTGATTGATCATTTGAGGTTCATACCCTCCAAAAGTAAAACACCTTTTGTCATGGGAGGGTTTGTAACATCAATTGCACTAGCTTTAGGGTGTGATGTTTCTAGGTTAGAAGACATAGATGAAGCTCAATTTGTTGACTTGAACTATCTCACTCCCTCCCACACTATCAAGATCAAGAACAAAGTGTTTCAAAGATTAGCCTTGAGCTACCATACTATGTTGTACCACTTCTCTCTGTGTTGAGAATCCCCCATAAACTAGAGGCAAACTTGGATGAATGACATCAGAACAACCCAAGGGAAACATATAGTAGGGGAGCCACGGCCACACAAGAAGAAATTGTGGAGTCCAATGTGCAAGGTCAGGAGCAAGAAGCTGAAGAAGAAAGGTAGCCCCAAAAGTCAAGAAGGGATGAAGGAACATCCCATCTGCAGTAGCCCTCAACAAATGCCTATGACATGGCTGCCATCTAGGCACATCTTGAGGGCATTCACAAGACACAACATGACATGTAGTTGATCCAGCAGTACATGTGGCAGGACCAACAACAGATGCACCACCATGTCAACCACATGTATCATTACCACCATGCCCAAGCAACAAGAAACCTCGAATGGGGTGGAGACTTTTGCGGTGGTATTGCAGGATATTCATAAACATACCCTCCATTCCTGGATGACTACTGGGGGCACTACTACCAGCATCCTCCCTCAGGCTCAACTCCTCCCTCGGGCTCACGGCTCACCTCCTCCTCAGGATCACCCTCAGTCATCTGAACAGCCACCACAGCAGCCATGACACTTCTCCTATCTACCCTAAGATGTAGTTTCATGTCGAGGGCAACATGATTCTAAAGTTTGGGGTGGGTAGGGAAATATGCACCACCCTATCTCTATCTCTTTGTGATTTTTGTTCCACCTCTACCATGCCAGGAATATTTAGCTTAGTTTTCTTATTCTTACTTTTGCTTGCATACATGCATACATGTAGCTCAATTTCATGCATTTTGTGTAATTTTTCAAAAAAATTGCTCTTTTTGTCACTCAATAGCATGCATTGCACTTTCATGTAGTTTTTTCTCATTTGTATCTAGATTTGCTGCTTTATGTTTTAATTTCCCCAAAAGTTAGGTTTAGATGGGATTGAATGCAAATTGGCACCATTTTGACCAATTTTGCCCAAACTTGAATGTTTTTGCCTAAACGCACGTTTGACTTAATCTCCACTGTTTGAAATGAAAAATTTAGTCTTTTTGACAAATGCATGCCATTTTCTTAGAGTTTATTACTATATGGTCTTGATTGTTGACTTTTTACATGTGCACCACTTCTCTCAAGTTTGTGAATGTTTCGATTGAATTGTGAATCGAGCAAGCTACAAACGTTTAGATCCTATGGAATCACTTGATATAAATGTGAATCTCATGTTGTTCAATCATGTGGTGTGTTTCATTTCATGAAGTGTTGGATTAGTTTTCATGCAGGAAATCTTATGTTGAGGACTACACTAATGACCCCCCTTTGACCCTACAATTCACTAACCATCTTCTTACCCCTCCACCTCATGAAAGGATGCCAAAGTGCACATATCAGCCATGGCCACCTACCAAAGTTTGGGGTGGCCACATGTACATCTCATCGCTTCACTCTCATTGACATGGGCCTTCTACTCTAAGGGCAAAGAAAAGAAAAAGAAGAAAAAAAACCAAAAAGGAAATAAAAATGATGCTCCTATTTAAGAGCATCTAAATAAAGAAAAGATGAGTTCTCTATGTAATAGCACTCCAAAAACCTTTCTGCAATCCTTTCTTCCATTTTCATACCTATTGAGCTAAAAAATCAAATCTAGCTCACTTCACCCTTTCTACAGCCATGTGGGTCATTTGGTGTGGTTTGAGACATAAGATTGAATGCATAAAAGTGAAACAACACTCCTAGTTATCTTTGATTAATGCCAGCATGAAAAGGTTTACCCAGAATGATATGCAGGACATAAGGAAAGCTTGTGTATTCTATGCTCTATATTTGAAGTTTGTATTCTCAATGCTCATTTCATGATTGGTATGTGAAAGAGGAGAGGAGAGAGGTGGAACTCATGCACTTAGTCACTTCCAAGACCACTTAGTCAATAATCATCTATTGCTATGCATTTGTCATTGTTGTTTATTGAAAGAAAATTGAAAAGAGAAATTGAGTTGGAGCATACTTGAGGACAAGTATGTTTTAAGTTTGGGGTGGTGATGCAGCCCCATTTTAGGGCTCCACCTTGTTCCATTTTGTACTTTATTCACATCTAAACATAGTAGAATGCAAGTTAAATTCCCCAATGTGAGTATTATTATCAAATGCACTTATGGATGTTCTTTGCATTATTTTTAGGTACTTTGACCATGCTTTGGATGGATGAGAGAGAAGGAAGGAGTTCTAGGGTTCCTTCACTCATGGAGGGGTCCAAATAAGGCCCCAAAGCTCCCTCAACCTACCCCTAATGTCCAAGATTTGACATCAAGCAAAGAAGTTCATTGATGATGAAGATTGAAGTTAATTTTTCCACTGAAGACCCCAGCACGGTCGTGAGAATTAAAGCCAAGAACCACAGGGACATCAGTACTTTTACACTGAAAGCACCATTGTTGCAGCCTTCAGCACGGTCGTGGCCAACTAAAGACATCATGGTTGTGGCCATCAGCACGGCCATGGCCAACTGAAGACAACACGGTTGTGACCGCCCACCATGACCGTGGGAATTATGCACAATGTTCCCCAAAATCAACAGAGAGGTGGTCCATTTTACACATGAAAGACTACAGTCATGGCCATTCACCACAGTCGTGGCCCTTGAAGACTGCCTCGCTCGTGGCGCTCCCCACTCCCGTGGTGAACTGAAGACAAAGATGACCTCCAAGCTATCTCACTCGTGTCCTCCTCCTCCAACACAGACGTGGTACCCCTTACCTAGTACGACCGTGGCACCCCTCCACGGTCGTGGTCACCACATATACTTAGCATTTACATTCCATTTCACACCTCATCCATGTCCCCAACCCACGACCATGCCACCTAACCCCTTCCACGGTTGTGTCCATCCACCACGGCCGTGTTGATCACCTAACCCTACCCATTTTCTACACTTCTTTTCCTATTCTACCCCTACACACCCTAGTGCTTCCCCACCACCAATATATACATAGGTGGTGGTTGGAGCATGAAGGTTACACTCTCCCAGCTGCCATTACTCCTCCTCACCCTCTCTTGAGCATTCATTGCATTCCCCTTGCATTAATGCTCTCCACCCACCATTTCCACCATAGAAACCTAGTTTTCTAGGTTTTCTACCATAACCCCCTCCATTTTCATGCCCATCATCAATCTTAGAGGAAGGAGGTCGCCCTATAGTAGCTAGGAGGTGAAGAAGGAGGATCTACTTCGAGCTCCATGGAGTCCTATCCCCTTCTTCTCATTTCTTTTGCCTTTTCTTTAATTATGTCTAGCTAATCCCCTAGTGGTGGATTGTTTGGGGTAAAAATGTGACTCTGATACCATGTTGGGGGAGAATAATTTGTAATGAACATAATTTCATTTTTTGATGAATTTCTTTGCTTCTATCTCATTTCCCATTATCTTGCATGTGATTTTTTCTCTTAAACTTAAATTGCTTGTTTTGTGATGTTTGATGACACTTAGCTTCTAAGAGGAATTCGAGTGTATGTAGCAATCTTATAATTGGGTCCTAGATCCAATTAATGGATCCCTAGCTAGCTCCCTTTGTTCCTACATACATATACCCCCTTCTACAAGTGAGTGTGAGATCTAAGTGACTAGTGTAAGTGTGATTAGTGCAATTTCCTAAAGCTTTCTAAAGGCTAGATGGCTAGTAGCATGAGGTGAAAAACCCTCATATCTACTCCCATTCCTACCCTTGTCTCTCAATTATCCTAATACCACTTACCCTAGAAACCTAGACTTGATAAGTCCTACTAGAATTACACCTAACCCTAATTCTCTAACTAGTAGTATTAGGTACATTCTAGTAGCACTTGCCTTGTTGTTTAGTTTGGTAATCTAGATTGAATTATGATAATTTCCTGCCATGTTGACACCCCCCAACTAATATCAAATCACATTCCCAAACGGCCAACCTACCTAATCCATTTCTTGAAACCCACCTTAACCTTATTGCTTGTTAATGCTAGTGTAGCTTAATTGCCGTTGTTTCTTCTAGTTAATTGACTAGTCTTGCTAATTAGGGTTAATATAGATCCTTTCTTTCTTTAGTGGTTAGTTTAGTTCTTAGTTATTAATTTCTTTGCTAGAGTAGAGTAGATCATCTTGCCCTTTCTTAGCTGATTGCTTAAACTAGCTTCTTGGACCTAATTTGCTTAGGATAACCTAGTTTTTGGTAATCGAGTTTTCATTCTGTCTTTACTTGCTTGTTGTGTTGTGTAATCAAACAAAAACCCCTTTTAAACCCTTCAACCCTAGTCTCTGCTTTAGGAACATAGTCAACACTGACTAAGCTCTAGTGCCCCTCTATCCCAGTGGTTTGACCCCCTTTACTTGCCTCCCACATATACTATAACATGATCTCGTGCGCTTGTGGGAGCATATTTTAGTGTTGTGAGTGAAACTAGTTAGGGTAAATCTTATAAATATTGAAAGATCCACATGTGCGTTCAAGTTCTGTGGGGCGCATCTAACCAAACCTAATTGGTTAGTGTGTTCACCTCTGGCTTAACACACCAATTATTCTCTCATGACTATTAATCGCATGATCCCTAAGGTGATAATACCATGATCTGGCCTTAAACTAGGTCTCGTATTAATACCTAATAGGTTAAGTTTTCCTATGAGAGATATTAGGTTAAGTACCCTATTAGGATGATATTAATCCCTAAGATGACCTAAGTACCTAATAGGTTAAGTCTAGGATGATATTAATACTTGATCTTGAATTTCAACCTAATAATGATCTTGAAATATGATGATTTTGGCTATAGCTTGTGTTTAAGTCCTAGAAAGACCTAGGTCTACATCATTCAACAACTTTGAATAGCATGATGATGAATTTGATATTAATGTCTCGATATATTGTTCAATTGTTGCTCAATTGTCCATATGGATGAATAATAATACTTTGGTATAAGTAGGAACTTAAACTCTAGATGTTAAAAGTATGGACCAATGAATTTAATGTCCAAACCTTTACCCTCAATATTGATGTATGAAATCTTGACTCACAATTAGTGATATTGATATTTATTTGACTCCTATAATCATCCAATTTGGATCTTGAGATCTCCCTCGATATATAATTTATGACTTTCATCTTCTCAAATCTCAAAATTTTGAAATGATGATTATGTTTATTTTCTCAATTTGTGACTTAGGTATGAGCTCTCATGTGGACTAGGGTGGGACCTTCCAATGAAGTTGAGAAAATCATGATATTTAAATATGATTTTTGTCTCAAATTGATGAAAGACGTGAAACCTCAATCATGGGCGTATAACCCAACCTAGGTCAATGAAGAAGCTAGGACCCTAGATATTGAGAATAAAAGTCATGTTGTCTTGATTCAAAGAGCTCTATTTGTTTGACTTATAATGTGTTCTCTCTAAACATATGGTATGTATTATAATCCCAATTTATGATGTATGTAATGATATCACCAGCTTTACAATCAATTTGGCTATAATTTGACCATGATTCTTGATAGTTCAAGTTTAATATTGTATCAATGTTGAAGGAATACCAAGTCTATTTTGACATTAAATTTGAACTCCCAATATTGATTGATTGGTTCACTTAATTTTGGGGACAAAATTCCTATTACGGTGGGGAGGATGTGATAAACTAAACTTTTATCTCTCCCCATATATGTGCCATGCACTTTGACTTTTCACAAATTTCTCACACTAGCCCTCAATTTCATGATTTGATTTGTTATGATGCTTTTTGAGGTTATCTCTTGTGTACATGTTAAGTTGTGACAGTCAATAAGATTTTGAAACAAAGGTGCATCCCAGTTATGCATCACCCTCTTCATCTATATTTTGATCTTATCTATGTGTCTATTAATTTCCTAATTTCATGCTCATTGTGTAGAGGGCACTCTCTCATTTCCAACAATCCAAACGTTGCCCAATTTTGAGCTAGTATGAGGTCGAATTGAAGGCATACGACAACAATTCAAGACCTTCGGATACCTCCAACCCCTTACCCCAACGGCTCTGGTGAGATGCTTTAGCAGTAGGTTGGTTGCTTCATGTGTGGCTCGATGTTGCACTGGGCAGCAATAGTCAATGATGGGGGGATGCATGGGAGCTGGGGTGACTCACCTAGTAGATGCCAAGTAGAAATTAGAAGCACTTGGCAACTGCAAGCCAACTGTATACAACACCAATGGGTTGGGTCACTGACCGCGTGGAACCATGGGTCCAATTAACCCAAAACTAGTGAACAATAAGGAAAAAAGAGAAGATGCCACTCCTCTCAACTACGTTACCTCTTCCTAGCACTCAGATCATCAATAAACGGCCATGATCTACTATTTTTGAGGTAAACCTATGAAAACTCATTTCTCACAACTCCCTAGTCCAAATACAACATACAATATATGATTTTTTATCAGAAAATTGTGTTGTCCAATAAAAATACTTTCAAGACCTAATTTTCTCATATTTCCACTATTTCCCCAAAAATGCTTGCTTTGAATCTTTTGAAGATGATTAATGCTACTAAATGTTCAACATCGATAATTTTGCTCCAAACATGATAGTATCTCACAAATAACAAATTTACTTCACTTTGGACTTGAATCATGTCTTAGATCATCTTGATGTACTTCTGATGATTACCTCGATCCAAAAGATGACTCTTGTGTACATGCTTGATGTAGCATAATCAAGATGGAATCTTTGGCCTATTTTTCCTTTCATATGATAATATAACTTCAAAATCAAAAAATGTTATGGTACTTTGTGCCATGTTTGACTATAAACTTGTGCTTATTTTCCTTGAGCGGTTCTTATGATTTAAAAGACTTCCTTTGTTCACTTTTATTCCCTAAAGTATGATGTTTGGGTACTTGTATGTTTGGATACCTAAACCTTAGGCAAAAGTGGTCCTAAATGTTTAAATCTCTATGTTAACTTCCAAATCAAAACCTATATTGATTTGTGACACTAAATGCATTGCAACACACTAATGTGCATGTTGGTTAACATATGACACCTACCATGTTCTAAATGTACATGTTAATCATTGGAACTCTACTCTTGTATGAATGATGCTCTGATGCAACCCATGATATCTGAAGACTTTAAATCAACAGATTTATCATACTTGTAAACCTAGAACTTGATCTACCCTATGCTCCTTTATGAACTTATGACTTGGAAATGTGACCTTGTTGCATGAAATTGATCTAGTATAGCTGGTTACAATCTTACATGTTTGAATCATGATGGTAATCTAAATGTCATGCTTGCCATTCTTACCAAATCATATATTTTATTCATCTTGTATTACTCATAATGTTGATGTTTCACCTGGATATATGGTTTAATGTTGATACTTGTACTATGTTCAATTCATGTGTGCATGTATGGGACTTTGGAAAAAATGTTTGATCTAATCGAAGCGTAAGTCTGAGGGAACATCCAAATGACTCATATGATGTTTATATTATCAATACCCTACTGATCTAAGACCACATATTATGTCTTTTTACACATTAGGTCCCCTTGGGTTGGAACTTCTCTAGGAATCTTACTCCATATTTATAACTTGTTCATTACTTATAAGGTATGCTTAACCTCCCTACAATCATATTGTCTTATTTGTATGTATGCTCATATGAATGCTTGGCTACATAGTTACTTGATGATCTATTGTTCTTACAAATACTACTTTCATGATTGTTTATACCATGTAAAGACACACCTTGAACATAAATCTAGAAATACATTATATAACCCATGTGTACCTATCTAAATTCCTAGGGTAAGTGCACAAGGTATGATTGAAATATGGTTAGCTCATTGTCTTTGGTCTTGATGTCCTCACATAGAAATAGGATGACATATAGGGTTCGAGCCTCAAATGCCCCTCATAAACTCTTCCTTTGGAAGTGGTCAAAGACCTAATGTCGATATATTGTACAAAGAATCTTAAAACATTCTTTGTCCAAAAGAATCTCACTTAAGCTTGCTCACGTTGTATCTTCTCCTCACTTATTATTATGTTCCTAGCCGATCAACTTTTATATACTCCTAAACTATGTTTACCTACCCGTTCATAGCAAATTGAATGCTTTTGCATTAATATTTTGTGTTTAGCAATTTTTAGTTTCCACGTGAAGATCTGCTCCACTCAAGACTCTAAGCTCTTAAATGAAATACCAATGGGTATTCTAGATATATAAATGGGTACATATCTCTTTTCTCCATGGTTAATTTCTTACATCTCTTTAGTTTTGTTACTACCTTTTCATATATATTGCTTTTGTGAAACCATGTGGCATTTTAGGGACGGACGCCCAAGTCCACTCGCCTTTGGCTATGTAGCCATTAGAAGTGTGGACTAAGGGTAATAAATGTGATAGATGGCATCTCTAGAAATTCCTAGTATCTTGTGAAGGCATAAAGGTCGGAGAAGCACTGGAGGTGGTCTTGGGAATTATCACCCTTATTTCCGAAAAAAGTGATGTGTTGGAGCAAAGTGACCCATTGTGTGCAGATCTCAAACTAGGGGACATTCATGGAGGGAGGCATGATTGGATGATGTGCATCAGTGAGCTTAGGGTCTGAGAAGTCCTTAAGCTACTTCCATTGTTCTTTAAATGTTGTGGCATCTAGAGATCTTTGCTCGACAGCCATCACTTCTCTTATCTCTTATACAAGAGCCTCTCTCTGTGTGACTCGGGCATGGTTCACTCAATGGTTGATTTCTTCCTCATCCATTCTATTTTGAAAATCTCTGTTCAGATGGTCGAAGGTACTTTTAATCTCTGGATCAAGTTCAAACAATGTAGATTCAATGCTATGTAAGTGTCTCATACACCTTTAGTATCTAAAAAGAGAGTCAGCATTGTCAAAAAACAAGGAAGAAGTAGTCCAAGGAGATTTGAGTGATTATCGATTGAAAAAGAAAAATCCTAATTATTCAAAATATTGGAGTTCAAAATTTGTTATGTTGTCCCAAGAAACAATGCCAAAATTTTATGTGAGTTTTTTGCAAACACAAATTCCCTAAGTTTTAAAGTGTTAAAACAATTGCAACTAACTCTACCAGCAAGAGGATGGATCAACTGCAATATTATAAAGGGTTGAATCCTAAAGGACAACATTTCTAAGAAATAACTTTAAACCAATCATTCGTAACTATATTTAAGTTTGGTTGTTTGTGAATGATTATGAGCTAAATATTTATTTAGATTGCAAAGAAAAGAACAAATTAAACTAAAGGGTTAGTTCAATATTATAAAGGCACTTAGATGACTATGCTTCAAATTCACTGCCCACATACCTATTTAATCATTACAACTCATTAAACTCCTCGGCAATCAAACTAGGACTAAGTGAATTCATCTCCTTTCAGAATGTCAATTCACAAGGGCTAAATTTTCCATGGGCTTGAGGTCTCATTACCCACTGTTTATGATTCATTCGCCATGTAGGATCAAAATCCTATGCTCGTATACAGAGTGGAACCCTAGAGAGGATCCACTCCCTACTAAAATAAAAAGGCAACATCCCTTATAACCAAACACCAGCTATAATTTTTTTACAAAAGTGTTGATAACTAATTTATTCAACATGTTAGTATAATAATACCAAAAGAACAAGTGGAATATAAAGTATCTAACCATTACAAAGTTTGTTATCGTCACTATCCATCACCACACAGGGTGAGGCAAAAGAAAACTAACTAAACTAACAGATCAGTTGTGGATCACCTAACCAATTCAGAAGAGTCTCCTAGAATGTTCCAAATATACTTGAAGAGGTCTTGGTCCAACTTGGTGGTCTTCTTCTTGACCTATGCCTAGGGTTGGAAGCGTACCCCAATCAAAAAGATAAAAGGTAGATACATCAGCTTAGCGCTGGTATGTGCATACTAAATCGAGCATTGAGCAATGTTATGAAATAAAGGACGTTAAATAAGCAAGGCTTCCCAAAGGAAAAGGAAAGGACTACCCAACTGGGCATAAAAGAAAATGAATTTCAAATCTAGTAACAAGGAGAATACTTGCCATTAAACAAAATATAAGAGTTGTGCCATACAAGCACATATAAATCTTGGACACAAAACCCATCATAATAATATCAACATGCATGCATGTGAGATAAGCATAGCACTAGAGCAATATAAATAACAAATGTGGCCAAGGCTGACAACCTTGAAACCTGATAGAGTATGGCACACAACCAACTCCCCAGTATATGTAAAAGTGGGCACAAAACTCGGTATGGGGCACACAACCTCCATCCCAAAAATATAAGATGGGCACACAACCCAAAAACCAACGTAATTACACTACTCTATGGCTACTGAATCACATAACAAGCAATAAGTGTGGAGGCAAGTATAAAGTTTAGTATTTTATAGAACAAATAAAGTTGCCATCACATAAATGGAAAAATAAGCATCAACCACATAAGAGGGCAAAATTAGGGTTTCTTCAAGAATAAAAGCATAAGTTAGAGTCAAAAGAAAGTCTAAGAAAATAGGATGATCATAATATCAGAATCAAGTAGAAAATTTCACATGGAATAAATTCTCAAAGGAGAGATATTGTGTGGTCAATCAAAAGAGTAATAATTCAAGACTATATCTCAATATAAAATAATTGGGGATGCAAACATACATTAAGAGAGTTGCTCAATATAAACATAATGTGGGATGCAATCATGCCTCACTTTAGAGTCTAAACAAGTTCAAAGTCAGTCCTAGGTCCTAGCCTAGGTCTCCAAAGCACCTATCAAGCATATATGTAGAATTATGGTTAACTTCACATTAATTACTCAAAACCCTAAAATTGCCTTTTATTATCTATGAATTACATCATCAAAACTATGCCATATTGTAGGTTATAATTTTCTGAGTTCATAACATATTTTATTTTATTTTTCTGTCTTAAAAATTATTATTTATAGATTTTGCAAGTTATAACAAATTATGATAATCCATTAAAATCCATACATTAATTAATTTGGAAATAGGTGATAAAGGTGGTAACATTAGATATATACTTTTTTTCTAAATCCAACAACTATTTATTTGAAATTTTTTGTTAACCAGAGAATTTGTTACCGGTTTTACAAATTCTGACCAATAAAAAATTCTAAAAATCCTTGTCAATAAAGAATACCCACTCAACGGTCAAACTCACTGAGTTGGCCCAACCACACCCAGCCAACTCAGCACTCAACTTAGCGTAAGGCTCGGCATGGAAAAGAAGAACAATAGAGCGTGAAATGACTGCCCCTGGTGAGAAAAACAAAAAAATGAGAAAGGAAATAAGGGCAGGGAAGAGAATGACAGAGGGGATTAATCCCCCTACCAGCACTCATCTCATGGCTGTGAAGTAGCTCTAGGCTAAGTAGCCAGCAAATGTTATGAGATACAAAGTGCCCAAGAACCAAGCCAAGAATCTACGCAAGGAGCTGGCGATGCCAACCTGTCACCTTCCTGAGATCAAAGGCCCTCGAAGATGGTGAAGAACCCGTCTGTTGCAAGCTGTAGGTGGAAGATCAGAGTAGAGCAGAGATCAAGAGAATGAGAAGAAAAACAAGATGGGACAAGAACACATGTACCGGTGCTAAAAAGATGTTGCTAGATGTCTAAAGATGAACTAGAAACATTCTACGACAACACACGAACACAAGGGCAATGAAGATTAGTCGACAGAGAAGAGGACCAAGATACACTAGAAACTAAGATCACACGAAGAAAGAGGGGGTTCCCAATAAGCTCACCTTGCCTTGAATTTGGTTTTGGTGGAGCTGCGAGGCCATAGGGAACAAAGGTAGTCAGAAAATGAGAAGATCCAAGGAACCACGATAGGGAAGAGGCTGATGGCAATTGAGTTCACAAATTGGAGTGCAAGGCATCGAGAAGTGTCTGGGGATCCTTTTATATGTTTAGGTTCTGGTCTATAAGTCTAGAAGCTTTACCCCAAAAGTAATGACAGAGGGCACAATAGGGTTAGATTAGGGGAAACTTGTACAGTTAACCAAGCTGCCACCAAAAGGCTTGAAAGATTCAGAATCAAAAAAGGAAATAGATGGAGAAAAAATTGAGAGAAAAGGTTGAGAAATGAGAAGATCTGTGGCATAGAAAATCAGGATCATTGTTGCAATAAACTTAGTCTCCTACCCAAGTAGGAGATGAATTTTTAGCCATTCGGTCAAAATTTAATGTCTACGCACAAGTAGGGCATCAAAGAAAATAGAAAAGTGTGGATACATTATTTCCTTTTCTCTTTCTCTCCAAAAGAGGGTGCAAACAAAGTCAAAATAAAGTGAAAATTGATACCCAGCCTAATTAGGATGTGTAGAAATCCAATTTTGGCATTGTTTTTTAGTTTTGGAAAGTCTAATTATTTTATTTAATTCTTTGAAGTAATTCATATTTTCTCTTTCCTATTGATTTAGAGACATCTAGAAACCATCAATTAATGTGAAACTTCACCCTCAAGTAAACTAAAACATATGGAACACAAATTTGCAATTAATTTTATCTCTTGAGATTATTTTACATATTATTTAATATTTTGGGCTTTTACATACTTTCTCCCTCCTAATCTACACATGAACATTAAAGATTATCCAAAATAGATGAAAATTCACACATAGGCTTATTTTAGTATGTAGATTTAGAATATGGGGTTTAATTCCACTTTTAGAGACGTTTAGTAATTTATTTCTTTTATCATGTTTTCTTTTCCAAAAATAATTAAGATAATTATTATTATGCAAATAATGTGAAACTTTGTTCCCAAGGAAATAGGCACTCAAGGAACACACTTTCACTATTTTATTTTTATATTGAGATTTTTTTTATGAGTTATGCACCATTAGGAATTTTGACACATTATCATAATATTTATCAAAACATTATATCAACACTTACTTAATTAAGTCCTACTAATGTCTCATTGTTACAAAAAGACTTATATATTATTATTATGCACAAAAATCTACATTTTATTCATTTCACACATTATGTCCATTAATTCTGTAGTTACTTCAATTATGAGATATTATTTATATTTATAAACATAAATTCACCACTTGTTACTCCAAAGAATATTATTTATTTTTGTTTAGCCATTATGTTAGGTTCGCAAGGCTCGCGGTAGAGATATCAACTTCAAAACTGATCCACCCAGCTATTATTATCAATGGGTGAGAATACAAAGTGGAGTACGAATCCTTGCCCAACATGTGTTTAAAGTGTGGGAAACTTGGTCATGAGGCAGACAACTGTAATGGATTCGAAGATCCTCTAGCCAACCCTAAAGCCGCCCAAAACAAAGATGACACGGGGGTGCGTTGGATGGAGGAAGATGAAAAATGGCAAGTGTATTACAGCAAGAATGTGCTTGCACGCAGGTCACAATGTTAACAAAGAAGCGACAAAGAAAAGTGCAGCTAAGGGAAACCCACAAAGAAATAAGTTTCAAGTCCTAGAGGAAGAATAGGAGGAAGGTGTGATGATCATTGAAGATGGCAATGTTGATCCTGCACGTACCAGTGAAGACAATCAGGGGCTAAAAGTGTAGAGAAAGAAACAATGCAGAAATGACGATACTGACGTCAAGGTCACTCCAGCTATCCCCGCCCGTTCCGAGATAATCTGGCACACTACCGAGATGACCCCGTCCCCTCACACAGTTGTAACACCCTTGGGTGATGAGGTTATACAAGGAAGACTTGATGTCGACCCAGTGATAAATAATCAATCACCAACATCTGAGGTCATTAACATAGCAGTCCCTGCGGATAAACCTGAAGGCAGTGATGTCACAAAAGACACATCCAAGAAGTCGGCAATGTCAGGCATAAAAGAAAAAGAAAAGATACCTCCATCAAATCATGCAAGCCTAATAATGACCCATCAATATAACTATCGAAGCAAGTCCAAGAGAGTACAAGAAGGGGGGAGGGGGGCACTGTTCTCCCAAGCTTATAGATCTCTTCTCCAGCCGTTTTAATGTTAAATATGATCGCTTGGAATATCATAGGTGCTGGAAAGAAGAAGGCCAGACACTTCCTCAAACAACTGATCATCAAGCACAAAGTTAAGATTGTCTCTATTCTGGAACCTCGCATTTCTGGGGACA
This sequence comes from Alisma plantago-aquatica, assembly GCA_963693085.1. Taxonomy (NCBI): domain Eukaryota; kingdom Viridiplantae; phylum Streptophyta; class Magnoliopsida; order Alismatales; family Alismataceae; genus Alisma; species Alisma plantago-aquatica. The sequence goes on along the minus strand of OY856410.1, from coordinate 1,431,870,043 downwards.
CTACTCTTAAGGCTATCAAAGACATCAGTTTCTCTAGCTCTCATAGGGTGGAAGCTAATGGATTCTTGGGCGGCATCTGGGTTCTGTGGAATGAGGAAGATTGCGATCTTCATATTATACAGAGTCATAAACACTATATTCATTGTTGTGTGGATAATAGTGTTCTTCTCCCCTTCATATATGTGTCCCCCAGCCCCAGTGGTAGACTTGTACTCTGGAGACATCTTATCGATCTGAGCCAATCCTGCAACCTCCCTTGGATCACCATGGGAGATTTCAATTGTATGCTCAATCCTAACGAGAAGTTGGGCGGTAAAAGATTTAATATAAATGAAGCAGCACATTTTAACAATGCCATCATCCAAGAAGGCCTCACTGAGATAGGCAGCATGGGTTATAAATTCACTTACAAAAAAGGTTTGCTCTATGAGAAATTAGATAGAGCTTTAGCTAATGCTTTCTGGATTCAACATTTTCCCATTTTCAGTTGTGATAATCTACCACGGTTTGGTTCTGACCATAAACCCCATTGGCATCTTCAGCTCACTCAGACCACAAATTAAGAGAAGGTTTAAAGCAAAAGCATCATGGCAATTAAACCCTACTTTCCAAAACATTCTACATAGTCACTGGGATAGAGACGAGTCTTTCCATACTGCCCTCAAAAAGGCCACCAACCCCATTCTTACATGGGACAACATCACAAGATGCAATCACAACAAATCAAAGAATCAACTCATTTCTTCCATCACAAAGCTACAATAGAAACTCAAAGCATATTATATTGAAAATGAGGACCACCATTTCCAAGATCTTGATACTGAGCTCGATTCCCTCTTCACCAAGGAAGAGGAGGATTGGAAACAGTGTAGCCACATTAATTGGCTTACTGAAGGTGATGATAACACAAAGTTCTATCACGCCTATGTGAATAATAGGAGAAGAGACAACATCATATGATCCCTTCATAATGATAATGGAGATTGGGTCTCAGACCCTATAGAACTTCAACAACTCATCTCCAACCACTTCAAAAACCTTTTCGTAGGTACCTCTGAACCGACAGGCACATGTATGAACAAGCTTCTAGGAAAGTTCAAAAATCTGAAACACCATCATCTCCAAAACCTTGGCATTGTCCCTACTGAAGACGAGGTGTGGAAAATTATCAAAGGGTCCGATCCTTTCAAGGCAGAGGGACTAGATGGCACCGATATGAATTTCATAAAGACCAACTGGAAAGTCATACGGAGCTCAGTTCTTAAGACGATCAGAAGTATGCTATAGGGGGGGGCATTTCTGATGCAATCAGAGATGCTATCATCATCCTTATTCCTAAAGTTACACACCCTATCAACTGTAATAAGTTGAGGCCCGTATCGTTGAACAATGTCTGTCTGAAGTTGGCATCCAAAGTTATAGTTGAACGCATGAAGAAGCACATCTCCCAGTGGGTCTCCCCCGAGCAAACGAGCTTCATCCTGGGATGCAGCATCACGAATAATATCATTCTCGTATAGGAAGTCATCCACAACCTCAGAAGACATTCCAGTGCCCCTTATATGGCCATTAAAGTAGACCTATCTAAAGCATATGATCGTATGTCCTGGGCTTTTATGAAACACAATCTGGACAAGATGTCATGGCCTGAAAACATCAAGAAGTACATCCTTAATTTCTTATCTACAGGCAAACTAGAGTTATTCTTAATGGTGAATCTCTCCCTGAGTTCAAGACCTCTAGGGGTCTGAGGCAGGGCGACCCTATATCCCCCTATTTGTTCGTTCTATGCATGGAACGCCTCACACAACTCATTCATCAAGTTGTTGCTGAAAAGAAATGGAAACCGATCAAAATATCACAACAAGGCCCGGCTATATCTCATATTTGTTTTGTGGACGACATTGTCATTTTTGCACGGGCATTCTTAGAAAATATGACGGCTATCAACAAATTCTTTCGGCTCTTCGAAGATTCATCCGGATAGCAAATATCCATCGACAAATCAAAAAATTCTTTGCTTCTTCTGTTGACCGTTCGACTAGAGTTGCAATATGTTGGGTCAGTGGTATTAAAGAAACCAATGATCTGGGAAAGTATCTTGGTGTTCCCTTGATTCACAAAAGAGTTAACAAGCAAACATATGCTTACTTAGCTAGTAACATGGAGTCTAGAGTTAATGGTTGGGCAGACAGAACAATCACTCTAGCTGCTCGTATCTGTCTTACAAAATCCGTTCTCGCTGCCCTCCCCACATATGTAATGCAAGCAGCCAAGATACCTATCTTAGTCTGCAAACAATTAGATAAAATCATACGAAAGTTCATTTCGGGTGGTAGCCATAGTCCACAGTCGTTATCACTTGTTTCTTGGCACAAGATTTGTAAAAATATGGATGATGGTGGGTTGGGCATCAAGTCCATGGCCGATTGGAATAAATTCCTACTTTGGAAGAATACTTGGAAATTTATCAACAACCACAATGCCATCTGGATAACTGAACTCAAACAGAAGTACAAGAACTTCAAAGATAGTAAGACATGCCACGCCACACCTTTCTGGAGGTCGCTGGTCTCGGGGATGGACTTCATAAAAGCTAACTGCTCAAAAGTCATTCTAAATGGTCTCTCCACCTCTGTGTGGTCAGATGGTTGGGTTCCAGGATATAAAGAACTCAGTTCCATCTACCTGAAACCTGTCGAGGATGAGCTAGATGACCTGCAGATTGCGAGCCTACAAAATCTCCAAGGTTCTTGGGACATGGGTTTTTTGAATAATTATGTACCTATTGAGTGTGTCCAAGTTGTTAAAGGCATACCCATCCTGGAAGCAAACAAAGGATCTGACTTATGGCACTGGGACTAGGATGAGAGTGGTCATTATACCACTAGCTCAGCCTATGATCTTATTCATGGTGATCGATGCCTCGATGTTAACCAACTTTGGGACATCATATGGCGCCTACAAGCACTAAGTAAGGTCAAAACCTTCATTTGGCTCACAACCCATGAGGCTGTTATGACAAATTCACAGAGGAAGCTTCAAGGCTTCACAGACTGTGAGAAATGTCCCCACTATGGGGCTACCAGAGAAGATACTATCCATGCGATCTGGCTCTGTCCAACTTCTAGAGAGGTCTGGACCAAGGTAAAGGTACCCTTTGCCTCTAATGATCAGCAAGACTCACCAGTTCAACTATGGCTCAGCAAGCATCTTAAAGGCAGCGTGGAAGAGACGATGCACTTCTCGGTCTCCTGGTGGGTCATTTGGCATGCTCGTAATGCCTACGTCTTTGAGGGGGTCAGTCAGGGCATCGCACAACAGAAGACTCAAATAGAAAATCCCTACCAGGCTATGATACTCTAAAGAAACAGGAAGCAAATCACAAAATCAGAAGTATGGGACACTACACAAAGACCTTTTTTGGACCTAAATGGTCGCATGGTAATCTTAGTTGATGTCACTGTCAAGAATAACACATATGTTATTGCTGCGATAAGAGTCAGCAAAGAAGGCCAATGGCAGGGAGAGATCGCTAATACCATCACATTTGGTTTCATTATAGAAGTTGAAATAAGGGCGATTCCGTTAGGTCTCACATCATTTATAACAAGTTCAAGGGAGCCAGTAACGATCATGATGGATAGCTCTAAAGCCGTGACTACTATCAACGGAGCAACCATAGATTATCTTGCCTACATTCCATGGCTGGATCTCATTAAATCTTCCATAGATGAACTTGAAGATGTTAATGTCATCTATCAACTGAGAGAGTGTACTATGTTTGTTGATTCCCTGGTGAAGTTTCACCTAAACAACTTCCAGGATGGTCATATCTACACGGCCCATCCCCTCGACCTTGTGGGTCAAACTACCCCCTTCTCCCTTGGTAATGGTAGGAGTCCTACCACAATTATCCCTTCTGGTCTCAATGTACCTTATCATATTTTTAATCCCTGCATGAGGAGGGTGGGTTGAATAAGAGAGCCCCTGACTTCCCCAAAAAAAAAAGTATAGAAAATATATGTAATATATTTCACTATTTCATTTACATGTTGCCACATAATTCAATTACTTTGTAAATGTTTTCTAATTTTTAGTCCTTGTTTGGCCGCAAACCTAACTAGCTTTCTAATTAGGGGATAGGGTAGGACCTAACTTCTGGTTTGTTACAACATTCCACCCCTTCAAATGATTTCATCCTCAAAATCTAATTATCCCACATAAACAATCTTCTATACTCCACCCCTTTAAAAGGTTTTTCCTACTAAGTCACACAACACTATAGGTTAAAAGAAAATCTTTCCAAAACTCATGTAATGCATCACTTCCATCTTCAAGATACTCATGTAAAATAGAAAACATATCTTTAAAGTCTAACTAAGAGATTATGGGTTACCTTCAACACGGTCTTCTTCATTGACTTCTTGGCCATCCAGAGCAAAGACTCTTCCAGCACGTCCCTCAACAAGTCTTCCTCTATTATTGTTTCCATTATTCTAAGGAGGTGCTTGAGGGTGTTGTTGTTGAGTTGGTGCACATCCATCACGAAGTTAAGGACATCTAGGTTGAATATGACTAGACTCATTGCATTGATGGCATATAATTTGAGAGTCAGGTCGAGGTCTATCTTGATTTCCACCATGTGAACACTTCCTGAGAGGATGATAAACATTACACTTAGAACACATGTCCCTCTTTTGTTCATCACTAGAGAACTTCGTTTTCTTGTCATGTTCCTTAGTTCTATATCCTATATAAGACTCAATAGGTAAAGCTTTATCAACTATTTGTTGAAAGTTCAGGGGAAGCTGTTGGACAAGAGCAAGACCCACATTGTAGTTAAGTCCTTGCAAGAATAGGTCAGCCCTATGATCTTCACTTAATCTAGAAGCATAACATTAAAGCAATAGAAACCTTTGCACATAAACGAAAATAGACATGGAACCCTACTTTACACTGTAGAATTCTATTTCTTTCTTCTTTAAGGCAGCAATGTCGATGTACTTGCCACGAAACAGTACCAAAAATTGCTCCCTAGTCATGGTCGAGATGCCATGAGTACGTGATATTCCATTACACCAAACACGAGCTGGTCCATCTAGCACATAAGATGCAAACCTAAACTTCTAATGTGGAGGACATGTCATACCATCAAAAGTATGCTCCATGGCTAAAACCCAATCATCAGCTTTATCTACCAACTCTAGTTCACCTTCACCCTTGAAGTAGGTGGTTGCATCTTCATGAAGTTAGTTAATAAGTACTCCTTTGGTGTATCATATACATGAGGAGTGTTCATCTTTCCCACCATGATTGTGGTAAGGAACTGTCGTAGCAAAGACAACTCTTGTTCGAGAGAGATGACAGCATGTGCATTAGGAGTTGTAGAAGTCGGGGTATCCTAACCTGTCAATGACTAATTTCTAGTTGGAGGGGTAACTTGAGTCACCGGAGGGGTAAACAGAGGATCCATCCTTGGCATCCCATACTTAGGGTTTTAGGGTGTCTCATAACCAGATAGGTTGTCAACAAATGAGTTATCTCCCACCCATAAGGGTTTTACCTACACAAGGCAAGGGTACTAGGTATAAGCAACCTATGAGAAAGGTAAACATCTTAGGGAGACAAAAATTGAAATAGTTAGATAACCTGCATCCACTGGTTCTGATACCATGTTGTAAAGAGTGGAACCCAAGACGGGATCCACTCCCTACTAAAATAAAAAGGCAACATCCCTTATAACCAAACACCAACTATAATTTTTTTGCAAAAGCAATGATAACCAATTTATTCAACATGTAAGTATCATAATGCCAAAAGTAGCAGTGGATTATAAAGCATCTAACCATTGCAAAGCTTGTTATCAACACTACCCATCACCACGTAGGGTGAGATAAAAGAAAACTAACTAAACTAACAAATTAAATGTGGATCACCTAACCACTTCAGAAGAGTCTCCTAGAATGTTCCAGTCATACTTGAAGAGGTCCCGGTCCAATTTGGTGGTCTTCTCCTTGACCTATACTTGGGGTGGAAGTGTACCCCAGCCAAAAGGAGAAAAGGTAGATACATTAACAAAATGTTGGTATGTGCATACTAAATTGAGCATGAGAAATGTTATGAATAAAGGATGTTAAATAAGAAAGGCTTCTGAAAGGAAAAGGAAAGGACTACCCAATTGGTCATTAAAGAAAATGAGTTTTAAAACTGATAACGAGGAGAATACTTGACATTAAATAAAATATAAGAGTTATGCCACACAAGCACATATAAATCTTGGGTACAAAACCCATCATAATAATATCAACATGCATGCATGTGAGCTAAGCATAGCACTAGAACAATATAAATAACAAAGGCATCCAAGGCTCACAACCTTGAAACCTGATAGAGTATGGCACACAACCATCTCCCTAGTATATATAAAAGTGGGCACAAAACCCAAGTATGGGGCACAAAACCTCCTTCCCAAACATATAAGATGGTCACACAACCAAAAAACCAATATAATTACACTACTATAGGGCTACTAAATCACATAACATGCAATAAATGTGGAGCCAAGTATAAAGTAGTCTTTTTATAGAACAAATAAAGTTGCCATCACAAAAATGGACAAATAAGCATCAACCATATAAGTGGGAAAATTAGGGTTCTTCAAGAATAAAAGCATAAGCTAGAATCAAAAGAAAGTCCAACAAAATAGGATGATCATAATATCAGAATCAAGTAGAATATTTCACATGAAATAAGTTCTCAAAGGAGAGATATTGTGTGGGCAATCAAAAGAGTGATAATTTAGGACTATTTCTCAATATAGAATAATTGGGGATGCAAACATACATTAAGAGAGAGGAATTAGAAATTTCTCAATATAGAAATAATGTGGGATGCAATCATACCTCACTTCAGAGTCTAAACAAGTTCAAGCACCTATTGAGCATATATGTAGAATTAGGGTTCACTTCACATTAATTACTCAAGACCCTAAAAATTACCTTTTTATTATTTGTGAATTAAGTTATCAAAATGATGACATATTGAAGGTTATATTTTTCTGAGTTCATAACATATTTTATTTTATTTTATTTTGTTGACTTATAAATTATTAGTTATAGATTTTGCAAGTTATAACCAATTAGGATAATCCATTAAAATCCATATATTAATAAGTTTGGAAATAGGCTATAAAACTGGTAACACTAAATAGATAACCTTATTCTGAATCCAATGATTATTTATTTGAAAATTTTGGTTAACCAGAGAGTTAATTATTGATTTTATAAATTCTGACCCATCAAAAAATTCCAAAAATCCTAGTTAGCAAAGAAAACCCACTCAGCAGTCAAACTCACCAAGTTGGCCCAACCACATCGGGCCAACTTAGCGTAATGCTCAGCACGGAAAGGAAGAACAACAGAGCATGAAATGACTATTTTTTTCCTAGTGAGAAAAACAAAAATGAGAAAGGAAATGGGGGTAGGGAAGAGAATAAACAGAGGGGATTCATCCACCTACCAGCACTCGCACCATGGCTGCGAAACAGCTCCAGGTTGAGTAACAAGCAGATGTTTTGGGATTTAAATAACCCTTGAGCCAAGCCAAGAATCTACACAAGGAGTTGGTGATGCCAACTCATCACTGTCATGAGATCAAAGGCCATCAAAGATGGTGAAGAACCTATATGTGGCGAGTAGTAGGCGGAATCTCATTGTTACAACCCCAACTTTTGGGTTCATTTGGTGAGAAATGTAATTTCTCATATTAGAGATATTGGAACAAATAATGATATAATTTGCTTTGAATAAATGAGTTTCATTTACAATAGCATTGTTGGTTGTTTGGCGGGCTTTATTGGCTATTGAGCCCAATAACAAGGAAAAGACAAAAGGAACTCCATTATTAATAAGAAATGGAGAAAAGAAAGATCTAGAAACCTCTATAAGGCAAAAGTATATAATCCAAAGGTGGATTTCGTGCCTCTTGGGTTCCTTGGGTTCTGAGGAGTCCAAAGTTGCAAAATTAATGCAACAAGAAAAGAAAATATCAATTAAATATTTCTTTATTAAGAAAGAAATTGAAAATAATGATGAAATGTGGGAAATAAGTGAAAAGAGGTATAATTGAGTTATCGTTGGTGGATTTTCATATCCAAAGGATTTCTAATGTTAAAAGGAATGCCAATGAGGAAAATAAAAAAAAAAGATAAAGAGAAATCCTCAAAAAGAGATATTTTAATAAGAAATAAACAAGATAATGAGAAATAATGAATATAAATGCATCTAGAATGATAATAAGTATCCTTAAAAAGGAATTTCGAAATCTTAGAGTTTCTTGGGGTCCAAGGAGCCCCGATGGAGAAGAAATAAAGAGAAAATACCAATAATGCAAAATAAGAGGATAATGTGATACATTATTAATGAATTTTGTGGTATTGATAAAAAGGAAGTATTTTCTACTAAAAGAAAATAGAATTTTTGCCAATGGGATAAAAGTCAAGCATAAAAGAGAATAAGTGAGACAATTTTCATATTTCTAAGTATCCATGAAATAAGGAATATCAAGGAAATAAATAGGAGAGAGAAGAATTACTTCTCCATGAAGGAATGGGGATCCTATTGGGAAAAGGACTAGTTGACCCATAGATGGTCATCTTAGGGCATGGATACCCACCCTTATATAAAGGGTAGAGCCCTGGTTCGAGTCTGAGAGAGAGAGAGAGAGATATCCCACACTCTCCTCCTTGTTCTTTTCATGAAAATCCTAGCCGAGAGTAGGGATCTATCCTTGGAGCAACTAAGGTTTGTTTTGTGGTCTTGCTTGAGGCGGGAAGCCTCCACGACCACCCAAGACTGGTCGGCTACCGCCCCAATGATCTAGTCTTTGCACATCTATTGTTGACCTGCTGCAATTACAGCAGTGGTCGCATGCTTCTCTCGCTTGGGAACAACCACTATGGTAGCCACATGGAGGAGCCCCGGGTGCGTCGGGACTTGGCGGAGCTAGGGGAACGTTCGACAGTGATCCTCGAGCCCCCAAGAAGGAAGGGCGGGTCGTCGATGCTGATCGGAGGTTGAAGATGACCTTGGCCATTTGGACGGTTCTACCCTCTGCGTAACAAAGAACGGGTTGCTTAAGTGGGAGGCAAATATGTCTTTTCGTTCTAATCTCAACCAAGCATCGTTGCATGGCAAGGGTGACGTGGCAGCTTATCATTGGCTCAAGTATATAAGTTCTTACAAAATTCATAACTAATTAACGGTAGCTCAGATGGATGTGCATTATGTATGAATTTTGATCAAGAGAACTCAAGGAATGCAATAAAAATATATTTGAAGCCTAATTCTGATTGAAATTAGAAAAGTAATGGAAGTTATTAACGTTAATGTATTAATGATTAAGAAACCCTATTTTAAGATGATTAATGTAATTAGTAGGGTTTAATGGATGATTAACGTTGATATTAGATTGCTAATAATGAAAAGATACATTAAGAACAAAAAGGATGAACTTTGCACATAATGGGTTTAATTTAGAGTTTCATGTGCATAAATATGCTTTAATGGGCCTTAAAACCCTAATATTAGTAAATGTGACTCATAATGGTTTTAATTATTTAAAATCATGAATAAAATTGAGATATGATAATTCCAAGCTATTTCAAGTATAAAAGTTCCTAATTGTGGATAAATACCCTTAATATAGTAATTAGGGTTTTCTAATAGATAAAGGTGGAATTAACGAGTTCATATGTGAATTAGATTATAATGAACTATGAGTTGTTAATCCAGAAGGAACCGAAGATGATAAATGAGAATAATGATTTTTTCATGGATTAAAAGGATAAAAATGGTAGCTTTAATGTAAAAGAGGCTTAATGGACTTAATCGATGGTTAATTATGCTTTTTCTTATATCAAGGTTATATGTTGTTAAAAGATAACCCTAGTATCTTTCATGATGAATTGATGAGATAATTAGGGTTTGTGAGTAATTGTATAAAATTAGGGTTTAAAATATTAAGAGATGAAGGGAAACCCTAATTGCAATGGAAACCCTAAAAGTGGATTAGAAACCCTAGGAAGCGAGCTAAGTTTAATAGATCTTGATGGTATGATTAATAATAGGGAATTGTATGCATATTTCAGGATCTCATAATGTGCTTGCTTGCCTATTTGGATTTCTTGATTGGATTATTCTATCTCAAATCAGCCTGATAGGTATGTGGTTACGCTTATGGATAATCGCTTTAGTTTCACGGTGATTCCCGAACGTTTTATCAGTTGCCTGAAAATAATTACTTGGATGACTTTTATTTCATGCAACTATAAAGTGACTATGACTATCACCATAAGTATGCATACATGACTGGCTCAGATCCTGGTCCTCCTCTATGGCTTTGCAAATGCTAAAAATGGTAACCTAGAGCAAGGTCTAGGCTGTCAAGAGTTAGGGATTGGGCTACCTACGTGTAGTGCCATGCAACTCTTTAGCACACCATGAGTTAAGGAGTGGGCTACCTATGGGTAGTGCCATGTGACTCAACCCTAGAAACGGATTCACCTGTTAGGTAGGATCATGAGGGGTTAAATGGGGATCAACCATAAGGAAGTTAGCATCCAGGTCCACTATAGGGACAACACAGAGGTTAGGGTATGTAAGGATTGAGCAGTTATGTTGAAAATGTAAAGTTGTTTGTTAAATCATATTTGACTACAATATGTTGTTACAGCTAATTGCATGATTATTGTTTCCCCCACATACCAGCATAATTTATTTATGCTGACCGAAGTTTTGTTTGTCGGTGTTTTAGGTACAAGTGAAAAGAACAAATAGTAAAGTGGCATATGTGGAATTAAATGAGAATTAAAGTGCAAAGGAGGATTAGTTAGAATAGACTCCGGATGTGGATAGAAGTAGATGTCCAAGTTTTTGAAAAAGGTATGCGAAGTTAATTTTTATTCCAGCCTTTCAGTTTAGTTTAGTAGAATTTGATAATTATTATCGATTATTTGTCGAACCTTTGATCCGAAAATTGGGATAACGGCTCTGACCTCTTGGTCTCCCTTAATTGGGAGTTACTGGGAGGCGGGGTCATTACATTTGGTATCAGAGCATAGGTTCATCATTTAATCTTTAATAATTATTAAATTTTAAAAACTATGTAGAACGCAAGGGAGTTATTAGAGGAATTTCCAAAAGACAGAGGTGTCTAGAAAAGGATCACGTCCGGGGGCTGGCAAGATTTTCCTCCGCACCGCTAGTCAGAATACGAGGACTCCCGGATTAGTGTGACTGCTTGGTCGATGTCTTAGGATCTGACTCGAAATAAGATACCGCTAGGACTCTCTCATCTTGTTCATCCCTTCTCAACTCAAATGTTGTTAAGGATTATAAGGACTAGGGTTTTCTCTCTTTTCCTCACCCTCTTGAGGTATGGGTAAGGTTGATAAGGTTTAAGGAATCCTCCACCAAATTAATGAAAAGCATGTAAATAAGATGTCATGGACATAAGCTTAATAAATTAAGCGTAAAAGAATAGATACATGTTTAGGTCGTATGACATAAGTTGTCATGCCCTCAGGAGAGACTTGAGGCTAGACCTTCTTGTTAGGAGGCTAAGTAAAGAGAGTTAGTCTTAGAGGTAGAGACCTCCATTATAAGTGGAAACCTGGTACATCCTCTAAGTATGATGTTAACCCTAACCCTAAGTGAAGGTTAGAGAGAGAGATGGCATGATGAGTTAGATGTCATGGTAGATCAGGTGTTTGGATGGACATGCCTTGGAAGCCATATGAGCCATGAGAGGTTGGATGACCTAGTGCCTTTGGCGACCCAACCTTGGGAAGGGTCGTGCATGTTAGAGAGAAGGATAGTTCCTTCATTGATGATGTTAGAGAAGGACCTATAGAAACCCTATGAGCTTATGCAAGTAGGGCATAGTATGCACCCAGAGTACGTTAGTAGTGCTGGTAGTATGTTAACACCCTGGCCAGAAGGGCATGAGGGAAGGCTTATGAGATCAGCATAAGGGGCTATGGATAATCTCGAGCAGTTGTGAGCTTGATCCATCTTCATGGAGAGAGGACCTCTAATAGTATGGTTGTTTGTAGGGTTAGCTCTAGAGAGAGAGAGAGAGAAGGATCCAAGAAAGAAGGTTGGAAGCCTAGACTCCGAGATATGAGGAAAAGTGGGGAGTTGAGGATGATGCGACCTAAGTGGATGATAGTGGTTGCCTCATGCTGATGATATCTTGGTTGCCATTAGAGGAACCAAACCCTAGAGAGAGGATGAGACGGATGGTACCTCTGTACCTATGGTATAGATGATAAGAAGAGTTCCTTAAACCATGAAGAGGTTTAATAATAGGTTGTGAGGTCTTATACCTTGTTGGTTGTCCTTGAGGAGGACTCCACTCTAAAGTGTTGCTCAAGTAGAAGGATGACAGGAAGTGCATGTCATACCTTGTACATGTTTGGATTGTGGTTAGAGGTTGAGCAGACAGTTGGACATCAGAGAAGTGAACCTAGGGTTCCTAGGCCTAAGAGGGGAAGTGGTGTACCTGATGCTCATGACAAGGTTTGAGTTTCTATAGATGCGAGCATGGTACTTCTCATGGTTAGAGGAAAGGGAAACCCCTTGAGTTTAAGGTATGTTTGATGAACCCCTCACAGCTAAGTTAATGACATGGGAAGGTATGATCTTGATCCAATGTTGAGGATGAGAATAAGTGTGACCTAGCATGGTTTAGCAGGTGGTCCGCATGTGCCTTAGTGGCTTGCTAGGGTTAAGCATGCTCATATGGATGTAAACCCTAGACATAAGGGTGTTTGTTACCTTTGTTATCAAGAGATGTAGTTTCCTCCCATCCTGAGAGAGGGACCCTTTTGTAGGGTGTATACCAGTGTCTGTGGTTTTGAGGTCACCTAAAGAGCACTCATAGGATCTTGAGAAGCTAAGTGAAAAGTACATGGTATGAGAATGAACCTGTAGACCCATAGATAACCATCTCTAAGTGCATGTGGATGTGTTACCATGGAGGTAATCGATATGGGGCCTGACCAAGGTAGGCAGGTTGCCAAAACCCCTATGAAAGGATGAAAGTCAGCCCATGAATGCAGAGAGAGATGATGAAGGTTTGGGTAAGGTTCTAAGTTGAACATGTACTATTTTAGAATCTGAAGTCTATCCTAGGGTCAGATAGGGATAAGACCGATGGAAGTAGGAGTTGCCTAATTCCCTAGTTGCACATGACCATAGGGTCGGGAGGTAATAGCTATCATTGTTTGAGGGCCATGGGTTAGGAGATTGATCACCTTCATGAACTCATGGGACCCAAAGGGCAGATGAGTAGGGAACTCTCTGGATGCATGAGGGAAGAGGGATGACCCCAAAAGTGTCGGCACCCTATAGACCTAGAGGAGATGACCAAGGATTGTGTGTGGACCCAAGTAGGTTCAAGACCAGTTTTCCATGGAAGTAACATTGATATCAAGATGTTTGTGATGTAGAGACATATGTGGCACGTTTCAACTTAGATTTAAAGGTGTACTGGCAAGGTGGGATGTACCACCTCTACTCTTAGAACAGGAAGAACTATGTATATGGACTGCAGCCAAATGCTTATTTCCTCTTGTTATGGGAATGAGAGATAGGACAATACACATTCCATACACTAAGGATAAAAGGTGATGTGAGTTGGAACGTTGCCATGAGGTATGAGGACAAAGATGATAACATACCCTGGTGGAGCACATGATACATGGATGGTTTACAAACATTAAGAGAAACAAGGTAGTCATCTTATGAGGATGTTTTTATCATGAGCTATGAGTTATACAAGTTTGAGTTTGAAAAACTAAGAGAATAAGCTCAGAGTTTTCTTGATGAAGATAGACTTAGAGATGAGATGAGGTAATAAGTGAAATACATGGAGGTGTATGTCTTCAACGTTATCTAACACCTAAGGATGTGAAGTGGTAATGGATGCTCTGGATGAGATGCAGCTGCCTAGTTTAGCTAGAGGTCAGAAGAAGTGGTTAGGCTAACCCTAAGTTTGAAAAAGAGATAAGTTGGGCTAACACTCAGAGGTAACATGATATGTTTAACAAGTTAATGGTTGTTTGGTTAGCCATCCTAGGCCTTGATGCAATGAAAGGATGGTTGTAGAACCTCAGATGCACTTCTCTGGAAAGGAAGGTGATGAAACCCTAACTAGAGTGGTTTAGGGTTTCTGAGGAATCGATCTTGAGGAATCATGACGTACGGGAGATCATGATTTAAGATCACCATATACTGTGGTACTACCAAGATAATAAGTGACAGTAGTACTTTGGATGCCTAAGATGAAGATGCATGGGGTATGTTGCCATGCAAGCCAGGAGGTGAAGGACAAACACCAGTAACCTAGTGTGTCAATATAGAGGATAAAAGAGTCCCTGAGAGGGAATGGGAGTTCATAACTATGGATGTTGTGGTAAGTCTCCCCTAGACCAAGGAAGGTCGATATGCAATATGGGTTATGGTAGATCGCCTTACCTAGATGACATGAGAGAGAAAGAGTACTATCAAGGGACAAATCTAGTTGAACTACATATGAGAGAGATGGTTCAACTACACCATGATGCGAGTTCAAAAGTTCTTGAGTATAACCTAAAGGTTCACTTCCATAAGGTGGAAGTAGGTACATGAAGAATTCGATGTTAATACCACTTATCACCCCTAACTAATGGTTAGTATGATCCAGACTAGAGAGTATGATGAGAGCATGTGTGCTCATTCAGGGTGATACATGGAGACAGTTCTTGTCTTCGGTAAAATATGATGATAACCACCATAGCCTATATCAGGATGTAAAGAAGCTCTGCAAGGGAGGTTGTGTCGGTCACCACTTCATTAAGGTGATGTTGGTGGAGGGACCTCGCGAAGGTCAGAAAAAGACCACAGTGTGTGCAGATGAAGTCACTTTGATCGTGCAATGGCTTAAGGGAGCCCAGGGACGACATGAGTCGTAGGCTGATGCAAAGTAGACTGACATACAGTTCATTGTGGGAGAATATGTGATATGAAAATCTAACCCCTCTGAGCTATAGCTGAGACAGATAAGTCCCTGATACCTGGGCCCATTTGAGATGGATTGGTGGAGAAGGATAAGTTTGACCTTACCCCTCATGCTAAAGTAATGTGTAATGAGTTCCATGTGTCCAATTTAGATCACTATGAAAGGTACCTAGACCATGTGCAGAGCAATGAACCTAATGAGCCCCAAGGGAGGCTGAAATGACCTGAGTCACCTGTGAGGTTTATATATGCCAAGGTGAAAGAACTCAGAGAAAAGAATATGTAATGATAAAGGTTCTTTGGAAGCGTCATGGATAGGGCAAAGCCACATAGGGGCCAATGATGGACATGGAAAAGTCTTATCCTGAATTGTTTGTTTGCTTGATGGAATTTTGAGGACAAAATTCCTATAAGAAGGGAAGGATGTTACAACCCCAACTTTTGGGTTTATTTGGTGAGAAATGTAATTTCTCATATTAGAGATATTGGAACAAATAATGATATAATTTGTTTTGAATAAATGAGTTTCATTTACAATAGCCTTGTTGGTTGTTTGGCGGGCTTTATTGGCTATTGAGCCCAATAACAAGGAAAAGACAAAAGGAACTCTATTATTAATAAGAAATGGAGAAAAGAAAGATGTAGAAACCTCTAGAAGGCAAAAGTATATAATCCAAAGGTGGATTTTGTGCCTCTTGGGTTCCGTGGGTTCCAAGGAGTCTAAAGTTGCAAAGATAATGCAACAAGAAAAGAAAAGATCAATTAAATATTTATTTATTAAGAAATAAATTGAAAACAATGATGAAATTTGGGAAATAAGTGAAAAGAGGTATAATTGAGTTATCCTTGGTGGATTTTCGTATCCAAAGGATTCCTAATGTTAAAAGGAATGCCAATCAAGAAAATAAAAAGAAAGATAAAGAGAAATCCTCAAAAAGATATATTTTAAAAAGAAATAAACAAGATAATGAGAAATAATAAATATAGATGCATCTAGAATGATAATAAATATCCTTAAAAAGGAATTTCGAAATCTTAGAGTTTCTTGGGGTCCAAGGAGCCCCAATGCAGAAGAAAGAAAGAGAAAATATCAATAATGCAAAATAAGAGGATAATGTGATACATTATTAATGAATTTTGTGGTATTGATAAAAAGGAAGTATTTTCTACTAAAAGAAAATAGAATTTTTGCCAATGGGATAAAAGTCAAGCATAAAAGAGAATAAGTGAGAGGATTTTCATATTTCTAAGTATCCATGAAATAAGGATTATCAAGGAAATAAATAGGAGAGAGAAGAATTACTCCTACATGAAGGAATAAGGATCCTATTGGGAAAAGGACTAGTTGACCCATAGATGGTCATCTTAGGGCGTGGATACCCACCCTTATGTAAAGGGTAGAGCCCTGGTTCGAGTCTAAGAGAGAGGGAGAGATCCCACACTCTCCTCCTTGTCTTTTCATGAAAACCCTAGCTAAGAGTAGGGATCTATCCCTAGAGCAACTAAGGTTTGTTTTGTGGTCTTGCTTGAGGCGGGAAGCCTCCACGACCACTCAAGACTGATCGGCTACCGCCCCAATGATCTAGTCTTCGCGCAGCTACTGCCGACCTTCTGCAATTATAGCAGTGGTCGCATGCTTCTCCCTCATGGGAACAGCCACCTTGGGATCCCCAGGTGCGTCGGGACTTGGTGGAGCTAGGGGAACGTTCGACAGTGATCCTCGAGCCCCCAGGAAGGAAGGGCGGGCTGCGGGAAGGCTGTCATCGGCGGCCGTCGCTGCTGATCAGAGGTTGAAGATGACCTTGGCCGTTTGGACAGTTATACCCTCTGCGTAACAAAGAACGGGCTGCTTAAGTGGGGGGGCAAATACTTCTTTCCGTTCTAAACTCAACCAAGCATCGTTGCATGGCAAGGGTGACGTGGCATCTTATCATTGGCCCAAGTAAGTATGTTCTTACAAAATTCATAACTAATTAACGGTAGCTCGGATGGATGCGCATTATATATGAATTTTGATTAGGAGAACTCAAGGAATGCAATAAAAATATATTTGAAGCCTAATTCTGATTGCAATTCGAAAATTAATGGAAGTTATTAACTTTAATGTATTAATGATTAAGAAACCCTATTTTAAGATGATTAATGTAATTAGTAGGGTTTAATGGATGATTAACGTTGATATTAGCCTGTTAATTATGAAAAGATACATTAAGAACAAAAAGGATGAACTTTGCACATAATGGGTTTAATTTAGAGTTTCATGTGCATAAATATGCTTTAATGGGCCTTAAAACCCTAATATTAGTAAATGTGACTCATAATGGTTTTAATTATTCAAAATCATGAATAAAGTTGAGATATGATAATTCCAAGCTATTTCAAGTATAAAATTTCCTAATTGTGGATAAATACCCTTAATATAGTAATTAGGGTTTTCTAATAGATAAAGGTGGAATTAAAGAGTTCATATGTGAATTAGATTATAATGAACTATGAGTTGTTAATCTGGAAGGAACTGAAGATGATAAATGAGCATAATGATTTTTTCATGGATTAAAAGGATAAAAATGGTAGCTTTAATGTAAAGGAGGCTTAATGGACTTTTTTTAGGGCAAATGGATCGATTCATTACTTGTAAGCCATACGACATCTACAATTTGAGGCAAAAATACAGCAAGAGCAAACAAAGATCAAGTTAATATCACTGCAACCCATATCAGAAAGAATGTAGAATGCTTCTGCATTGATTCTTCTTCCTTGATGTTGTCTTAAGAAGCTTTACACGAAGAATTCCTTCGACTTGAGCGTGTAGTAGTGATAGAGAGCATTGATTTATGCGGTGCTCTGATGAATCATCACCTCAAAGGAAGCCATACAACCAAGTAACAAAACAAGCCACAGCAACATGGAGATCTAGCCTTGGCTAGGAATCTCATCACTCTCCTTGAGAGAGGTCGCAGTAAGCACAAGCAAACAAATGATGACAAGCAGCAAGTAAACAAATGCTAACAAACAGCGAGTAAACAAATGCTAATAAGAAGCGGCTAGAAAAGGCAGAGTAGCTGACACTACACACTACACCAACAAAAACAAGAAACTAGCAGACTGAGAAAGACGGATAACGGGAAAAGGGGATGGGGCGCCAGAGCCGCGAGGAACAAGAAAGGAGGAGAGTCTGTAAAAGATTCGTTGACATACGATGCAATAGCAAGCTAAGGAATGCCTGAGAGATCTCTGCACCGCAGTCACTCCACCCACCGTGAACGTCGTCAGTAATCAGACCCTAAGGATTGGATGTCGGTGCCGCTCAATAGAGATGAGGGGAGAACAGATCTTGATAGTGAATGCCTCCTTACTTACGATCCATGTGACCCCGATGAGAAAAAAGGGGTCGGGGAGCGGGGTGGCGTTGGCTGCCACCAAAGCTGCCCAAGCCCCCTCCCCCAAGCTGGGGAACCTTGAGCCCTAGTCGCCCTGAGAATCACCTAGAGCGGACAGGAGAAGATGGGAAAATATGATTCCATGCTTAATGGACTTAATTGATGGTAAATTATGCTTTGTCTGATATCAGGGTTATATGTTGTTAAAAGATAACCTTAGTATCTTTCATGATGAATAGATGAGATAATTAGGGTTTGTGAGTAATTGTATAAAATTAGGGTTTAAAATATTAAGAGATGAAGAGAAACCCTAATTGCAATGGAAACCCTAAAAGTGGATTAGAAACCCTAGGAAGAGAGCTAAGTTTAATAGATCTTGATGGTATGATTAATAATAGGGAATTGTATGCATATTTCAGGATCTCATAATGTGCTTGCTTGCCTATTTGGATTTCTTGATTGGATTATTCTATCTCAAATCAGCCTGACAGGTATGTGGTTACGCTTATGGATAATCGCTTTAGTTTCACGACGATTCCTGAACGTTTTATCGGTTTCCTGAAAATAATTGCTTGGATGAGTTTTATTTCATGCAACTATAAAGTGACTATGACTATCACCATAAGTATGCATACATGAATGGCTCAGATCCTGGTCCTCCTCTGTGGCTTTGCAAATGCTAAAAAGGGTAACCTAGAGCAAGGTCTAGGCTATCAAGAGTTAGGGATTGGGCTACCTACGTGTAGTGCCATGAAACTCTTTAGCACACCATGAGTTAAGGAGTGGGCTACCTATGGGTAGTGCCATGTGACTCAACCCTAGAAACTGATTCACCTGTTAGGTAGGATCATGAGGGGTTAAATGGGTATCTACCATAAGGAAGGTAGCATTTAGGTCCACTGTAGGGACAACGCAGAGGTTAGGGTATGTAAGGATTGAGCAGTTATGTTGAAAACATAAAGTTGTTTGTTAAATCATATTTGACTGCAATATGTTGTTACAGCTAATTGCACGATTATTGTTTCCCCCACATACCAGCATAATTCATTTATGCTGACTGACATTTTATTTGTCGGCATTTTAGGTACAAGTGAAAAGAACAAACAGTAAAGTGGCATATGTGGAATTAAATGAGAATTAAAGTGCAAAAGAGGAATAGTTAGAATAGATTCCGGATGTGGATAGAAGTAGATGTCCGAGTTTTTGAAAAAGGTATGTGAAGTTAATTTTTATTACAGTCTTTTAGTTTAGTTTAGTAGAATTTGATAATTATTATCAATTATTTATCGAACCTTTGATCCGGAAATTGGGATAACGGCTCTAACCTCTTGGTCTCCCTTAATTGGGGGTTACTGGGAGGCAGGGTCATTACACTCATAGTAGAGTAGAGATCGAGAGAACGAGAAGAAAAACAAGATGGGACCAGTCAAACAGAAGTACCAACACTCAAAATATGTTGCTAAATGTCTAAAGATGAACCAGAAACATTCTCCAACTATAGACGAACACAAGGGCAGTGGCATCTATTTGACAGATAAGAGGACCAAGATAAACGAGAAACCAAGATCACATGGAGAAAGAGGGGGTTCCCAAGAAGCTCACCTTACCTTGAATTTGGTTTTGGTGGAGTTGTGAGGTCACAAGGAACCAACATAGCTAGAAAATTAGAAGATCCAAGGCACCATAGTAGGGAAGACGTCTATGGTAATTGAGCTCACAAATTGGAGTGCAAGGCATCGAGAGGTGTCTGGGGATCCTTTAATAGGTTTAGGTTCTAGTCTATAAGCCTAGAATCTTCACCCCAAAAGTAATGGCGGAGGGCACAATAGGGTTAGATTAGGGGAAATTTGTATAGTTAACCAAGCTACCACCAAAAGGGCTTGAAAATTTTAGAATCAAAAAAGGAAACAGATGGAGAAAAAATCCAGAGAAAAGGTTGAGAATTGAGGAAGATCCGCGAAGGAGAAAATCAGGATCACTGTTGTGATAAACCGGTCTCCTACCCAAGGTAGGAGATGACCTTTTAGTCATACGGTTGAATTCTAATGGCTATGGACAAGAAGTGCATCAAAGCAAATTGAGAAACCAAATAACTATAGCATGATAGTGTGACAGAATATCAAATTCAATCTGATTTTTAATAAAGTGTGGATACATTATTTTCTTTTCTCTCTCCAAAAGAGGCTGCAAACAAAGTCCAAATAAAGTTAAAGTTGATACATA
Organism: Alisma plantago-aquatica; assembly: GCA_963693085.1. NCBI lineage: Eukaryota > Viridiplantae > Streptophyta > Magnoliopsida > Alismatales > Alismataceae > Alisma > Alisma plantago-aquatica. The sequence continues at coordinate 1,431,849,378 of OY856410.1, read as the reverse complement.
GACTAATTAAGACATTTAGAATCCAATTTCAGCATTAGTTTTTAGTTCTGGTGGCTCTAAGTAGTTTATTTAATTTTTTTAAAGTAAATCATATTTTCTTTTTCCTCTTGGTTTAGAGACATCTGGAAACCATCAATTAATGTGAAACTTCACCCTTAAGCAAACTAAAACATATGGAATATGAATTTGCCATCAATTTTATCTCTTGAGATTATTTTATACATTATTTAATATTTTGTGCTTTTACAAACTTTCTCTCTCCTAATCTACACATGAACATTAAATATTATCCAAATTAGATGAAAGTTTGCACATATGATTATTTTAGTATGTAGATTTCGAATCTGGGGTTTAATTCCACTTCTTTATAGTTTTAGTAATTTATTTAATACTTTGGCTTTTATCCTATTTTCTTTTCCAAAAAGAATTAAGATAATAATTATTATTATGTGAATAATGTGAAACTTGGTTCCCAAGGCAATAGGCATCGAGGGTGCATGTTTTCACTATTTTAGTTTTATTTTGGTATTTCTTTTTATGAGTTATGGCACCATTAGGAATTTTGACATATTATCATTATATTTATCAAAACATTAAATCAACACTTACTTAATTAAGTCCTACTAATGTCTCCTTGTAATAAAAAAATACTTATATATTATTATTATGCATGAAAATCTACATTTTACTCATTTCAAACATTATATCCATTAATTCCTTATTTATTTAAATTATGAGACAACATTAATATTTATGAACATGAATTCACCACTTATTACTCCAAAGCATATTATTTATTTATATTTAGCCATTATGTTAGTAAAGAAAATATATGTAATATATTTCATGATTTTATTTACATGTTGTCACATAATTAAATTATTATGTAAAGTTTTTCTAATTTTTGGTCCTTGTTTGGACACAAACCTAACAAGATTTCTAATTAGAGGATAGGGTAGGATCTAAGTTCTGGTTTGTTACATTTCCATTTGGTAATCCAATCCAAAGTTTCATGGTCTATACACATATGATTGTACCAGACATCCTAAAAAGATATCAATTCAAGAAAGCAACAAACTAATGGAGAATAGTTTAATCATATAAGGAAAATTGAGTTTGATAACAACAAGTTATTTTATGGGTGAAGGGGCTACTCCTCATTCCCGAACAAGAAGGTTTACTCACTCATGTTTGAAGTAAGAATGCATATACAAGAAGAGAAAGGAGAAATCATTTCACTAGTGGAGAAGAGAAGAGAAGCCAAAGGCCTCTGACTACTGCATTCTGCTCTGGCTTCAATGAATATGAAGAACTCTACTAGGATCTTTTTCTCCCTCTTTGTCTCCTCAAGCTTCTTGCTCTAGAACTTGCTCTGACTTTAGCGAGAATATGATGTATGGCAATTAGGTCTAGCTACCATTTTTGTGCTTATTTTCTTTGGGTTAATGGTTGTGCAATCTTGCGTTGTCTATCATGATGATGGACCGATCTATGAAAGAGATTTCTTGATTTGTCACTTGGTGGCACGACTGTCGGTCTTTTGATAGGCCAGTCAATGAGGGATATTAGTCGATCTCCTCTTAATAAGCTTTTCTGAAGAGTGTGTGGGATCAACCGATCTTCAAAGGAGATCATCTGATCAAAAATCAATCAAAAGACTCTAAAATTACTAATGTTGGGGAGAAATTTAGGATTTAATTCGATCGGATGATCTTTGGATCATATAGGTTGATCTGACATTTCTTTAGATATATGTACTACATGAAGATCACTCGATCTGGGTGGCAATCTCCCGATCTCTTGATGCTATAAAATCATAGAGTCTCTGACATTTTAGTTAGCTTTATGATCTTCTAATCAATGAGGAAGGTCACTAGATTTCAAGGGTCATCTGGAAAAGCTTTGGAGCGGGCAGGTGGATTGAGCGATGTAGAGGTCAAATCACCCAATATGCCTACCAAAATGTTTTGAATAGCTCTAGTATGATGTGAACTTACTCCAATCTTGAATATGTTCTTAGTGAAGAACTTTTTGAATGCTTTAGAGTTGATATGTGATTTTATCTACACAAGAGCAACAATTTTTTATCAAAATCCTAGTTATAGGAGAAAAAGAACAAAATTGATGAAACTAAGAAAAACATGGTGTAATTGATAACTAAAATGGTTAAAACTAAACTAGAAATCACAATGAAAAGGTGATGAATATGCATTAATCAATAGTCAAACAATCAAACCTCTTGTGATATACTAGTTCTTAGGTGGTTTCTTTGTTTAGATTTCTTTCTTTAAAATGTTGTCCTTTTGGGTTCGATATTAACTATACAATGATAAGATATGTCTACTGGCACATGGGATTGTGTACACTTGGTTTAGGTAAAAACTAGGGATTTCATTTCTGGTGAATTTGATTGTATGGAATATTTATCACATAGGATTAGAAGCATATCTGAGATAGAACATTAATGTACAAGTTGCCTTCTATAGCTGGTTATCACTTGTTTAAATGTTTATTTTCTTTATGTATCCACCCATAATACATGCACACTAACACACACACACTCTCTCTCTCTCTCACACACACACACACATATATATATACATATAGATATATATATACATATACATACATATACATATATATATATATATGTATGTCTATATATATGTGTGTGTGTTAGATTTGATAAACATTGTAATAGTCATATGGATACATTTTGGTGCATAATACATTATCATACTAATCCTTTTTGTTGCTTCAATTAAATCAAAAATCATGTGGAACAAGATAAGACCATGGTGGTCGCAAAAATCTCACTCAAGATAGTTTAACATGTACAATCACTATTTCTTAAGAGCAACAAAGAAAACTATAAAATAATTAATGCTCTGCTTAATATGGTAACACAATGATTTATGAAGATGAAAGATATTTTATCACATAATGTAATGATGATATTTCATTACATCATCCTAACAAACTCAAAATATATAGTCATATCAACTAAGTAAACATGCAATAACATAGAGTGATTGAAAAGTTGCTTATAGATCTCATGCATGAAATCATGGTTAGTTATAATGATATCTTACACAGTTGTGTTACATTTTTATTATCCCAACTAATTTGGCTTGAAACTGAACAAGTTACAACTACAGGATAATGATCCAATTATACAATCATATAGTATCTTGAGGTTTAATGGCCCCACCAAGTTCTTGCCTTGCCTAGTCAGTGAATCATAAAAGTGTAGGGGCTCATAAACATGAGACCTCCATGAAAATTAGGTTTGTTATGGGTAATCATGCCACACCACTTATCGTATCACATGTAATCATCAAAATAACACTATATAATTTCCTTACAAGAGTTGTTGTACCAGTCAAAGATATAGGCTCGTCGATAGGCATATACACAAGATATTTTAGGGCATCAAAGGAATCACACGTGATATAAATATTGGTTACTTATGTAAATATAATAATATATTACATTGAGAAACTTCTGGTGACGCCCAGATCTCTACATTTACGATCATTTTTCTTCCTTGGATTTTAAACACTAAGGAAGTTATGTGATGTTAGTTGTATTCCCTTAGACCCTTCATGTGACAGATATAGGATTTGATTATTAACAAAGGAAATTAAACTTATTATGTAAAATTTAGTATTGAGATAATGAATAAATGTCTTGATGTCCTAAGAATGTGTTGGATCGATGACATATGGTTTGGGTGGAGGACCTAAATATGAGATTATATGTATGCTTAAGAGTGTTCATTTTTGTTATGTCCCTATTTAGTTATTATTGTGGATATTATAGGACAACAATAATATATGAGACTAGTGTGTATGTTGAGTTTTGATTATGTCTCTCCTTGCTCATAATATTGGATATCAACTTGAATACATGTGTACTTGTTAGAGAACAAGTAGAACTAGACAGACCCACTCTGAGAGTGGCATATGCAAGCCATGTCATGGGAAGTCAGAGTCATATATCAATTTGAAGGTGGTGATTGTGATCCTTAGATCTAAAGTCACTACCACGGTCACATGCTATTATGTGTATTTTAACATTGGCCCAACGTGACTCAGAATAAAGGTTGCCATACAAGTGGTTGTTGGGTGTATTGTGACACTTATGGATTATCATGAGTGGTGTACATGAAATTTGTCCCTCCATTGGAGTGATATCCTAGACACTTGATAAGTGAGACTATCAAATGCATGGCCATCCTCATGTGAAAGAATATGTGATAAGCTCAAACAATTTCAAATTTCTTCTCGCAATCGAGAATCTTAAGTTGAATGTTAAGAGAATGACAAATGAATGCCTTTTCAATTTGGATATCTGTGATGAAGTAATTATACGATCATGGTAACATTGGTCACTTTATAGGCAAAAGTTCTGCTTAACTTATTCATATCACATGTGTCATAATAATGAGTTTCTAGACACCACTCTTTGCTTGTGAGGCTATGTTCATTACTACCAACATGTTATGGAACCAACAAGATAAAAAACACAAGGATGCAAAAAGGAATTGAAGTTTGCAATCAAATGTATGATTAGAATAATTTTGAATTAGGTATATGATGATTTCCTACCCGGTTGGTCAAAAGGGAAATCCAGTTGGTTAACTAGATGGTTTGAATCAACTAGTCGATTGATTGTTAATCAGGCAACTGGTCACTAGTTTGTAAAACTGGCTAGTCAGCTAATTGAACATCCCAATCAGTCAACATATTGAAGTCAATAAACAACAAAGAGTATGTGGGTTGTTTGGTTTGGAATTGAGTTTATCAACTAAAATTAGACATGGACTAGTGAACTAGTTGAGTGGGCAAGTGTAACAACCCAATTTTCTAAAACATATACATCACTGAGCGAAAGATTAACTTGCATTGGGATGTCACAAAATGATAATCATTGCATAAAAATATAATTTCTTTCAACCAACTCAGGAAAAATAATTACATATCTCATTTCTCAAATTCCACAACATAAAACTTTGAACTAAGCTAAACTAGTATATAGTATAGATACTAATTGAAAAACTAAAATAATGACATAGGCTAGTTGGCACCCCACCAGGGCTAAATTCTTAATCTATCCTTATTATGTATGCTCCTTGTTAAGCTCCTTTATTCTTTCCTCCTGCGGACATCATGTCCCCAACCATGCATTCAAAATGAAAAACACGTTAGAGTAAGCGAAATTGAGTATTGTTATAATAGCATAATAATATTGCAACAAGGAAAAACATGAAGCTAGCTGAACATTAAATTTGAATCCACATAACTAAATCTTGGTGGTTGATTATAGTATCCTCTACTCTTATGCACCAACTGTTCTCATAAGGCCCGTAGGCTCAACTAATGTTGCACTTGAACTCATGATTTGTGCCTGAGTGCCATTAATTATGCTCTGCTTGAGCTCATGATTACACAAACGTGCCACTATGTTTCATTTGAACTCATAAGGCCCAAGGGATTAACATTAACATGATGAGGACAAAATGATACAAATAGTTACTTGATTAATCATTAACTTGACAATTCCTTACTTTAACTAAATTTCATATGATCATGACATAAATATCTAAAATAGAACATGAAAGAATGAGCATCATATAATAACGTATGGGGAACATTAGTTAAAGAATTTCTAAAAATTGAGTACATAACTATGCATATAATTTAACTTGATGATAATGATACAATAATCTTAAAGTGATTGAAAACCAATATTTAATACTTATAGTGCATGGACCCCCTTACCTTGGAGCAAAGAATATGCTAATTTAGTTAGTTTCTTTGTCCCCGAGTGAAACCTAAGTATCCAAAAAATAACATGATTTATAATAAAATATTGCTTTAAATAACATCCTAAACCCTAATCTTAGGTCCTTAGGAAAACATGGCCTGACTCTATCAAATTAGGGTTTGAAAACCTTGAAACCATATCCCTCTTCAAAAATCATTTCCAAAGAGTATTTTTTACATATTTTTTCTGATTAGTAGATAATTTACTATGACTTTTTGAAGTATGAACCCATAACCAAAACAAAGAAAAACCATGTAGGCTTTATCCAAAAATCTACCAGCGCAACTCACTTGGACCAACTGTGAGTGGCCATGCGGCTCATGGACCTCAACCACGAGTATGTGTGATGACAGACAAACCAGAATCTAGAAAGAAGAATTCACCCATGATGGTGCATGGCAAGAGGATTATGAATGTGGGGTGTAAATGTAAAACAATCGATGTGAATCCTTCATCTTTGCTCCAAACGCAACGATGATGGGAAGAAAACTCAAAACTCAGAATTTTCTGATTGTAATCTCTAATTCTTCACTCCTGGGGAGACACACCAAAGGATTCATGTTCATTAACCGAACTCAATGACCCAAAGAAGAGGCCTTGATGTGGCGCAAGGATCCAGGACCCTCTTCCATCATTACTGGCTGGGGAAGAAGTTGGGGTGCAAGATATAAGGACACGGCCAACACAAGCACTCTATGTTGCCTTGCAAACATCGTTTGATGATGGTCACGGTGAAAACATGGTCAAAGATGGAGGAGGGATGTGTATTGCTAAACAATGTGGTTTGATCAGTAATGAAAGGTAGTAAGGACGAAAGGTGAGGTTACCTCGAATCTGGTAGAATTGAAAGCTGGAAATAAAAACATCAGGGCAAGGTGAATCTAGAACCTCAACTTTTGTGATTGAAATGACAATGGATGGCCAAGTTGGTGAGCACCAGTGAGGTCCTTAAGATCGGATATAGGACACAAAGACATGAGGAGAAACATGGCATAAAAACTATATAGAGATAAAGTTGGATGTCCATAGATGCTTACCGAAGTGCCAATTTGATTGGAGGCAGTGAAGAAGGTCGTACTTGCAAAGTGTTCGTTGGAGAAACAAATCGAGTAGGATGAGGTGGCTCAGGCACGGGGATGAAATTAGAAGAATAGGAGAGTTGTTCTGAGTGTCGTGGTTGATTTGAACATTTTATATATAGATGTGAGAGTCGGGAAGGTAATCTGTAAACTGATGGCAGTGAGAAGAGTTACAACCCTAATGGGCATTTTGTTGATAGGGCACAAAGTCCCTTCAAACTCGAGATGTTTGGCTTCGAATCATGATGACGGTTGTAATGGTGAAAAGATCATGGATAGACGGACTCTGTGGAGCAAGATTGGGGTTAGAGAGTGAATCGTGGCTTGGTTGCCTTTTTATCCGTATCCAAATTTGTGGGATGGACATCCAACGGATAAGAGAGATTCACATTAAATCAAGCGTGCATGACACTAAACCATAGTTGAAATCGATGAAAATTGTAGACGTGGAAATTAAATAATCTGGGATCTTCGGTTAAACTAGCGTACAAATCAAATATTCAATTAAATCATTAATCTAAACTATATGCTAACTTTCCTAATTAATTTAGAGGGTCGAACGAAGTCCTATTCACTTCAAATTTTAACCATAAGTTAATAAAGGAGTCTATATTTTTCCTGCATGATTAGACTTAGGTTTTGTTTAGCTTTCAATCTCACATATGGCATTACCTTAATGTATATGAATTAAAATAAATTATGCTTTCCTTAGTGAGTTATATTTGAGTCAAAGTTCGAGATATGGAGTTTTATTCAATATAAGGCCTATTCATTATCTTTTATATATATTTGAAGGACTATCATAGGAGAGAGAAAAGGGAGAGAAAAATGCTAGTTTCCCTTTTATGCATTTGAACTCATTTAATCATAAAGAAAATAAAGGAAACATATTTTGTTTCCTTCCTATATCAAACTTCATATAAATCATTTAATAATTGGAGTAACTTGCACTAAAGTCCAGGTGTTACATTTTATAATTGAAAATTTGCAAATAAGACCTCCAAAAATTTGGATGTTACAATTCTACCCACCTTATAAAAAATGTGTCCCTGAAATTTCTTTATAGTATCCACCTTAGGGTTTTACTTATACCTATTTTGCAAAAAAAAAAACTCAACATGTATATCCATGAAACTAAAACTAGGATTAGAACTTGGGGCCCAAACTACAGAAGAGGACTCCTACACAAACTTCTTGATAGAGCCATGGCAAATAGGCCCTAGATCGACTCCCCCACCACTAAGGAGATCCGAGTGCTTGAAAAGAACCATTCCGATCATGCCCCTATCATGGTTTCATACACTGGTCATCCGATTATCCACAACAACCTGCCTACTCGCACCTCTGCTAGATGGTACACCACACCTGGATACACCAACTTCTTCAAAGAATCATGGTCTACGGAGCTAGACCTTATGACTCTGAACGCCTCTTTTCTCTCTAAAGCCAGAAGATGGGATTTGATCACAAGGAAGAATGATAGGAAGGAGAAGGATAGGATCTCTAACAAGATCCAATGGAACCATATGAACTTGGCCCTCCGTTTCAACCAAGACATGGCTCACGAGACCATTAGCTTACAAGGTCAGTTAGACTCGATTCTTAGACGAGAGGAGGCTGAGAGTTAGCAAAGGGCCAGATGCGATTGGATCCGGCTGGGTGACAATAATACCAGCTTCTTTCACTCTCTCACAAAAGCAAGGAGACAGAGAAGTCGAGTGACCTGCCTCAAAGGAGACAATGGCAGATGGATTTATGATGAGACGGACATCAAACTCCTAATTCTCTCTTTTTTCTCAAATGTGTATAAGGAATTCAACAATGAGCTGAGAAGGAATGATGGCCCATCCTTCCCAGGTTTTTCCTCATCCCTATCCAGAAGCCAGCAAGCCCATCTCATCACAGCCCTGCTTCAGGAAGAGATCTATGAATCTCTACACTCTATGTCCCCTGTCAAGGCCCCAAGTCCTGATGGTGTGGACGCGGCATTCTACCAAAAGAACTAGATGTCCCTCAGATCTCATCTCTGCCAGTTCATTCAGTAACCCTTTAGGGGTGTAGCCTTGCCTCTCGGGTGGTCAGACTCCCTTATCATTCTCATCCCCAAGCTGGCTGCTCCTGAAAATTGCTCTCAGTTCCGCCCAATTTCTCTTAACAATGTTTTCTCAAAGCTTCTTTCTAAGGTTATAGCCACTAGAATCAAACCATACCTTTGTGATTGGATATCCCCTCATCAATCGGCTTTCATCCCTGGGTGAAGGATTGGCGACAATACAACACTGGTTCAGGAAGTTATTCACACAATGGAGTCCAAAACGAGCAAGAAGAAATCGTTGACCTTGAAGCTCGATCTTGTGAAGGCTTTTGACAAAATGAGCCGGCTTTTCATCCACGACACACTCATCAAAACGAATATACCGGAGGTTATTATCAACACCATCATGCAGATCATCACTTCTGGGAAGTCATCAATCCTTTGGAACGGCAAAATGGCAGGTTCCTTCAAACCCTCCTGTGGAGTAAAGCAAGGTGACCCTCTGTCACCATATATTTTTGTCCTCTTCCTAGAGAGGCTAAGCCAATTGATCACTCAAGATGTCGCCAATAACTCTTGGAAACCCATCATCATCTCTAAGTCAAAAATCCCCATCATAGACGCAAGTTTCGCGGATGACATTATTCTTTTCAGAGAAGCTTGTATCCATCAAGCTAAGTGTCAAGGCCTGTCTCAGGAGATTCAACAATGCATCTGGCTTGTTTCTGTCACATGAAAAATCCACTTTGTTCTTCTCATACAATGCACCAAGAAGCCTAAGGAACAAGATCTGTAGGAAGCTAGGAATACAAGAAATAAGTAATTTGGGGCGCCATCTCGGAGTCTCGATTGTTCACAAAAGGAAAAGTAAAGAGTTGTTCTTATCTCTTACTGAGAGAATCCACAACCAGATCAATCAATGGAAGAACAAGCTTCTTTCTCTTACAGGTAGGACCACGCTGGCCCACTCGGTGTTGCAATCGCAAGCGTGCTATATCATGCAATCCATCCAACTCCCATCCTCTACTTATGACAAGATCGACCAACTTATTCAGAACTTCATATGGAATGGGAATTCTAGCAAACGCCTTAACCTCATGGAATGGAAGCAGGTCACGAAGCCTAAGGCACGGGGAGGACTGGCCATCAAATGCACTAAAGACTTCAATACTTCCCTCTTAATGAAACTGGCATGGACCCTCCTTCAATGTCACCGCATCCCCTGGGTAGATCTCATGGTTGGCAAATACCTAAGTAGGGGAAACCCCAGCCCCAATGGATCTCATCTCTGGCGAAGTATTAAAAGCTTAACACCCTTCCTCCTTGACAACTCTAGACATATTGTCATCTCTGGCCATGACACTCTCGTCTGATCAGATGAATGGTTGGGGGACAATCTTAAGCCTTCAACCAAGCTGGGTCTAACCATCCCTGAGGACCTGCTTGACCTCAAAGTCTCCAGTCTGGTCAAAGAGGACGGTAGCTGGGATGTTGATTTCGTCAACTACTGGTTCAACAATGACATCATTCAGTCCATTCTGAACATGCCTACTCCAAGCATTTCCTATAGAACAGACAAACGTATATGGAAACTTACTCCACATGGTACCTTCTCGTCGAGCTCTTCCTATACCACCATCACCCAGACTGATGAAGTGGACCAACCATTGTTTAAAGCTATTTGGGCCATCAAAATTCCACATCGTCTCAAGCTCCATCTCTGGCTCCTACTACATAACAAGCTCCTTACAAATGCTATGAGAACTCACAAGAAAATGACAGATGATCTGAAATTCCATATCTACACTACTGACGAAGAGGACTGCCTTCACGCCATAAGAGACTGCATTGATGCGAGGAGGACCTGGGCCAAGCTCCTACCACCCGAGGCACACAACTTCTTCCAGAGTCAGGAAGTCCATGAATGGTTTGAATACAACCTCAAAGACATCCATAAGTCTCCAACTTGGGATACCAAATTCGCAGTGACCTGCTGGAAGATTTGGAAGAATCGCAACTCCCACATCTTCAAGAATAGACGTACCCCACCTCACGTACTTGCTATTCAATGCTTAGTTGAGGCCTCTTCTATCACACAGGCTCTTTCATCCTCCCTAACGCCTGCTTCTGATACCTCCGAAGGCATGGGGTCATCCCCTCCAACGGCTATACAACCCTCTGCCACTATAATACATGTGGATGTGGCGCTATCAAGCAACTCAAAGACTATAAGTTCATGTTCCATCGCCAGAAATTATCAAGGCCAGTGGTTAAAAGGGTGTGCCTATATCATCCCTGGCATGGACGCTATGGAAGGGGAACTGAACTCCATCCTCTTGGGCACAAAGCTGGCTACTCTCAATGGACTCTCTGACGGTTTAATCATCTCTGATTCATGGAATGCAGTGCAATGGGCCACTAAGTCAAAGAAGACTCCGGATAAATACTTCCTACTCACCAACAAGGTCATTAATGCCTTACGAAATTTTGCAATCCAGAAGGTAATATACCAGAGAAGGAATCAAAACAAATTGACTGACGCCTTAGCAAAGTTCTTCCTGAAGCAACCATCATCGCCCATGATGTGGAATGAGTGCCCGTCCCATGCTCTTCATATCTAGCTAGCTGACCTCAAGTCCTTCCAGTCTTTCTTTCAAGTAGTTCTCTGATGTAACTGGTTGAACCAGTGTCCCAAAAAAAAACTAGGATTAGAACTAGTTCATACCTTCTCCTTTACCTTCTTCGTCCTCCTCATCAACCATTGTAAAGATTCCTACTTGCCTCTTTTCTTGTTGCTCTGGGTTTTGGTTTTTCCCTGCATCATTCTTTGCTTTGAGCTTGGGACATTATGACTTCTTATGATTTGTGTATCCATAATATTAGCAAAAATCCCATCCCTTTCCGACATGGTCCACCATGAAGTATGATACAAGTTCCACTAGGTTCCCTAGAAGGTTGTCCTTCTAGATCTTTCCTCTTCTTGTCATTATGGTTTTTTTTATCGCTCTTGCTTCCTAAGTATCATCCATTCTTCCAATGTCATCCAGGGTGGTCCTCCAACTCCAGGGTATACTTCAATGCCTCCTGACTATCTTGATGCCACATCCAGTCAGAGCATATCCCAAATCAGGCTTCAGGCCACACATGAACTTCTTTTCCAGACGTGTCTCATCTAAACCATACTTGTACTTCTGCATCATATGAAACTTCATTGCATACTGGATTATAGTTGAGTCATACTGCTTCATGCACTTGAACTCCAACTCCTTCTTCTCAGTCATGGCTTCGGAGATGTAATGGTTTTGGAAGGTAGTCGTGAACTCCTCCCAGGTCAACGGCTCAGCATTGGGCCCTCTAGCATTGGTGAAGTTTTCCCACCAAGTGTGGGTTGCACTCTTCAACATGTGCACCACAAAGTGAACTTTGGAATGCTCAGGACATCCCAAATCACATAAATAGTGCTCAATACTGAATAGCCACTCTTCAGTATGACCAACTACATCAGTCTCAGCTTCTCCAGAGAATGTCTCAGGCTTAATCTTTAGGAAGTCTATTAAGGTCAGCTCTTGGTTCCTCGATTGATGTGGTCTTTCATGCTAACTAATCTAGGCATTAGTAAGAGCCTTTATGAGAACTTTTAGAGGTGCATTAGGGTCAGTATTAGGGTTATCACTGGGGTTGGCCCCTCCAAAAGCACCATGCTCACTTCCCCAACTGAAACAACATTCCTCTCCATGTACGTTCTCCTTGCTCTTATCAAATTTCCTCTTGGGAGCCATTTACAAAAGGGAACAAAACTATGTGAGATTTTGAGAAAAGCCTAGTGGCCAAATATATTTTTTGCTCTGATACCATATTGTAACACCCCAATTTTCTAAAAAGTATACATCATTGGGTGGAAGCTTAACTTCAATTGTGATGTCAAAAAATGATAATCATTGCATAAAAATATAATTTCATTCAACCAACTTAGGAAAATAATTGCAAATATCATGTCTCAAGTTCCACAACATAAAACTTTGAACTAAGCTAAAATAGTACATAATCTTGATGCAAATTGAAAAATTAAACTAAATGATATAGGCTAGTTGGCACCCCACCAGGGTTAAACGCTTAATATTTCCTTATTATGTATGCTCCTTGGTTAATATCATGTATTCTTTCCTCCTACAGACATTGTGTCCCCAGCCATGCATTCAAAATAAAAAATACGTTAGAGTAAGAGGCATTGAGTATTGCTATAATAAAATAATAAGTTGGAAATAAGGGAAAACACGAAGCCAATTGAACATTAAATTCAAATCCACATAACTTAATCTTGGTGTTTGATTATAGTGTCCTCTACTCTTATGCATCAATTGTGCTCATAAGGCTTGAAGGATCAACTTATGTTCCACTTGAACTCATGATTTGCACATGAGTGCCATTAATTATGTTCCACTTGGGCTCATGATTGCACATATGTGCAACTACGTTCCATTTGAACTCATAAGGCATGAGGGCTCAACATTAACATGATGAGGACAAAATAATTCAACCATTTACATGATTGATCATTAACTTGACAATTCCTTACTTTAACTTAATTTCAAATGATTATGACATAAATATCTAAAATAGAACTTGAAAGCATGAGAACCATATAATAACTTTTGGGGAACATTAATTCAAGAATTTCTAAAAATTGAGTATATAACTATGCATATAATTTAACTTGATGATCATGATACAATAATCTTAAAGTGATTGAAACCCATTATTTAATACTCAAAGTGCATGGACTCTCTTACCTTAGAGAAAAACATATCCTATTTTAGTTTCTTTATCCCTGGGTGAAGTCTAAGTCTCCTAAAATTAACATGATTTATAATAATTTATTACTGTAAATAACATCCTAAACCCTAATCTTAGATCCTTAGGAAAATAGTCATGACTCTATCAAATTAGGGTTTGAAAACCTTAAAACCATATTCCTCTTCAAAAATCATTTTCAAGAGTATGTTTACACATTTTTCTTATTAGTATATAATTTACTATAGCTTTTTGAAGTATGAACCAATCACCAAAACAAAGAAAAGCCACGTAGGCTTTATTGAAAAATCTACTGATGTAGCTCACATGGACCAACCATGAGTGTCCATGCAGTTCATGGACCTCAGCCACGAGTATCTCTGATGGTGGGCAAACCATAATCTAGAAAGATGAATTTTCCCATGATGGTGCATGATGAGAGGATTACGGATGTGGGTGTAATTGTAAAACAATCGATGTGAATCCTTCATCTTGGCTACAAACGTGACGATGGGAAGAAAATCCAAAACTCAAAATTTTTGGATTGCGATATCTAATTCTTCATTATTGGGGAGTTGTACTAAAGGAGTATCGGTCATTAACCAAACTCAACGACCCAAAGAGAGTTCTTGATGTGGCCCAAGGATCCAGGACCCTCTTTCGCCATTACTAGTCGGGGAAGAAGTTGGGGGTCCAGGCTACAAGGACACGGCCAACACAAGAACTCTATGTTGCCTTGCGAACATCGTCTGATGTTGCTCACAGTGAGAATAGGGTCAAAGATGGAGGAGGGGTGTGTATTGCTAAGCAATACAGTCTAAGAAGTAAAAGAAGATAGTAAGGAGGATAAGGTGAGGTTACCTCAAATCAGGTGGAATCGAAAGCCAGAAATAAAAACATTGGGGCAAGGTGAATCCAAAACCCCAACTCTCATGATTGAAAGGACACCAGATGGCCTAGTTGGTGAGCCTTAGCAAGATCTTTAAGCTCAGCTATAGGATAGGAAGACTCGAGGCAAAAGAGGGCACATACTATATAGAAATAAAGTTGGATGTCTGTAGATGTTTACTGAAGTGCCAATTTGACTGAAGGCAGTGGAGAAGGTCGTGCTTGCAAGGTGCTCATCAAAAAACAAAATCAAGTAGGTTGAGATGGCTCGAGGCATATGGGATGAAATTAGAACAAGAGGAGAGTTGCTCTGAGTCTCATGGTTGATTTGAACCCCTTATATATAGGTGTGAAAGTCGGGAAGGTGTTATGTAAACCGATGGCGGTGAAGAGAGATCCTTCCCTAATGGGAATTTCTTCGACAAGGCACGAAGTCCCCTCAAATCGGAGATGTTTGGGTTTAGATCATGATGATGGTTGTAATGGTGAAAAGATCATGGAACAACGGACTCTGTGGAGCTAGATTAGGGTCGAACAGTGAATCATGACTTTGTTTCCTTGTTCTTGGTCTCTTACTCAAGGTAGGAGACGAGTCTAGAGCCATGGATGGGCATCCAATGGCCAGGGGAGACTCTGCATTAAATCAAGCATGTGTGACACTAAACCATATCCAAAATCGATGAAAATTATAGGAGTGATAATTAAATAATCCAAGATCTTTGGTTAAACCAGTGTATAAATCAATCAGTTAAATCTTTATTCTAAGCTATATGCTAGCTTTATTAATTAATTTAGAGGATCAAACATGGTCCTATTGACTTCAAATGTTAAGCATAAGTAAATAAAGGAGTCTAGATTCTTCCTATATGATTAGATTTTGGTTTTGTTTAGCTTTTGTCCATCAATCTCACATATATCATTACCTTAATGTATATGAATTACAATAAAATATCCTTTCCTTAGTGAGTTATATTTTGAGTAAACGTTCGAGATATGGAGTTATCATTCAATATAAGGCTTATTCATTATCTTATATGTGAGAGAGAAAAGGGAGAGAAAAATGTTAGTTTTCCTTTTATGCATTTGAACTCATTTAATCGTAAAGAATATAAAGGAAACATATTTCTTTTTCTTCCTATATCAAATTTCGTATAAATTATTTAATATTTGGGGTAACTTGCACTAAAGTCTAAGTTTTATATTTTATAATTGAAAATGTGCAAATAAGATCTAAAATGTATTTTATTTAAAAATATGGATGTTACAGCAAGCCAACATGTCAACAGGATGACTGAACAAACCCCATTTGGTTGACTAGCTAATGAACAAGGCTTCTAGTCTCTTAACCCTAAGATTTCTAGGGTTTCTCTCTAGAACATCCTTCCTCTGCATACCTGGTCAGGGCATCCAGAGAAGAATAGACGGAGTAGCTTGATATTGGTCAACCTAAGTATTCAGATATCGGGCCAGGGTATCCAAATACCCAAACTTCCCAGAGCTATAGACACATCACCTCCTATCTTCCACACTTATAACTCTGACTTTCTATCCTATGGTCCCTGACAACTCAGCCTAAGCTCTGATACCAAAAACTTTATCACACCCGCATCCCACAATTACCACCAATCATGAGATTAGGGTGTGACTATGAGGATTATACTTGATACAAAGTTCACTCCTGATTGTATATATATATATATATATATATATTCATTTTATTTCAAACTCTTTATTTTCTCACATCCAATCAGATAAACAAACTTTACAAGAGAATTAAACTTTTATTCCTCTAATATGATCTCAAGATTAATGATACATATCCATACATTCATTTTATTTCTTATACTTCCATGTACACATGACATGACAATCAGATACATACTCTATGATTAAGGAAACAAAGATACAAACATTATTTACTAACTCTCTCACATCTATACAAGGACCTAGAGTGACAGGGACCAACTAAACTTAACTAATCTCATACTTAACTCATGTGGTAGATCTACTCTTATGCTTTGACGTTCTTCAAGTCCATGTGATTTCCCTAAAAATTGTGAGTAGAGGGGTGATCCTACTCGCTCAGTGAATGAGTACTTCAAAGAAACAGTTTAAAGCACTTATATAATTACAGATATACTTTTGAGCAATTGGTATCAATTATAATAGTAGAAAGCTTTAAAGAGTCTAATCATTGACAATCATAAATATGGAAGAATACTCTAGATATCTACAAGAGTGAATCAATATATGAAATGCTTGATTGATTATAAAGAGAACTAATAATTTAGAAACATACAAAGAATAATTGAATAACTGCACACACTTGTTTAACCTCTCATTCATCTTATTATTGTGACGATCTGACAGCAAATCAGACTGTCACTGTGTAATTAATTGTGGAATTAACCATAATCAACAGAATAACAAAAAAAATCTAAAAGTTAAAACCTTTTGCAAAGAGATCCAATTCCAGGAAACTCTTATAAATAGAACCAATGTATTGTATACATTATAGTTCACATTGTACATCTCGAGGAATATATTTACAATAGTTGCTTTGCCAAAACTATATATAAGCAACATAAAACCTCGAGGCATTTAAGCCAAAATCTCAGAACAATCATGAAAACACTGAGTACTGACCCCAAGGACCTGAGAGTACAGAGACGACACATAGGACTCATATCTACAAGACACGACAATCAATATCTCCACCTGAGATGTTACTGTTGTCCCTGATGCTGCTGTCCTTCCCCTGCTATATGGTCCCTACCTGCTCGTCCGCGTCCACCTAAAGTTGATGTTGACCAATGGGGTGAGACCCATGTCCCAGCGAGAGATATAACTCTCTGCCAATAATATTATCATTGTAGATAAATAGTAATAAATTGAGCAGAGGATTCTTTATTATTAATAAGTAGGATAAATCACTGTTTAAGCAGAATAGAGCAATATCATCTTTTTAATAAGGAATATGAAGAACATGTATAACATTTATACATTTTAGAATACATTAAGCAATGTAACATAAACCAATGATTTCTATATTTCGTCATTAAGCAAATATGCTACACGGCTGATTACATTTTACAATCACACTTATGCCCTGAGGAGATGAGGTATACCACTCATACTCCAACCGACCATGACGGCGTAAAGCATCAGTTCCATACCTAGGTCAATGGAAGAGTTGGACTCCATGACCTCATCCATCTTGGTCAGTGTGAGACCACATGCAGGACATCTCGTGTCTCTACTAAATAGCTTTCCAATGTATACTGACAACGTTGCTATAGAGCTACAGCAGCGGTTGCACTCTCTTCGCAATCAAAAGATTTCATGTTTATCTCACATCAATCCAACATTAAACATCATCGGGAAATTCGTGATACATCCATCCCGGCACATATAATGAAGGATTGAGAGATCTTGTGTTTATCTCACATCAATCCCATATTAGGGCGTAAGGATATTCACGCCCATTACCCCCACATATTAAAAAATATGCCCTCTGGGAGATCCCATGGGAAAACCTGTTTCACCATCACCAGCTACTGACGATGATGGATCTATGGCCAGGGATCTACATAATAATATTTCACTTGATTAATTAAGTGCATTACCATATCCTTTTAGCATCAGCCAAGTTTTCAAACATGAATTATTATAACAATTGCTATAAAGAAAAGTGTAATACATCTATCAAGTACTCTTTAAAACTTTATAAAACATTGGGATTTCAATCCCTTATCTCATTACCGGGAATTCTCATCCCTCAACAATATCATCATCATGATTACTGGAACGGAAGATCAACATACATTGCAATATTGAAATCAAATAATAATATCAATGGGTTCAAGTTATATAACCCGCCGTCAAAGAAACTTCAAAGCTCCAAGCTTTTCATCTTTAATGGTGATCCTCAAATTATCCAAGGCACATTCGCAACCCTTTTGATGTAAAAGATATCCAAAGTTGAGCATTGGATGGAAGAGAGAAAAAAAAGAAGAGTTATAACTCGATTTTAGCCTTCAACCCAAGGTTGAAGATGACCATGGATCTTACCTCAAGCTTGGGAAACGATCTCCTCCTTCTCGTTTGCTTCCTTGGTCTTCGGCCTAAGTGGGAAGTGAAAATGTATTGCGAAAATAGCCTTTCAAGTAGTGGATAATTGAGTGTATATAATTGAATTATTATGAGAGAGAAAGTAGGAGGGAAATCATCAACTTTCCTTGCAACGTGCCCCCTCCACTTCCTTGTCTCCAAAGCTATCCTTCTTATCTTCAAATTCTTTTGAATTATCCTTGAATTATAATCAACCATTTAGCTCCTTAATAAATATAATACTATTATCCATTAGCATCTTTATGTTAGTGGACATTACTTTTCAATTAAAAATGTAGGTAGATATTTTCACCTACTTGGGATTATCTTGGCACCTTAAAATTGTTTTGGCCATCATTCCATTATGGAATTTCACCCAAAACTTTTTAGTTGATGGACACTTCATTTAATTTATATATTTTTGTTACAAAATAACTTAGGATTTCAATTATGCTTATTTCTTGATTATTTTATTATCAAGAGTATCATTTCTCAAATATGGTTCAAACTAGATTCCCCTTTATTTTTCTTTTCTCTAAACGATACCAAGAGACAGTAGGGACACTCTTGAGGTGGTATTTTACATATTCAACCCTAGGTTTTGGGTAAATTACAAATTACACCAAAACTAGTATTCAATGTACAAGTATTATTCAAACAAGCCCCTTCTTGGAATTTAGGCTTCCACAAACCATCCCTTAGAATCCTTATCATTCTTATGATGCTAAAGTACTTGAGGAACATTTATCATGTAAAATTTTGTAAGGTAACCCCTTATATTGGGTAAATTGCACTTTAGTCCAAAACAAGCAAATATTGCTTCAACATTATTCAAATATGACCAAAATTGAAACATAAATTCTCCTTTTGTCTTAATTACTTTTCAAAAGATAAAGACAAGAATATAAATGACTTACTTAAGAAAAACTCTTAGGGTTAGGCCATAAAACAGGTTAGGGATGTTACAATTATCCACCCCTAACAGGGATTTCATCCCTGAAATCATCAAGAGAAAAGAGAAGGGTACTTCCTCCTCATCTCTTCCTCCAACTCCCACGTAGCCTCTTCAACGCCACGATGATGCTAGAGAACTTTTAGAAGAATTATGTCTTTCTTTTTCAACTTTTTGATTCTCCTGTCAAGAATCATCATTGGTCCTTCTTCATAGGATATATCTTCATTTAACTCTACCTCCACAGGTTGCAATACTAACTCCGTATCAGGGTGACACTTTCTCAGCATGGATATATGGAATATTGGATGCAATCTATGTAGTTCAAGTGGCAACTCCAACTTATAGGCTACCTTTCCAATCCCTTCAGTGATTGGATAAGGCCCCATAAATCTAGGAGCTAACTTACCCCTCTTCCCAAATCTAAGAACACCTTTACAAGGTGAGACTTTGAGATATTGTGTCTCCAACTTGGAATTCTAAAGGTCTTCGCCGTTTATCAGCGTATGACTTCTGTCTATCCAGTGCAGCCTTTAACTGTTGTTGTATTACATTAATCTTTTCAGTTGTCTGTTGCACTAATTCATGACCCAAAATTTGGTATTCTCCTATTTCATACCAACACAATGGAGATCTACAACGTCTACCATATAATGCTTCATATGGTGTCATATCAATACTGTGATAATAACTATTATTGTAAGTGAATTCTATTAAGCTCAAGTGTAGATCCCAACTTCCTACAAACTGAAGGACACATGCCCTAAGCAAATCCTCCAAGGTTTGTATAGTCCTCTCAGATTGTCCATCCGTCTGGGGGTGAAAGGTGGTACTAAATCTTAACTGCGTACCCAATGCTTTATGTAGTCAATCCAAAAAATGACTCATGAACTCGGGACCTCTATCAGAAACAATTGTGGTTGGAACTCCGTGCAACCGTACTATATCATCTATATAGATATGTGCAAGTTTCTCAACAGTATAGGTTGTTTTGACAAGAAGAAAATGTGTTGACTTAGTCAACCTATCAACTATCACCCAAATGGAATCATGACTTTTGGTTGTTCTGGGTAAACCAACCACAAAGTCCATGGTTATGTGATCCCATTTCCACTGTGGTATAGGTAAAGGTTGCATTGTTCCTGCGGGCTTTTGGTGTTCAGCTTTAACCTGTTGACACACTAGACACCGCATAACAAACTTAGCTACATCTTTCTTCAAACCAGCCATCTTTCAAGTTATGATACATTTTGGTGCTCCCTGGATGCATTGCATACATGGATGAATGAGATTCCTCCATGAGTAACTTCCTTAAGTCATTGGCATCAGGTACTACCATCCTACCATGGTAATAAACTACCTCATCATCTAATTCATGAAAACCATCTTGTTTCTCACTACCATACTCTGGCCTGATCTGCTGAATCATAGTATCAGCCTGTTGTGCCTCTTTGATCTGTTGTTTCAGAGTAGGTTTCACTTGCATTTCAGCTAACAGTCCAGCTAACAAGGATACTTTAAGTTGTACATTGTCTTTCCTCAAAGAGACAAGCATGTCTCGTTTAAAGCACACTAAAAAGTTGAACTCTGCTTTGTTTATGATTGGCGACGATGATTTTCTGCTTAGTGCATCAGTCACTACATTAGCCTTTCCCGGATGATAATCAATTGTACAATCGTAGTCCTTGATTAACTCCATCCAACGACATTGTCTCATATTCAACTCATGTTGTGAAAAGATGCATTTTAGGTTCTTATGGTCCGTGAAAATATGAATGTCTCTCCATAGAGATAATGTCTCCAGATCTTCAACGCATGAACCACCGCAGCCGATTCTAGATCATGTGTCGAATAATTTTCCTCATGTTTCTTAAGCTGTCGAGAAGCAAAAGAAATCACTTGTTTATCCTTCATCAACACACATCCTAGACCATTCTTAGAAGCATCACAGAATACAATATACCCCTTTCCCTGCTCAGGTAACACTAACACTGACGCACTTGTTAACCTTTCTTTCAACAACTGGAAAGAATGTTGACACTTGTCATTCCAGACAAAAGGAACGTCCTTCCTGGTTAACTTAGTTAGGGGTAATGTTATGGAACTGAAGTTCTTAATGAACCTCCTATAGTAGCATGCCAGTCCTAGAAAACTGTGTATCTCCGTTGGTGTCTTTGGTTGTTCCCACTCCAAGATAGAATCTACCTTTTTAGGATCAACACAGATACCTGAGGCAGATATTACATGTCCTTGGAAAGACACTTCTGATAACTAGAATTCACACTTGCTAAACTTGGCGTGTAGCTTGTGCTCTCTCAGCAAAGTCAGGGCCTGACGAAGGTGTTGCTCATATTGTCGAGCATCTCTACTGTAAATCAGGATGTCATCTATAAAGACTACTATGAATTGATCAAGGAATGGTCGAAAGATTATGTTCATGAGTTCCATGAATGCAGCTGGTGCATTAGTTAGTCCAAACGACATAACTATGAACTCATAGTGACCATACCTTATCCTAAAGGCTGATTTAGGTATGTCACTCTCCTTGATACGTAATTGATGGTATCCTGACCTCAGATCTATTTTAGAGAATATAGTTGCACCACACAACTAGTCAAACAAGTCATCTATCCTTGGAAGAGGATATTTGTTCTTTACGGTTACTTTGTTTAGATGTCTATAGTCGATGCATAATCACATAGACCTGTCTTTCTTTTTAACAAAAAGAACCGGAGCACCCCAAGGTGAAGTACTCGGTCGAATAAAACCTTTTTCAAGCAACTCATGTAACTGTTTCTTGAGTTCTGCCATCTCAACAAGTGCCATTCTATAAGGTGTTTGAGCTATTGGTTGTGTACCTGAGATTAGATTAATCTTGAAATCAATCTCTCGGGGTGGAGGAACACCTGGAAGTTCCTTAGGAAACACATCCTCAAACTCCCTAACAATCAGAACTTTAAAAAGACTAGGACTCTATGCTCTGGTATCTACCACATGTACCAAGAATGCTTCACATTCTTGTCACGTCAGTTTCTCAGTATCATTGTTGACACTAAACAGGTTGGAAGAATCTTTATGTCCCCCTGAAAGACCCATGTATCACCATTGTCTGAGAACATAGCCTGCTTGGAACCGCAATCCAAGACAACCTTATACTTTTCTAGGGTGTCCATCCCAAGGATTATGTTAAACCCATACATCTCAAGTGGTATAAGATCCACCTGAATGCTATGTTCTGAAAAAGAAAGAACACAGGGAGAACATACCTCCCACAACACTGTAGATCCAACTAATAGAGTTTCTAATAACAAGTTATCTGCTCTATGACTGACAGTCATATTGCACTCATGAATCACTTCTCAAGTGATAAAGGAATGTGTAGCACCCAGATCAATCAAAACAGATACAAAGCAGGATGAGGACATATCAGAATGAAATAATTCCATTTGACCTGTCACGACTCGTGGGTTGACCACTTCTTTTGGCTGATTCATAGCATAGAATCTTGTCGTTGTTGGTTGTCGACCACTCACCCTGTTGTTAGGTGCAGATGAACCAGCTTGGGACGCCTGTCCACGTCCTCATGTGCCACTGCTAAACTGTCACTTCTAAAAGCCTTGTTGACTCTACCTTGGTGGTTAGGTTACACTCACGTCTCTAGCTAGACAATCTTTCATCAGATGTCCCATCTTCTCACATTTATAACAGCTTCTGTTCTCCCATTATGGCCTAGATGGTCCTGTTACTGACATTGATGCTGAGTTGTGGGCTCCCTATGGTGGTAAACTACAGCCTCTACCCTTGTTGGATGTCCACTACGTCTGAGTATTGAACCTCGGTGGTACTGTTGGTGCAGAAAACCTTAGTTTCTTAAAACTTTTGGACCTCTATCCTTGGAACTGTGTATACACTTTCTTATTGTTGACTTGAATTTTCTCAGTCACAGACCTTTCTATCTGCCTAACTGACTCCACAAAGGTGGCAAACCTCTCTCTATTCTCTAGAGCAGATGCGGGTGTGGTCAAATCAGTGTTCAAACCCTTCTCAAAATGATGAATCCTCTCCTCATCTGTAGTATCCATGTGTGGAAAAAACCATAGAATCTCCATGAACTTAGATTCATACTCACTAATGCTCATTGCTCCTTGCCTTATCCGCTCAAACTGAGAAATTTTCTCATCCAGGTAAGTCTTGGGAAAATATCTACTAACAAACTCTCGTCGAAACTCTCTCCATTCAACCTCAACTCCTGGTTGTTTCTCTTCCTCAATGGCCCACTGATGGAGCTTCCACTTACGTGGAATTGCGTGCACCAACTAAAAATCCTAAAGATGGTAAGTCTTCAGGTTTAGCCTTGCTTATACTAGATTGAGAACTCCACCCACGTATGCTAGGATACGTGGAAGTCTTATCGTAGTATAGTTAAGGGTCGAATCCTCGGGACAACGGTCTTGTTGTGAACAACAAGATGAAAAATGTTAGAACTTCACTTAATCTCTTAATAGTAGGTACTTAGATCGAAAGGTTGGTTTGGTTGTTTTTAGACTAAGAACATGTAAAATAAAGTAAACAAGTAAATTTAAAGAAGTTAAACAATGATAAAAATCACTAGGGTGTGATCGGTTTTTCACCGCCACTACACATGGATCAAGACATGCAAAGTAAAACATAACCTGCAACAAGAGTTTAGTCAGTTAGTATCTTTGTAGACTTAGTTTCCTTTCGGAGAACTAGCTACAAGAAGTGTGGGAATGATGCAATTCCAGCCATCCCCGAACAAATGGTCAACTGCTTTGCATCATTCCCTTCTCAAAGTGTGTTCCTCGACTTACCAAAATTGTACTTTTATACGTCAACTGATTCCATTTCATAGTATGAAAGTACAACATTTGGAAGTGAGTTTACTCCACTTCTCGAAAGCACTCCTGGATACCGAAACAAGCACATGGTGGATACATGCACCAAGAACCAACATACAAACGAGTTTCAAATCTAATAGTACAAACGTAGACAATTCATACTAAAAGATAAAAGATAACACAAGTTGGTGATCAAGCAACAAGCATTCATTAAACGTTTGATGTTGAACTGAAAAGATATAAACTCTATATTACAAATATGGATTACATTTACATGATATGAAAACATGGGTAGCGGGGCTACTCCCCGCACCCTAGTGAGAAAGACTACTCGCTCATAACTAGGACAAAGAAGGAGGCAAGAAGAGAGAGAGAGAGCGTCATCCCCACAAAGGAGAGAGTAAAGTCAACCCCTTGGAGAGAGAGAGAGAGATGATCCACTAGCTTCACAGGTTGCTTGATGACGAGATCCCCTCTTCCCACCTTCTTTGGCAGAGAGAGAGAAAGCAGCTTTGAGATGGAGTGTGGGTCTCAGACCGGTAGCCCCTGGGCGGAGGATGGAAGTTGGATTTGCTCTGGAGTGATCGAGGCAGCCTCTGGACGTCTGGAAACTTCCTCCCCCCTTTTGGAGGACCCTTGGGGTCTTATTTATAGGTCTTAAGTGAAGTCCAAATGGTTTGGAGACCGTTTGGACCTTAAGACCATTTGGATCTCAAGACCGTTTGGACCTCAAGACTGTGTGGACCTCAAGATCGTTTGGACCTCAAGACTGTTTGAACCTCAAGACCGTTTGGACCTCAAGCGGTCTCGGGGCCGTGTGACTCCATGCGGTCTCAGGACCCTGTGACTCCATGCGGTCTCGGGACCGTGTGACTCCATGCGGTCTTGGGACCGATTAGCTTCATGCGGTCTCGGGACCCTGTGACTCCATGAGGTCTCGGGACCCTATGACTCCATGCGGTCTTGGGACCGATTGGCTTCATGCGATCTTGGGACCGTGTGACTCCATGCAGTCTCGGGACTGATTGGCTTCATGCGGTCTCGAGACCGTGTGACTCCATGCGGTCTCGGGACTGATTGGCTTCATGCGGTCTTGGGACCGTGTGACTCCATGCGGTCTCGGGACCGATTGGCTTAATGCGGTCTTGGGACCATGTGACTCCATGCGGTCTCGGGACCGATTGGCTTCATGCGGTCTTGGGACCGTGTGACTCCATGCGGTCTCGGGACCGATTGGGTCTTTTATGATTTTTTTGTGTCTTTTTTTGCAAATATAAAAGGTGAAAAGTTAGTCTAATAGTATATTTACAATAAGAGGGAATATTTAGGTATTATGTCTAATTCTAATTAAGAAAGGGTGTGGAAAACTAAAGAAAATACTAAGATAATCATCCCAAAATTGGAGGTTATCACCCACCAGTGGCCAACACTCCCTTTCAATAGATACACTGCATGCCTAACCTTCTCAGCTTCTGGGATATTAAGAATTTTGAAGGCCTTCTCCAGCCCAGTCAGCCACAAGTCTGCGTCTACTGGGTCAGCTGTACTAGTATAATCAATAGGTCCTACCCGTCGAAGTTGTTTAAAAGTCTTACCAGCTCCATGTCCCTCATTGGGAGCTGGTGCCCAAGGTACATGTGGTGGCATCCTATCCGCCATATGTGTTATTGTCGCCATGAACTGCCCAAACAGAGCATGGAAAGCTGGGTTTTCTACTGAAGCTTGGTCAAGATGGGGATTTTCAGGTACTAGTTCCTCTCTATCCTGATCCCTTGCACCTCCTCCTGGTGCAGCAACACTGCTTTCAGCAGCATGTTCTTCATGTGATCCAGCCATCTTCAAGCTTTACTTCTTCTCTTGAGAGCAGAAGTCACTATCAGATAAACTAGAAAACATTAGAACAGACTCTACGACCTTAATCCTATGTGTCTGTAGACTTAGTGAACCTTAGGCTCAGATACTAAAACTTTGTGATGATCCGACAACAAATCAGACTGTCACTGTGTAATTAATTGCAGAATTAACCATAATCAACAAAATAACAAAAAAATCTAAAAATTAAAACATTTTGCAAAGAGATCCAATTCCAAAAAACTCTTATAAATAGAACCAAGGTACTGTATACATTATAGTTCACATTGTACATACCATGTATCATCTCTTCTCGAGGAATATATTTACAACAGTTGCTTTGCCAAAACTATATATAAGCAACATAAAACCTCGAGGCATTTAAGCCAAAATCTCATATCGATCATGAAAACACTGAGTACTGACCCCAAGGACCTGAGAGTACAGAGACGACACATAGGACTCATATCTACAAGACACGACAGTCAGTATCTCCACCTGAGATGTTACTGTTGTCCCTGATGTTACTGTCCTTCCCCTGATGTATGGTCCCTACCTGCTCGTCCGCATCCACCTAAAAATGTTGGTGACCAATGGGGTGAGACCCATGTCCCAGTGAGAGATATAACTCTCTGCCAATAATATTATCATTGCAGATAAATAGTAATAAATTGAGCAGAGGATTCTTTATTATTAATAAGCAGGATAAAACACTATTTAAGCATAATAGAGCAATATCATCTTTTTAATAAGGAATATGAAGAACATGTATAACATTTATACATTTTAGAATACATTAAGCAATGTAACATAAACTAATGATTTCCATATTTTATCCTTAAGCAAATATGTTACACGGTTGATTACATTTTACAATCACACTTATGCCCTGAGGAGATGAGGTATACCACTCATACTCCAACCGACCACGGCAGCGTAAAGCATTGGTTCCATGTCTAGGTAAATGGAAGAGCCAGACTCCATGACCTCATCCATCTCGGTCAGTGTGAGACCACATGCAGGACATCTTGTGTCTATGCTAAATAGCTTTCCAGGGTATACTGGCAACTTTGCTATAGAGCTAGAATGGCGGTTGCACTCTCTTCACAATCGAGAGATTTCATGTTTATCTTACATCGATCCGACATTAAATATCATCGGGAGATTTGTGATACATCCATCCCGGCATATATAATGAAGGATTAAGAGATTTCGCGTTTATCTCACGTCAATCCCACATTAGGGCGTAAGGATATTCACGCCCATTACCCCCACATATTCAAAAATATGCCCTCCAAGAGATCCCATGGGAAAACCTGTTTCACCATCACCAGCTACTGATGATGATGGATCTATGGCCAGGGCTCTACATAATAAGATTTCACTTGATTAATTAAGTGCATTACCATATCCTTTTAGCATCAGCCAAGTTTTCAAACATGAATTATTATGACAATTGCTACAAAGAAAAGTGTAATACATCTATCAAGTACTCTTCAAAACTTTATAACACATTAAGATTTCAATCCCTTATCTCATTACCGGGAATTCTCATCCCTCAACAATATCATCATCATGATTACTGGATCTGGGTATTCAAACCCTTAGTTCATCACTGAACATTGTTATCAATTATCAGGTAACTATTACCTCTAGGTCATCTGACCAAGGTATTCTTAATACTTATTACACAAGTATCTCACATAGCTCACAAGGCACATTAACATCTTGTCACCTTTCACTAGGCAACAAATAATATAAAGGATCACAAGGCCCATTAAGCATTTTTATCAAATAAACATCATAGCTCATACCTATCTATGCTCATCAACTTATGATACCTAAATGGTTAGTACACTTGATAACAACCATATCAATTACATATCAACACCATGCAATACAAGGGTAACACCACTATTCCCTCATTAGGGTTAGGGTTTCCCATTCTTTATCAATTTAGGGTTTCTCATACCATTACCCGAAATTAGGGTTAGGGTTTCCCATTCTTTATCAATTAGGGTTTTTCATACCATTACCCAAAATAAGGGTTAGGGTTTCCCAGTCTTTATCAATTAGGGTTTCATGATCACATTATCAAAGATCAAACCCTAATTCATACTCTACGCTTATTAAAAGTATCAGTGTATGCACATTTCATGTTTATTACACAAGTGTGAATTTTTCTCTCATCCTCTCTAGGATGTTGATTACTCCATACTTTATTAAGTTGGCTCATCCTTTCACTAAATTACATGCACCTATGCTTATCATGGTGATCTCCAAATGGTTTGGGACCCTTTTTGACCTCTAAACGGGTTGGAACCATTTGGACTAAATTAGGTTGAAACCGTTTGCACTCTAAACGGTTTGAAACCATTTGGCCTATACAAAGTTGAAACCATTTGAACTCTAAACAGTTTGAAACCATTTGACCTAGATTAGTTTGAAACTATTTGATCACTAAACGATTTGAAACCATTTTACCTAGATTAGTTTGAAATCGTTTGGCCTCTAAAAATTTTTGAAACCGTTTGGCCTCTAACAATTTTGAAACTGTTTGGCCTCTAACAGTTTTGAAACCGTTTAATCATCCAAGGTTGAAACCGTTTGAACTTTAAACAGTTTGAAACTGTTTGGACATACATAGTTGAAACTGTTTGGTATTGTTGATCTAGAGGTGTGTGCTAAGATGATGTCATCATCATCAAGCTTTAGACCTCCATTTAACTGTCCATAAAACTGATGGATTCATCAATTACTCAAGAAAAATTTCGAGAAGAAAGGAAGATCAACATATATTGCAAGATTGAAATCAAATAATAATATCAATGGGTTCAAGTTATATAACCCGCCTTCAAAGCAACTTCAAAGCTCCAAGCTTTTCATCTTTAATGGTGAAGATAGCTCCTCCAATTATCCAAGGCACGTTCTCAACCCTTTTGATGTAAAAGATTTCCAAAGTTGAGCATTGGATGGAAGAGAGAAAAAAAGAAGAGTTATAACTCGATTTTAGCCTTCAACCCAAGGTTGAAGATGACCATGGATCTTACCTCAAGCTTGGGAAACGATCTCCTCCTTCTCCTTTGCTTCCTTGGCCTTTGGCCTAAGTGGGAAGTGAAAGTGTATTGCGAAAATAGCCTTTCAAGTAGTGGATAATTGAGTGTATATAATTGAATTCTTATGAGAGAGAAAGTAGGAGGGAAATCATCAACTTTCCTTGAAACATCCCCCCTACACTTCCTTGTCTCCGAAGCTATCCTTCTTATCTTCAAATTCCTTTGAATTATCCTTGAATTATAATCAACCATTTAGCTCCTTAATAAATATAATACTATTATCCATCAGCACCTTTATGTTAGTGGACATTACTTTTCAATTAAAAATGTAGGTAGATATTTTCACCTACTTGGGATTATCTTGGCACCTCCAAGGTGTTTTGGCCGTCATTACATTATGGAACTTCACCCAAAGCTTTTTATTTGATGGGCACTTCATTTAATTTATATATTTTTGCTACAAAATAACTTAGGATTTCAATTATGCTTATTTCTTGATTATTTTATTATCAAGAGTATCATTTCTCAAATATGGTTCAAACAAGATGGCCCTTTCTTTTTCTTTTCTATAAATGATACCAAGAGACGGTAGGGACACTCTTGAGGTGGTATTTTACATATTCAACCCTAGGCTTTGGGTAAATTACAAATTACACCAAAACTAGTATTCGATGTACAAGTATTATTCAAACAAGCCCCTTCTTGGAATTTAGGCTTCCACAAACCATACCTTAGCATCCTTCTCATTATTATGATGCTAAAGTACTTGAGGAACATTTATCATGCAACATTTTGCAAGGTAACCCCTTATATTGGGTAAATTGCACTTTAGTCCAAAATAAGCAAATATTACTTCAACATTATTCAAATAGGACCAAAATTGAAACATAAACTCTCCTTTAGTCTTAATTACTTTTTAAAAGATAAAGACAAGAATATAAATGACTTACTTAAGCAAAACTCCTAGGGTTAGGCCATAACACAGGTTAGGAATGTTACAATTATCCACCCCTAACAGGGATTTCGTCCCCAAAATCATCAAGAGAAAAGAGAAGGGTACTTCCTCCTCATATATTCCTCTAGCTCCCACGTAGCCTCTTCAATGCCATGATGATGCCAGAAAACTTTCACAAGAATTATGTCTTTCTTTTTCAACTTTTTGATTCTCCTATCAAGAATCATCATTGGTCCTTCTTCATAGGATATATCTTCATTTAAATCTACCTCCACAGGTTGCAATACTAACTCCGTATCAGGGTAACACTTTCTTAGCATGGATATATGGAATACTGGATGCAATCTATGTAGTTCAGGTGGCAATTCCAACTTATAGGCTACCTTTCCAATTCGTTCAGTGATTGGATAAGGCCCCATAAATCTAGGAGCTAACTTACCCCTCTTCCTAAATCTAAGAACACCTTTACAAGGTGAAACTTTGAGATATACTTTGTCTCCAACTTGGAATTCTAAAGGTCTTTGTCATTTATCAGCGTATGACTTCTATCTATCCTGTGTAGCCTTTAACTGTTGTTGTATTACTTTAATCTTTTCAGTTGTCTGTTGCACTAATTCAGGACCCAAAAGTTGGTATTCTCCTATTTCATACAAACACAATGGAGATCTACAACGTCTACCATATAATGCTTCATATGGTGCCATATCAATATTGTGCTGATAACTATTGTTGTAAGTGAATTCTATCAAGATCAAGTGTAGATCCCAACTTCCTACAAACTAAAGGACACATGCCCTAAGCAAATCCTCCAAGGTTTGTATAGTCCTATCAGATTGTCCATCCGTCTGGGGGTGAAAGGTGGTACTAAATCTTAACTGTGTACCCAATGCTTTATGTAGTTCTGGGTAAACCAACCACAAAGTCCATGGTCATGTGATCCCATTTCCACTGTGGTATAGGTAAAGGTTGCATTGTTCCTGCGGGCTTTTAGTGTTCAGCTTTAACATGCTGACACACTGGACACCACATAAAAAACTTAGCTACATCTTTCTTCAAACCAGGACACCAATACATATCTTTCAAGTTATGATATATTTTGGTGCTCCCTGGATGCATTGCATACATGGATGAATGAGATTCCTCCATGACTAACTTCCTTAAGTCATTGGCATCAGGTAATACCATCCTACCATGGTAATAGACTACCTCATCATCTGATTCATGAAAACCATCCCGTTTCTCACTACCATACTCTGACATGATCTGCTGAATCATAGTATCAGCCTGTTGTGCCTCTTTGATTTATTGTTTCGGAGTAGGTTTCACTTGCATTTCAACTAATAGTCTAGCTAATAAGGATACTTTAAGTTGTACATTGTTTTGCCTCAAAGAGACAAGCATGTCTCGTTTAAAGCACACGAAAGAGTTCAACTGTGCTTTGTCTATGATTGGCGATGATGATTTTCTGCTTAGTGCATCAATCACTACATTAGTCTTTCTCGGATGATAATCAATTGTACAATCATAGTCCTTGATTAACTCCATCCAACGACGTTGTCTCATATTCAACTCATGTTGTGAAAAGATATATTTTAGATTCTTATGGTCCGTGAAAATCTGGAATGTCTCTCCATAGAGATAATGTCTACAGATCTTCAACACATGAACCACCGCAGCCAATTCTAGATCATGTGTCAGATAATTTTCCTCATGTTTCTTAAGCTATCGAGAAGCAAAAGAAATCACTTGTTTATCCTTAATCAACACACATCCTAGACCGTTCTTAGAAGTGTCACATAATACAATATACCCCTTTCCCTGCTCAGGTAACACTAACACATGCGCACTTATTAACCTTTCTTTCAACAACTGGAAAGAATGTTGACACTTGTCATTCCAGACAAAAGGAACATCCTTCTTGGTTAACTTAGTTAGGGGTGATGCTATGGAACTGAAGTTCTTCATGAACCTCCTATAGTAGCATGCCGGTCCTAGAAAACTGTGTATCTCCGTTGGTGTCTTTGGTTGTTCCCACTCCAAGATAGATTCTACCTTTTTAGGATCAACACGGATACCTGAGGCAGATATTACATGTCCTAGGAAAGACACTTCTGATAACCAGAATTCACACTTGCTAAACTTGGCGTATAGCTTGTGCTCTCTCAGCAAAGTCAGGGCCTGACAAAGGTGTTGCTCATGTTTTCGAGCATCTCTACTGTAAATCAGGGTGTCATCTATAAAGACTACTATGAATTGATTAAGGAATGATCGAAAGATTATGTTCATGAGTTCCATGAATGCAGCTGGTGCATTAGTTAGTCCAAACAACATAACTATGAACTCACAATGACCATACCTTGTCCTAAAGGCTGATTTAGGTATGTCACTCTCCTTGATACATAATTGATGGTATCCTAACCTCAGATCTATTTTAGAGAATATAGTTGCACCACGCAACTGGTCAAACAAGTCATCTATCCTTGGAAGAGGATATTTGTTCTTTATGGTTACTTTGTTTAGCTGTCTATAGTCGATGCATAATCACATAGACCCATCTTTCTTTTTAACAAAAAGAACTGGAGCACCCCAAGGTGAAGTACTCGGTCGAATAAAACTCTTTTCAAGCAACTCCTGTAACTGTTTCTTGAGTTCTGTCATCTCAGCAAGTGCCATTATATAAGGTGTTTGAGCTATTGGTTGTGTACCCAGGATTAGATTAATCTTGAAATCAATCTCTCGGGGTGGAGGAACACCTGGAAGTTCCTCAGGAAACACATCCTCAAACTCCCTAACAATCAGAACTTTAGAAAGACTAGGACTCTCTGCTATGGTATCTACCACATGTGCCAAGAATGCTTCAAATCCTTGTTGTATTAGTTTCTCAGCTATCATTGCTGACACTAGACATGCTGGAAGAATCTTTCTGTCCCCTGAAAGACCCATGTATCACCATTGTCTGAGAACATAGCATGCTTGGAACCGCAATCCAAGACAACATTATACTTTTCTAGGGTGTCCATCCCAAGGATTATGTCAAACCCATGCATCTCCAGTGGTATAAGATCCACATGAATGCTATGTTCTGAAAAAGAAAGAACACAGTGAGAACATACCTCCCGCAACACTGCAGATCCAACTAATAGAGTTTCTAATAACAAGTTATCTACTCTATGACTGGCAGTCATATTGCAGTCATGAATCACTTCTCGAGTGATAAAGGAATGTGTAGCACCCAGATCAATCAAAACAGATACAAAGCAGGATGAAGACATATCAGAATGAAATAATTCCATCTGAACTGTCATGACTCATGGGTTAACCACTGCTTCCGGCTAATTCATAGAATAGAATCTTGTCGTTGCTGGTTATCGACCACTCACCCTGTTGTTAGGTGCAGATGAACCAGCTTGGGATGCCTGTCCACATCCTCGTGTGCCACTACTAAACTATCGCTTCTGAAAGCCTTATTGACTCTGCCTTGGTGGTTGGGTTACACTCACGTCTCTAGCTAGACAATCTTTCATCAGATGTCCCATCTTCCCACATTTATAATAGCTTCTGTTCTCCCATTGTGGCCTAGATGGTCCTGTTACTGACATTGATGTTGAGATGTGGGCTCCCTCTAGTGGTAAACTATGACCTCTACCCTTGCTGGATGTCCACTGCGTCTGAGTATTGAACCTCAGTGGTACTGTTGGTGCAGAAAACCTTGGTTTCTTAAAACTTTCAGACCTCTGTCCTTGGAACTGTGTATACACTTTCTTACCATTGGCTTGACGTTTCTCAGTCATGAACCTTTCTATCTGCCTAACTGACTCCACAAAGGTGGCAAACCTCTCTCTATTCTCTAGAGCAGATGCGGGTGTGGTCAAATCAGTGTTCAAACCCTTCTCAAAACGATGAATCCTCTCCTCATCTGTAGTATCCATGTGTGGACAAAACCATAGAAGCTCCATGAACTTAGCTTCATACTCACTAATGCTCATTGGTCCTTGCCTTATCCACTCAAACTGAGAGATTTTCTCATCCAGGTAAGTCTTGGGAAAATATCTACTAACAAACTCTCGTCGGAACTCTCTCCATTCGACCTCAACTCCTGGTTGTTTCTCTTCCTCAGTGGCCAACACTCTCTTTCAATAGATACACCGCATGCCTAACCTTCTCAGCTTCTGGGATATTAAGAATTCTGAAGGCCTTCTCCAGCTCAGTCAGCTACAAGTTTGCATTTGTTGGGTCAGTTGTACCAGTGTAATCAATAGATCCTACCCGTCGAAGCCATTCAAAAGTCTTGCGAGCTCCATGTCCCTCATTGGGAGCTGGTTCCCTAGGTACAGGTGGTGGCATCCTATCCGCCATATGTGTTATTGTCGCCATGAACTGCCCAAATAGAGCATGGAAAGCTGGGTTTTCTATCGAAGCTTGGTCAAGATGGGGATTTTCAGGTACTAGTTCCTCTCTAGCCTGTTCCCTTGCACCTCCTCCTGGTGCAGCAACACTATTTTCAGCAGCATGTTCTTCGTGTGATCCAACCATCTTCAAGCTTTACTTCTTCTCCTGAGAGCAGAAGTCACTATCATATAAACTAGAAAACACTAGAACAGACTCAATGACCTTAATCCTATGTCTCTGTAGACTCAGCGAACCTTAGGATCTGATACCAAAACTTTGTGATGATCCGACAACAAATCATACTGTCACTGTGTAATTAATTGTAGAATTAACCATAATCAACAGAATAACAAAAAAATCTAAAAATTAAAACATTTTGCAAAGAGATCCAATTCCAGGAAACTCTTATAAATAGAAGCAAGGTATTGTATACATTATAGTTCACATTGTACATACCATGTACCATCTCTTCTCGAGGAATATATTTACAATAGTTGCTTTGCCAAAACTATATATAAGCAACATAAAACCTCAAGGCATTTAAGCCAAAATCTCAAATCGATCATGAAAACACTGAGTACTGACCCCAAGCACCTGAGAGTACAGAGACGACACATAGGACTCATATCTACAAGACACGACAGTCAATATCTCCACTTGAGATGTTACTGTTGTCCCTGATGATGCTGTCCTTCCCCTACTGCATGGTCCCTACATGCTCATCCGCATCCACCTAAAAATTTTGGTGACCAACGGGGTGAGACCCATGTCCCATCGAGAGATATAACTCTCTTCCAATAATATTATCATTGTAGATAAATAGTAATAAATTGACCAGAGGATTCTTTATTATTAATAAGCAGGATAAATCACTGTTTAAACAGAATAGAGCAATATCATCTTTTTCATAAGGAATATGAAGAACGTGTATAACATTTATAAATTTTAGAATACATTAAGCAATGTAACATAAACCAATGATTTCTGTATTTCATCCTTAAGCAAATATGCTACACGATTGATTACATTTTACAATCACACTTATTCCCTGAGGAGATGAGGTATACCACTCATACTCCAACTGACCACGGAGGCGTAAAGCATCGGTTCCATACCTAGGTCAATGGAAGAGCCGGACTCCATGACCTCATCCGTCTCGGTCGGTGCAAGACCACATGCAGGACATCTCGTGTCTCTGCTAAATAGCTTTCCAGGGTATACTGGCAACTTTGCTATAGAGCTACAATGGCAGCTGTACTCGCTTCGCAATCGAGAGATTTCATGTTTATCTCATATCAATCCGGCATTAAATATCATCGAAAGATTCGTGATACATCCATCCCGGCACATATAATGAAGGATTGAGAGATATCATGCTTATCTCACGTCAATCCCACATTAGGGCGTAAGGATATTCATGTCCATTACCCCCACATATTGAAAAATATGCCCTCCAGGAGATCCCGTGGGAAAACCTGTTTCACCATCACCAGCTATTGACGATGATGTATCTATGGCCAGGGCTCTACATAATAAGATTTCACTTGATTAATTAAGTGCATTACCATATCCTTTTAGCATCAACCAAGTTTTCAAATGTGAATTATTATGACAATTGCTACAAAGAAAAGTGTAATACATCTATCAAGTACTCTTCAAAACTTTATAAAACATTGGGATTTCAATCCCTTATCTCATTACCGGGAATTCTCATCCCTCAACAATATCATCATCATGATTAATGGATCTGGGTAGTCAAACCCTTAGTTCATCACTGAACATTGTTATCAATTATCAGGTAACTATTACCTCTAGGTCATCTGACCAAGGTATTCTTGATACTTATTACACGAGTGTCTCACATAGCTCACAAGGCACATTAACATCTTGTCACCTTTCACTAGGCAACAAATAATATAAAGGCTCACAAGGCCCATTAAGCATTTTTATCAAATAAACATCATATCTCATACCTGGCTATGCTCATCAACTTATGATACCTGCATGGTTAATGTACTTGATAACAACCATATCAATTACATATCAACACCATGCAAAACAAGGGTAACACCACTATTCCCTCATTAGGGTTAGGGTTTCCCATTCTTTATCAATTTAGGGTTTCTCATACCATTACCTAAAATTAGGGTTAGGGTTTCCCATTCTTTATCAATTAGGGTTTCTCATACCATTACCCGAAATTAAGGTTAGGGTTTCCCATTCTTTATCAATTAGGGTTTCATGATCACATTATCAAAGATCAAACCCTAATTCATACTCTACACTTATTAAAAGTATCAATATATGCACATTACATGTTTATTACACAAGTGTGAATTTCTCTCTCATCCTCTCTCGGATGTTGATTACTCCATACTTTATTATGTTGGCTCATCCTTTCACTAAAGTACATGCACCTATGCTTATCATGGTGTATTGAGTTTATTACTTTCATAAGCATCAAATGACAATCACTCTAAGTGTACTATTCACCTAAGTACTTTAGAAGTACTTCCATTATAATTAACCTTGAGATACTTTACAAACACTCATAGGGTTGTTTGCCCTTACATGGTTTTGAGACTATTTGGTCTCTAAATGGTTTGAGATTATTTAATCTTCAAACGATCTTGAAAACCCCTTTAACCTTCAAACGGTCTTGAGATCCTTTTGACCTTCAAACGGTCTTGAGATCCTTTTGACCTTCAAATGGTCTTGAGATCCTTTTGACCTTCAAATGGTCTTGATTTCTTTGATCTCCAAACGGTTTGGGACCCTTTTTGACCTCTAAACGGTTTGGGACCGTCTGGACTAAATTAGGTTGAAACCGTTTGCACTCTAAACGGTTTGAAACCATTTGGCCTATCCAAATTTGAAACCTTTTGAACTCTAAACGGTTTGAAACTGTTTGACCTAGATTAGTTTGAAACTGTTTGATCACTAAACGGTTTGAAACCATTTGACCAAGATTAGTTTGAAACTATTTGACCTCTAAACGTTTTTGAAACCGTTTGGCCTCTAACGGTTTTGAAACCATTTGGCCTCTAATAGTTTTGAAGCCATTTAGCCTCTAACAGTTTTGAAACTGTTTAATCATCCAATGTTGAAACTGTTTGAACTTTAAACGATTTGAAACTGTTTGGACATTCATAATTGAAACCGTTTGGTATTGTTAATCTAGAGGTGTGTGCTAAGATGATGTCATCATCATCAAGCTTCAGACCTCCATTTTTACTGTCCATACAACTGATGGATTCATCAATTACTCAAGAAAAATTTCGAGAAGAAGGGAAGATCAACATATATTGTAAGATTGAAATCAAATAATAATATCAATGGGTTCACGTTATATAACCCACCTTCAAAGCAACTTCAAAGCTCCAAGATTTTCGTCTTTAATGGTGAATATAGCTCCTCCAATTATCCAAGGCACATTTTCAACCCTTTTGATGTAAAAGATTGCCAAAGTTGAGCATTGGATGGAAGAGAGAAGAAAAGAAGAGTTATAACTCGATTTTAGCCTTCAACCCAAGGTTGAAGATGACCATGGATCTTACCTCAAGCTTGGGAAATGATCTCCTCCTTCTCCTTTGCTTCCTTGGTCTTCGTCCTAAGTGGGAAGTGAAAGTGTATTATGAAAATAGCCTTTTAAGTAGTGGATAATTGAGTGTATATAATTGAATTCTTAGGAGAGAGAAAGTAGGAGGGAAATCATCAACTTTCCTTGCAACGTGCCCCCTTCACTTCCTTGTCTCTGAAGTTATCATTATTATCTTCAAATTCCTTTGAATTATCCTTGAATTATAATCAACCATTTAGCTCCTTAATAAATATAATACTATTATCCATAACACCTTTATGTTAGTGGACATTACTTTTCAATTAAAAATGTAGGTAGATATTTTCACCTACTTGGGATTATCTTGGCGCCTCCAAGTTGTTTTGGCCGTCATTCCATTATGGAATTTCACCCAAAGCTTTTTAGTTGATGGGCACTTCACTTAATTTATATATTTTTGCTACAAAATAACTTAGGATTTCAATTATGCTTATTTCTTGATTGTTTTATTATCAAGAGTATCATTTCTCAAATATGGTTCAAACAAGATGCCCCTTTATTTTTATTTTCTCTAAATGATACCAAGAGACAATAAGGACACTCTTGAGGTGGTATTTTACATATTCAACCCTAGGTTTTGGGTAAATTACAAATTACACCAAAACTAGTATTCAATGTACAAGTATTATTCAAACAAGCTCCTTCTTGGAATTTAGGCTTCCACAAACCATCCCTTAGCATCCTTCTCATTCTTATGATGCTAAAGTACTTGAGTAACATTTATCATGTAACATTTTGCAAGGTAACCCCTTATATGGGGTAAATTGTACTTTAGTCCAAAACAAGCAAATATTGCTTCAACTAGGACCAAAATTGAAACATAAACTCTCCTTTAGTCTTAATTACTTTTCAAAAGGTAAAGACAAGAATATAAATGACTTACTTAAGCAAAACTCCTAGGGTTAGGCCATAACCCAGGTCAGGGATGTTACAATTATGCCCTGAACCCACATGAGGTATACCACAACATGTGCAAGAATCGCAGCAAGCTACGATCTCACTGTACAAGGCTTAGAAGCATGCCTGGGTTCCTAAGCCTATATCTCGAGTAAGACCCCGTATGCAGCGGGCCTTGGCACGTCTGCCTCTCGACGGCTCATGGGAGCGGTCGGATATCTCAGACTCCACCTCTCAACCTGGGTACTTAGGAGGTGAGTCAAAGCCCTCAGGCTTATTGTGCATCAGTGGACCTACTAACCACTGATCATTCAACAAGTAACTCAGGTACCACCAGCATCCCCAGTTGGTGTTGGGTACCACACAACTGTAAGGAGTCTGCCCTACTGGTCAAGACCCCTGCACCCTACTAGTGCACTCCAGCTTACCTCGATCTGGACTACCTCCAGTCGGGAAGTTGTTTCCTCCTCATAGTGCATGCCTTATCCTGTAAGGATTCTACAGTGTTCTGGACATCTAAATGTCTAATTCACTCTTTACATTCACAATTCAATCACCACATCAACATATCTTAGTTTAGCTTTATAAACCATTCTTTTCATAGACCATCTGATAACATTTACCACAACTAAACTATTAAGCATCACCACATCTCATACTGAGAACATTGATATCACAATACTTGATTCATTGAACACTCTATCCTTAGGGTTTCATTTACCTCATTTACTTATCACATGGCTCTCATAAGGATTTCATGTGACATAAACATTCACTAAATAAAGATTGCTTTCAACAGATCATATACAATCAATATATGTATGGAACCTTGGAACTGAGCTCATTCACTGAGATATCATGCACCAAGAATAAAATTGAATAAATAAAGTCTATCATGTCAAGAAAATCCCTTCAAATAGATTTCATGATATCTATTCACAAATATCCAACTTTCCTCGCATCTAAGGTTTCACCCTCTTTACTAAGATATCAAACAAACACTATTCACCTTAAACGAAATCCAAGATAGTATCTGACATATATGTACTACACATTCAGATACACAATCATTCATAACCAAAGGGATCTAGATAAACAAATTTCTCTATTTAATTATATAACAATTTCAGCCATAGACAAATTCCCTATATTTCAGTTTAATCTTATAACCTCTGCGAATACTTAGGAAATTCTCATTAGGATGTATTGTATACATTTATAATATGATTTTATCATCTAAAATTCATTCAAATAGAGGAAGAATCCATTTCATATCATTTTGCAACAACTTAGATCAAACAGACAATTCAGGGTTTGTAGTTGCATACCAAGCAATTAAAGATTATGGATGATTTAACCAATTTTCATGCAATATACTTTTTAAAGGAAGTTCCCACTCACCCTAAGGTGCGAAAACCCCTTAAAAACGTAGTTCATCCCTGAAAATTTCAATCTCATACCAAATCCCTAGCAATTCACCCGATTCTTCTTTCTTTCAACTCGAAAATCCTAAAAATGAGGGAGTAAAAGAAAGAGTGAGAAAAGGGGAAGATTTGATGTGATTTCAAATCAAATCAGGGGAGGGATGGAATCTTGACATGTGAGAGAATATTCACCATTAAAGTCTATGCAAAGAAGCTAAACTTACTTGATTTCATCATATCTTGGATAGAGAAACCCTAGGTCAACATCTCCACCACTTTCTCTTCTCAAAACCCTATCTATCCTCTCTCTCAAGAATTTCGTTTCTTTGATAGGAAGGATGAGTTATGAGAGATCCTTATGTGTTAGGTTAGTGATATAGATGAATTGAGGTGCTTAGAACATTTGCAAACAAGCCTCTCAATGTATTTTTATTTTGCTCAGACTGGTTGGTCGGCAGAGTTATAAACTCGACCGAAGCCACACATTTTAGAACTCAAACCTCATTAAAAAATTATTAAACTTTAACAAAATGTCTCAAATTGAGTTTATAAGTTACATTAAAAATTTTAGATCATTTGGATTTATAAATAAATAAATAAAAATCAAATACTACACTACTATATTACAATCAACATCATGGTTAGTTGAGTTTGCCCTTCACAGAACTCGACCGACACCCCTCTCTGTAGGGATTAAAAATCATCCAAAAATTACACCAATTTAATAGGGTGTCTATAATGGAGTTTAACAGCTAAAATTAAAATTTGAGATCAATTTGATATACCAATAAAAAGATAAAATTCAATTTCCACACTACTATATCAATATGAAAATATGATGAGTCGAGTTTGAAACTTGACCAATAAATAGATCAGAACATTCTTCAAAAATTCTGATATTTTTCAAGAGTATTCGAATTTGATATATACAAATCATATCCAAATTTGAATTAAATCATAGTTACACATAAAATACTAAAAATCATTTAGTGAGACACTATACTTATCAAATTCTGTATTCATATGTCATCAAAACCCTAATTTGGGCCGATTAGGATTTCCAAATCTTAACCATAATTATATGAATCAAAGTATGATTAAACCTTATCATTATATTTAAAATATCAAAAATTAAGTACCATCACTAATCAAGCTTTAAACAATGATCAACTTAGTTAAGCATACAATCATCCAAGTAAACCCTAATTTACTGATTAAGCTCAGATACAGTCATAACAACATGACTCAGGACTGGCGTGCCACAAGCCCATCTGGGCCCAATCTACTGGAGGGGTTATGGCCCCGATACCATTTTTAAAGCTTGGGCCCACTACCTAGGGTTATAGTAGAGTTTTAGGAATGATGACTGGCCCCACAGACCACCATTAGCTTTAACTGCGTGCTTTTTCCTCACTCACACACAAGCCATGATAATATTCCCGACTGGTCACCCATCCTAGTATGACTCTGGGCTGAGCACACTTAACCATATAGTTCTTTAGTGATGGGTTTCCTAAAAAGGAGGACACCTTGGTGATATGGGTAGTCCAATCATTCCTGTTAAGATAATTTTATCCGAGGCCTCAAATCCTGAGACGTTATAGTATCTCATAGACTCAACATGTGCTTAATATGTTCTTTCAAAGTAATGCGACCCTTAGTGCCTACAACAATATTCATGTTACTAAGGTAATGCCCATAGATTACAAGTATTTTTTCTTGATTTGGACATGTACATATATCAAAGTTTTAACTACAATTTGGTTAATAGTTAGCACATTTTATGGAAACATATTAATGTGACTAATTCTTGATTTAAATGGAGATAAATCCTTGGATTCATGCATAGAAAAAATGGTGAGTCAAATATAAATGTGTGGCTAGTTTGATTTTCATGTTCTTATTTTGGATGAATATCATGTTGTCACTTTTGGTTGAATCACTTCAATGGTCTCGGTCCACCTGTTTCAAAAGAGTTGATACAATCACAACCATCCTACTGGTTTGGTGATGTAAACATTTACCATAACACATATGGATGTAAGAGTCACACTAATGATACTAGATATTTTCAATTGGTATAAATCACCTAAATGATCTAACCAATAAGAAATATAAATGCTATGAATAAGAGTTTAAGTTATTGCTTTCTCGACAATGAATATGTCATAAACATTTAAAACAAGATACATACCACAATTCTACACCCACTTTTACATATGAAAAATACATCCAAATTGTGTGTTACACATTTTATACAAACACAATACATGTTTTACACCCAATTAGTACAAAAAACAACACACACCACTGCAACAATAATTTGACCATTGGAGATTATTTTAGACCGTTATTTAGCATTGACCGATAACATTTTTTTGCAGCACACATGTATACAGGGAGCAACAGAAGAAATATAAACGTCCTATACAAAAACTATTAGACTTGTAATGACTACTTATAGCAGTTATTCATCTATTGGCCCACAATATATATATTTTCTGTAGTACATGTTTACATGAAGAGTAATACCAAACATGTACATGAAATATACACGTTCGATACACAAATCTTGAACCATTAATGACTGATTTGTTTCAGAGTTTGTGCATCACACTACCTTAAATAATCGTACAAAGGTTCACAATTGGTCTCTATAAGCGGAAGCATTTATGTTCCGTCGAAGGAATTGATGGTCAAGATATTAACTAGAAATAATTATACTAAACAAAAAGTAGGAAAGAGAGATTGTCTTCCCCCAAACTTCTAAAAGACACGAGTCCTAGATATATTATTATGAGTGCTCATGCCACTTCGTTAATGCTATTTTCATAATGTTAGTGCTTTAACAATGTCTAATTTTTGTCTTATAACCCCTTTTATAATAAATAATTTATGTAAGAAAAAATTACGGTTATCTTTTTTTTTTTTTGGGTAAGTCAGGAGATCTTCTTATTCAACCCACTCTCCTCTAGCAGGCATTAGACGAATATTTAAGACATTATCAGCTACATAGCAAAATTTGGTAGGACTCCTACCATTACATAAGGGGAAGGGGGTAGGTAGACCCACAGGGTCGAGGGGAGGGTTCGTATAAGAACGACCCTCCTTGAAATGTCTTAGGTGGTGTTTGGCTAGGTTATCTGCCAGGATAGTATGTTTCCTTAGCCGATGCACAATATGTATCTTAGGGTTTCTGTTGATATTATCTTCAATAGACTGGATCCAGCTGTTCAAAGCAGGGAATTTCCGCGGATGTCCTTCAATAGCTTCCAAGGCTCGAGCACTATCAGTAACGATGAAAGTATTAATATCATCAGAATTGGGCGTAGACCTCACCGCCAACTCGATCGCCCGCAATTCAGCTTCAGTCACAGACTCAACATGAACAAGGTTAGCAAACCCACCAGCCCAGCACTTGTTCTCATCCAGAGACGCGACAGCTAT
This sequence comes from Alisma plantago-aquatica, assembly GCA_963693085.1. NCBI lineage: Eukaryota > Viridiplantae > Streptophyta > Magnoliopsida > Alismatales > Alismataceae > Alisma > Alisma plantago-aquatica. Next base: position 1,431,805,197 of record OY856410.1, on the reverse strand, counting down.
AGCAGCCTCCTTTCCTTTAACAGCAGCGTCAACATAGCAAATTATGACATGATCCGGAATGCTTGTGTTCTCGTGATCCTCGTCTGCGTGGTTGTTTTTAGCTGACTCCTTCCTGTATCTAGCCGTGAGGATTTTATTCCAGAGATCGTTGAACTGAACAAGTTGTTTAGTTGTACCAACAGGAACCGTATCGAACACTGCCTTATTTCTAGTCTTCCAGATAATCCAGCAGGCTACAGAAAACTGTGCCGGGTGATCTCCCTTTACTTGCAAGTGATGCATGAGCCATTCTTGGATGGTAATAAATGGCTGATCGGGTGGGTTGGTGAGATTAAGTCTGAGCCAAACTTCCTGTGCATTAGGGCATAGCCAAAGGGCATGCAGAGCGTCTTCCTCATAGGCTTCGCATCTGGGACAGATAGAGCAATCTGTAAACTTCCTTTGTCTCCGTCTGACATTGGTCATAATAGCCTCATGAGCGACCAACCAAATAAAGGTTCTGATTTTGTTTGGTACCTGCAAATTCCAGATTAAGTGCCACAGCTTATTATGGGGGGACTGGTTATCATTCCGGATGATGTCGTAAGCAGCAGATACATTATACTCGCCATTGTCATTATGCATCCAGCTCCAAGTGTCTTCTCCCTTGCTCATAGCAGGAACTGGGAGGTCCATGATACGGTTAACACAGGCAGTAGGGAGGTAGCTAGACAGAAACTCCTTGTCCCAATTTCCGTTGAGGTCTCTTAGGCAATCAACAGTAAGGTCGGCAATGTCAGTGCCAATAGGATGAGTACAGTTAGCCCCCAGGTCTTTGAAACCAGGGACCCAATGGTCCTTCCAGACCAGCGTCGTAGTCCCATTGTTAATTGTTTTGATGCAATTATCTTTAATGAAGTCAAGCCCCTTATATATACTTCTCCATACTGGGGTCGCCCTCCTGCTAGAGTGCTCATTATAGTTCTTATATTTGTGCCGCATCCCCTCTACCCAGAGCGAATTTTTGTAGTTCAGAAACCTCCAGCCATTCTTCCAGATGAGCGCCTTGTTCCAGTCGGCCATGGACTTGATGCCCAGTCCTCCATTGCTCATTGTAGTAGTCACTTTGCTCCATGCAACTAGGGAGACAGGATTCTCTTTTTGACAACCACCCCAGATAAAATTGCGGGTAATTCTATCTAGCTTGCTGCAGATGGACATGGGAATAGTGGCAGTTTGCATTACGTAGGTTGGGAGGGTCGTCATCACCGATTTGGCAAGGCATATCCGCCCCGCCAAGGATAGAGTCCTAGCCGTCCAGCCATTTGCCTTAGATTCCAGGTTGTTAGCAAGGAAAGAATAGGTGTGTTTGCTCACTTTTTTGTGCAAAAGGGGTACACCCAGATACTTGCCGAGGTCGTCGGTTTCCATGATCCCACTGGTTCTACAGATAGCTGATCTAGTGCCGCTACTAACAGAGCTTGCAAAGTAAATCTTAGACTTTTCAATCGAGATTTTCTGGCCCGATGCTGCCTCGAACCTCTTGAAGCATTGGTTTATGATAGTCATCTGTTCCAGAGAAGCTTTAGCGAAGATGACAATATCGTCGGCGAAACTGATGTGGGAAATGTAGGGTCCCTGTTGAGAGATCTTGATTGGGTTCCATTGTTTTGCCTCCACAGCCTGGTTGATTAGCTGCGTTAGACGCTCCATGCACAGAACAAACAGGTACGGGGCCAGCGGGTCGCCTTGTCTGAGACCTCTGGAGGTTTTAAAAGGTGGGAGAGACTCCCCATTGAGAATGATACTCGTGTTACCAGCTGAAAGCGAATTCATGATATAGGATTTAATATGTGGAGGCCAGGTCATCTTATTTAAGGTGTTCTCGATGAAATTCCATGACATTCTATCATATGCTTTGGAAAGATCCACCTTAATGGCCATATAGGGAGCACTCGTTTTGCGCCTCAGGTTATGTATGATCTCCTGGACAACGATGATATTGTCAGAAATACACCTTCCCGGAATGAAGCTCGCCTGCACCGGAGAAACCCACTGAGACATGTATCTTTTGATTCTGCCCACTATAACCTTGGAAGCCAGCTTGAGACAGGCATTATTTAACATAATCGGTCTGAGTTGGCTGCAATTAGTAGGATGTTTCACTTTTGGTATAAGCACAATGCTTGCATCCGCGACTGTGCTCGGAATCTCATTGCCATTTATCATGCTTCTAATCGAAGTGAGCAGGGACTGTTTAACAGTCTTCCAGTTCGACTTGATGAAATGCATATCTGTACCATCGAGCCCTGCTGCCTTGAATGGATTTGCCTGTTTAACAATTTTCCAGATCTCCGTCTCAGTAGTCACCGCGCCCAACATGCGCAATTGGCGAGATGTGAGAGCTTTGAACCTAGCAGGAATGTCATTCATGGTGGTAGTGTTCGGAGGCTTTGTTTCGGTGAACATGCTTTCAAAGTGATTAAAGATTAGCAATTTCAACTCAGTGCTGTTGGAGATCCAGTTCCCCTCGTTGTCTTTAAGGCTAGTGATGTTATTAAGTCTGCGTCTATTGTTGACATAAGCATGATAAAACTTGGTGTTACTATCACCATTCTCAATCCAGTTAATGTGGCTCTTCTATTTCCAATTTTCTTCCTCTTTCAGCATGAAGTTTTGCAGCTCATTCTCGAGCTTGTGGCACTGCCGGTCGTGTTCTTCAGTGTATGACCTTTCCATCCCCCGTTGTAGATTGGCTATTTCGTTGATGAGCTTTTGCTTGGTTTTGTTCTGGTCGTTCCTCAACCTGTTGTCCCATTTGGTAATATGTTCTTTAGCATTGCATATAGCAGTATGGAATGGGGCGTAGGGGTTCCAGTGCAGATCCAGAATGTTGCGAAAGCTTGGCTCCTGCGTCCAAGAAGCTTTGGTTCTAAACCGTGCGGTACTCTTCCTCCGTGCAGTACTCAGAAGTCCGACAGGGTTGTGATCGGAACCTATCCTAGGGAGGTTCTCACATATAACATAGGGGTACTCTTGAATCCATTCCCTGTTTGCCAAGGCGCGGTCAAGCCGTTCATGTAGAAGCCCTTTTTTGTAGGTGAAAGCGTAGCCTGTGCTACCAATATTAGCAAGGCCCGCCTGGGTAATTGCCATGCTGAATCTCACAGCTTCAGAGACATTGAACCTCTTACTTCCTATCTTCTCATCCGGGTTTAACATACAGTTGAAGTCGCCTATAGTAACCCAAGGCTTATCGATCGATTTGCTGAGTCTAATCAGGTGTTCCCAAAGGACAGGGCGCCCTCCAGGGTTAGGGGAAGCGTAGACGAAGGTACAAAGAGTCTTATTGTTAATACAGCAGTGGATGAAATACTTGTGACTCTCCAGAATCTGGATTTCACAATCGTCATCATTCCAGAGTAACCATATACCGCCTGAAAACCCATTGGCCTCTACTCTATGTGAGCTAGCGAAACCAATGTCCTGGATAGCAGATTGCGCCTCCTTGCCCGAGATGCGGGGCTCAAGAATGGAAACAAGCTTCACTTTGTGTTTAACAACCAGATTTTTGATGATTTGCCTAGCTGCCGGCTTTCCGGCACCTCTTATATTCCAAACGATCGTATTAATCATAGAGAGGTTTGGGTGGATGGAGGGGTTCCTCCGTCAGTAGCCTCAGTCTCCCGCCGCGATCTATTCCTGGTAACATACTGATGTTCTGTTTGTGGACTGCTCGTGTCGAGCTGATGCATCTTCTCTTTTGCTTTCCTTCCTTGCAGAGCAGGTTTTCCGGTTCCATTGTTAGGATTAGATTTATCCGCTGTTGGCCTAACTTCCTCGACTACGATATGGGTAGTTCTGTTTGGTGTAATAGTGTGGATGTCTGTTCTCCCCTCGATGACCTCATTACCTATAGGTCTGACGACGGTGTGCTTTGGATTGGCCTCCGTAGCAGGTTGCGCCTCTTTCTCTGGAATACGATCCTCATTTGTCTTTTTGGTTGACACATCAATGTCTTCGTTTCTTCTTTGCTTCTTCCTCCAGGCTTTGGGTCCACGGGCATCAGCAGGATATGCTGGCGCATGTTTTTCTTCACTGGTATTCTCCTTCTCGATGGCTTTCCCGTCCTCCTCACTGTCTAAGGCCTGGAACTTGTTGGCCGACGCCCTGGTTTTCTTTGGTTCGTTATTCCGTTGTGGTCTCCGGGCCATCACATTCCTACCATAGTACACCTGCCATTTTTCCCCTTCCTCTAACCATCTAACCCCCGCTTCATCTTCATTCGGTTCTGCGGCGGCCTGATGTGGGTCTGTGTCCTTCCCCTTGCAGTCAGCCTCGGCATGACCTAATCTACCACACTTTAGGCACATGTCCGGCAGCGACTCATATTCAATCTTATACTCCCGACCATTTATCAGTATAGCAGGATGGATGGGTTTAGTTGTGTCGAGTTCTACTGCAATACGCGCAAACCTGCTTCTTGTGCGATTCGTAGAGTGATCATCCACCCTGACGAGTCGTCCAATAGCTTGGCCGATGGTGTTGAAAATCTCTCTATTATAGTAGTGAATAGGGAGTCCTACGACTCGGATCCACGTTACAATGTGGCTTGGGAGTCCCTTTGATGGTTCGAAGTATCCATCCCATGGCCAAACAACAAGACAGCCTCCGAAGAGGGACCATGGTCCTTTAGTTAACACGTTTTCTTGATCAATTTTGCTGTAGAATTGGACAGCATAATGTTGTTCAGCGAGCTCGTATAGTTCAAACCGGGCTACCGGTTTCGAGAGAAGCTTCAACCGTTCGGACATGGTAAGGAAACCGACGTGTCTATCGATCAACTTGACGATCACAGCATACTTGAAAGGTCTGCTCATTATTTCTTCTGCCTCCGGTGCGACGAAAATTTCTGGAAAGCCTCGTTCACATACCAGTTCGATGTCTTCAGGGTTGATTAACTCTTCCGGCTCATCGTCAATGAAGAAGGGGTCCGACGCCGCCCCCCCTCCCTCGCTGTTTCCGGTGACGGCTTGTTTGAAAGACTTTACAGGGATCGGAACTGGGACTTCCGAAGTAATAGGAGCACTGTCCGCTTCGCCGCCTGTATCTACCTCCATATGGTTTACATCGCCGGTATCTGTTTCCTCGCCCCTCATCCCAGCATACGTTAGTTTGAGCCCGACCTTCTGCAAACTCGCCGGACTCCCCGGTCTGGTTGTCGGTAATTCTCTATTCGCGTTGCTCTTGGGACCCCGCCGTCATCTTCTAGGGTTTTCCGTAACTCACTTGTCGCGTCGCCCCCCGATCGCCCCTCTTGCGCCGTCATATTCTGTAATCAATCCTTTTTCAGATAAAAATTATTACGGTTATCTTAATCCTTTATCAATGTTCTTTTATATGATTTTTTGATAGGGTAGAATCTAGAGAGAAAAGTGAGTTTTGAGCCTATGATCAAGATTCTAGTGATGAGGCCACATTAACCAAGAGCATGCGTGTGAAATCTTTATATTTTTGTTGTCATTAGAAATAGGATACGGATGGCAATTGATGGAGCTAACGCGGCAACATATTCAGAAACAAAAAAGAAAAGAGTTATCGTAAATATTTTTTAGAAAAGGAAAAGGAAATATAGCAATCGTTTTCCTTTAAGAATCGTGACTAAATAATCGGGCACGCCTACTCAGACACCCTAGGTAAAACATTGTTCCTGACGTTTACAACTTTTCACAGCTGGTCGCGTTGTGGGGTCCACTCAAAAGGAGCGTCCATCTGCACCGCCCCACGCGGTATCAGCCATACGATCAGTGGGACCACCTTATCATCGACGAGATGGAATTCTCCGGTTCTACTACTCCGGCTCCATCCTGAAACAAACAAGCCCCCGAACAATCCGACGGTCGAGATATGCCCTCTGATTTTCCGCCCTTGCCTCCGAGACGATTCCCGTTTTAGTTAGGAAGCGGCGAGTGCGCATTGTACTCGGACTGGACTCGTTATTACTCATATAAGAGCCGCGAACCGGTCCCGTTCACCCCCCTCTCAGCAGCGTTCCTTTAACTCGAGATCCGACGAGTTAGGGGAACCCTAACCCTAGCGCTTCACACTACCGCCACCATCGCGCCTGTCCTGCTTCGCGGCTTATCGCCTGCTCTCCATCTCCGGTGCGATCTACATCTAGAAGGTGACTTTCTATACCCCGTCGTCCGATCTTATGTTGGTTGTCGGTACTCATGGCTTTTCTCGCTCACTTTGATCTAGTTAGCTGTTTGCTGGCGGTCTCATCGTTACGGTCAGATTAGTGGTTGTTCATGGCTTGATACTGTATTGTTTAGTATCTGAATTCAGCTTGTGTGCCATAGTCCTTATAGCAGATTAGATCGGACCCGTTTTACGTTTTCCTTTTGTTGATTGTTCGATCCTTTGATCCATAAAGGTCATATCTTTAGTTGATCTGGTTGGGGTAGTTGAAACCTCAATTTAAGCCTGCTCCCACTGCCTAGTTGATTGCTAGCATCTTATATTTGAGAACAGCTAGGTGTCAGATACGGTTTTTCTTCCTGAGACTGTTATCAAATAATTGTGTCGCCTATGAACGCCCTTTATTCGATATCTTTTCGGCTAGTCTCTAGTGCTACTTTCCTTTCGCGGTATTCATTTAGGAGAATATATCCAAGCTTCTACTTTGTATGTATGCGGAGAGTGTTCCTAGCATAGCTCATTATTCCGAATTTGTATGTTAAATCAGCTTCTGTTGGTACCTGGCTATATTTGTCCCGCTAATGCAAATTTTTTTGGTATTCCCCAGGAAGGTCGTAACATTGGTAAGTGTCAATGAATATCTGACCAAATAATGATCGTATAAATATCGACTTGGATATTTTGGAATGATTGAATCCTACTCGAGACGCCATTAACATTAATAGTATATACCAGAATTGATTGCACACTAGGTTTATCTTTTCTGTCCATGTTGTTTTACATGTTAGATGGTTTAAATTTTCAATTCGACAATGTTCATGTCAATCATGCTTTGGTAATGCCAAATGATATATAATGTTATCATGTTCCCTAAAGCTTTCTGGATTAGGATTTTCCACAGAATTTTAGAGATATGACAAATCACAATTACAGCGTGATACCAAAAATAAACAAAATTTACTTGTTTGCTCTGCCTCGCTTCTTTATGAATCTTTAGTTATGTATCCCCGTCCCTGATTGCCAAAGCTCATGGAACGTTATTGCTTTTAAATGCAAAATAGAAAAATGAATTGAGATTGCTTTGTATATGGAAATCTGTCCACCGGACATGTAAATCCCTAGAATGTATGATCTTCCTTGATATTTGATATTGATATTGTTTCTATCTATATTATGGAGCAGTTTGCAATCATGGCGGGGCTGGCACCTGAAGGATCTGCTTTTGACGCTCGTCAGTATGATGCCAGATTGAATGATTTGTATGTATCTGATGAAAGTTATCTGTTTATTCTTATATTGTGATAAGTAATATTTGTTTTCATTTGTTTTGATATGCCTCAGGCTTAATGCGGATGGGCAAGATTTTTTCACTTCCTGGGATGAAGTATTTGAGAGTTTTGATGACATGGGTCTTCATGAGAATCTCCTTCGTGGAATTTATGCCTATGGTAATGAAAATTTTCGTTGCCCATAACTTTTCTGGTTTGGACTATGATTCATTGACAGGTTCCTTTGTTTGTAGGTTTTGAGAAGCCATCGGCTATTCAGCAAAGAGGAATTGTTCCTTTTTGCAAAGGGCTGGATGTGATCCAGCAAGCTCAATCTGGTACCGGAAAGACTGCTACCTTCTGCTCTGGAATTTTGCAGCAGCTCGAGTACACCCTTGTTGAGACCCAAGCTCTTGTTCTTGCTCCCACCAGAGAGTTGGCTCAGCAGATTGAGAAGGTCATGAGGGCACTCGGTGATTACTTGGGCGTCAAGGTTCATGCCTGTGTTGGTGGAACCAGTGTGCGTGAAGACCAGAGGATTCTTTCCAGTGGTGTTCACGTTGTTGTTGGGACTCCCGGACGTGTCTTTGATATGTTGCGCAGACAGTCTCTTCGCCCTGATTACATTAAGATGTTCGTCTTGGATGAAGCTGATGAAATGCTCTCCCGTGGTTTCAAGGACCAGGTCATTTATATTTCTATTTTTTAATTGTCTTGAGCTTCTCCTCTCTCTACTCTACTTAAAGAAATAATTACAGACATCTTTTCCTATCTTCACATTAAAAAAAAGTTCAGAAGTGTTTCTTTGGTCAGTCTGGCTGTGCACTTATCTATATTTTCTGTCAAATTCAGTTGTAGGAATAAACTTATCCTGTATTCTGCTAGCACTATGCGTGCTCATTAAATTCAATCATCTATGCTATGGAAAGTTCCTGATTGCCATATCGCACGACTTCTGCTATTTCTTAAATATTTTTTCTGCTTCCAGATCTATGATATCTTCCAGCTTCTCCCATCCAAAGTTCAGGTTGGTGTGTTCTCTGCTACAATGCCTCCTGAGGCGTTGGAGATCACCAGGAAGTTCATGAACAAGCCTGTTAGGATTCTTGTGAAGCGTGATGAGCTTACTCTCGAAGGTATTAAACAGTTTTACGTTAATGTTGAGAAGGAAGAGTGGAAGCTTGAAACTCTATGCGATCTGTACGAGACACTTGCAATCACCCAGAGTGTCATCTTTGTGAACACCCGACGCAAGGTGGATTGGCTCACTGACAAGATGAGGAGCAGGGATCACACAGTGTCGGCTACCCATGGTGACATGGACCAGAACACTAGAGATATCATTATGAGGGAGTTCCGTTCTGGATCGTCTCGTGTGCTCATTACTACTGATCTCCTTGCTCGTGGTATTGATGTCCAGCAGGTCTCTCTTGTCATCAACTATGATCTACCCACTCAGCCCGAAAACTACCTGCATCGTATTGGTCGTAGTGGTCGTTTTGGAAGGAAGGGTGTTGCAATCAACTTTGTCACCCGTGAGGATGAGAGAATGCTTTTTGACATCCAGAAGTTCTACAACGTAGTAATTGAGGAACTGCCATCAAACGTTGCTGATCTTCTTTGAGCGCGGATTGCTACAGCCTTCAATCCAGAGTGCTGCTCCTTCGCCTCTTCGCCTGAAAAAACTCGTTTAGTTTATTTGTAGGTTGATCAATGTGCTTTTGTCTTATTGTCTCTGACTATTTTGAGTGGTCTTGTCTGTGGGTACATTTGCTCTGGTTTCCTATCGTTTTAAGTTATTATTATTTTTATATTATCAAATTTTGTAGTGTGATAGGAAGTGGCTTGGGCGTCCGTTTAAAGACATAAAATGTCAATGTGGAACATGCTTTAAATTTCTTAATTCTTGTGTCTATGTATGCTGGGCTACACTTGCATTATTGTTGAGCATATCATCTTTGATCAATCAATCATACCATGATAATTAGAAACTAGTTTTTTTTGTTAATGTCTATTTATGGTTCCCAGTTAAGCTTTTCGTCCGCCTCTGTTTTGCATTATTGAGAATTTATTCTCTTGGAAAGTCCAAAGTCATGCTTCATCGTTGTCTTATCCTGCTTCTTCATGTCCGTCTTGTAATATATGTTTATATACTGAGAATGTTGAATGCTCCATGTCATAAGATTATAGTACTGAGGACCACGACCTAGAAAGCTTGAATCCAATTTGATACATATATCGAGATGCTCATATGCTCGTGCTGATGTACATTCAGAATTTGATCCGCTTCGGTTGTGAATAGCAACACCTAACTTGTAAGGTTTTCAGGATAACTAGTAAGGAATTCCAGTTGACCAAATTATTTAGCACATGTTGATATACTGAGATACCCCTTAAATTATTCTGGTATGATATGTTAAAAACAGTTGTGTATGTTTTTACGTCATCTTTAGCAACTGAGATGGGAGTGATGATTTGTAAGCAGCGTCCTATAGAAATTTGCCTACTGATATTTGGATGTATTTGTTAATATAATTGTTTCTAATTTGGTTCATCATCAAACATTGAAACTTAGTCATGCATATTAAACCAGAATAATCTAGATTATACCAGTTTAGTAAGTGAAAAAGGTATGTTATAGTAACTTCCGAGTCCATTGATAACAATTTTGCCTCAAAACGAGGGAACGGCCATTAGTCAGGAAAATCCTGCGGAGAGACGTGTCGTGATATCTGGACGTACTTTTTCTGATAGTTATTTAGAATGTCATTCATAAAGGTGAAAACTTAGATTAGGTATTGTACTGGTCAAGTGAAAACAAGTTTGGGTAAACACTGCGGTAGCTCATCTGAAAGCAAACCCCAGTTTGGACTAAAGCTCATCAGTGTGGTGTGCGCCGTAATGTTTGTATCCAAGAGCTTAAGATACGAAACTGGTATCTGAAGCCTATACCTGTTCCAGATATTCCACACAGATGGTGGTACATGTGCCCATCACAACATGTCTTCAGGTCTGTGTAATTTCCGAGTACCATGGTTATGGAGTTATCTAGTGATTAAAACACCTATAGCCAGAACCCAATCTTGTCATCCCTGGGTTTTAATTGATATTTAAACTCTCCATGTCAGCATTGGTAGCTGGCATGATCGTCCTTACCTTGTTGGTGGTACATGTGCCAATCACAACATGTCTTCAGGTCTGAGTAATTTCCGACTACCATGGAGTTATCTATTGATTAGACACCTATAACCAGAACCCAATCTTGTCATCCCTGGGTTTTAATTGATATTTAAACGCTCCATGTCAGCATTGGTAGCTGGCATGATTGTCCTTACCTTGTTGGTGATCACTCTGTTTTGCTGGTAATTGTGCTCTCAGTTAGAATTTATTTAGCTGCAAACCACTGTCTCTATGCTTTTTGGCCACCTTACAATAATTTTGATGCCAAAATATGCCAGGATAGCATATTTGTAGAGATTTTCTTCTTTATAGCTATAAAGCTTGCGAGTAGAACTGGAATGCCGTAATTTCAATTGACTGAAGATAGTCTAGTTGAGTAATAGAGCAAACAAGAATGGGTTGTAAAGTTCATCTCTAAATTTCTAGCATTTAGGTCTCGATACTATTGCCCCATGGATGCGATCAATTGGAGTTCAATCTTAGTGATTTCTTGTATTAAGTGTTTCTTTTAGTAGGGAGTGCTTGCTTTTGGAAGTTAAATCTCTATATCTTGAAACATCCATCTAATTCCTATTTCCATGTGATAAACAACTACTTGTCCCGCTGGTTATCTAAATATCTTGAAATTTTCGTAGACTGTCAATCTAATATATTCAACTACCATGCTTCTCTTTCTAGCGTATAATGCAACTATAAAATTTATCATCAACTCATCTTATAAAATAAAGAACTCAATCAATATCTCAATTCCAGATCTAGCACGAAATATGTCCACTAGAAATAAAAAATAATGATATGCACATATATTTCTAGAAAACAAATTATAATCGTTCTTGGCAGTGCATTACAAAGATGTTTCGATGTAGAGCATAGACCTGAATATATTATTAGAGATGATGGCAGCTTAGAGGTTGGGGAAGAAGAGATATTCACCTCCATAGAGGTCGTGGTCTTTGGCCAATACCTCTTGTTTCCATTCTTCGTAAGCTTAGCAATGTACATCATGACTTGGTCTCTTCATGACAAATAGGAGAATGTTCTCTTCAATAACATGCGTATGATAATAGAGGGAATCTTTTATAATACATGTGGGATTCTGAATGAGCATGTCGAGGGGGATCTGTGAGTTTACACACGCGTTGATGTGTTTTTGCCATACCTTTCTTTGTGCTCATCTAAAAAACTCTCTTTTGTGTTTATAGCACACATTAATCCCTCACATGCTCTTGAACTTGCCTCTTATTGACATAGGTAAATATTACTTCCTCTAATAGAGAATGCTATTCAGTTGGCCTTATAGAGCCACAATAGGGATATGTTTACATGACGCCAAGACGACTCCTTGCAATCACACTAGGGATTGTAGAAGTCTATCCAGTATGAATTGAATCTTACATGTTTCTAGGAGCCCTACAAAAGAATGACAATCAATAATTTATTCCAAAACATTGACTGGTGTGCATGATGATTTTCATGGTAGGCAAGGTCTTTTACCCGATGACCAAAAGTGATCACAAATGGAAACATTTTTTAAAAACGTTTCAAAGTTAAAACAAATAACACTATTGTGCCATGATGCCCAGTCATGTCTCTATTAGCTGGTGAAACTGCAATTTTCTCCCATGAGTGCATCACTATTATATTGCCCTCTTGCTATGCAATTTGTGATTAGATATTTATGTGTGGTGACATACACATGTACTTATGCAATTGCTACATTTTGAGGTAGTTGTAAGTTGATCTTATTGTCCTTATATATACGGTTTTCTATAGAGGCAACATAGGTTTCCTATATCGAGTTTAGTTTTCTTTTAAGTAGATTCAATGTGTAGTGTTCCAACACATGTTTTGTACTCTAGATACGACACTACTAGCTTCTGTTTAGCTTGTGCAATTGTACATTGTATCATAATTGTTATGCTCCCACATGCGTACCATTCTCCCTGCGTGAACTTATGATCATTAGCAATAGAAATTGATTATTGTTTGCTTTCTATAAGTCATTGTAATTAAAATAGGTCACATGAGAATGAATTAGAGAAGTTATCTATATTTCAAGGGATTGTAAAAAAAATTAAAGTCTACCTTAGGATCAAACCATAATAGGTAGTCTCATGATCGATTTATGTCAGGATTTGTCCCAAAAAAAATCAAATGATGTTAAGGATCATAATAAACTTTCATAATTATAAGAATACATATATGTCCACAAATCAGGACACAAATGATTTTTTTTGTCTGGAAACATCCTTTAGATTGTTAGATGTACAAAATGGTTTGTTGGAAATCATTTAGACGAGTCTAGGCTTGATCTTTTTATTGTTAAGAAGATAACCTATCAAAGATTATAATTTTATGAGCATGAGACTTTGACACAATGTATAAAATAGACTAAATGGACTAGACCCAGCCATTGGATCTTCATCCAACGACCACCCAACTCAAATGATGCATCCATATATATGCCCCCATCATGGTCCACTGGTTGGATGTAGATCACACAACCATCTCCATACTATGAATGTCCTATAGTTAAACATAGTTCAGAGACATTATAATCTCTCAACCACTATCACAATATTTGAAGCAAAAGCTTGATTTGGAAAACACCACTCGTTAAATCACAATATAACAAACTTTTACCTTGCACTTGACCACGTTGTGAACAAAGGAGGTTGGGTAAGGAACCCTATCTATATAACCAACTTAAACCTTCTTAAACTTCCTAGAATTCAAAACATGAACAAATAACAAGAGTTTCATATTCACTGAATCCCATTAAGATCATTGTCATCGCACCATTAGAATAAAGTGCTTGCTTTTATAAACCATTTATCTTCAACTTATGCAAATCAATGTGAAAGAAGCAACATTTAATTAGCTAATGTGCTGTTTTTAAACCGAAGCTAAGCATTTGGGCAGCATCGCCAGAACACCAAGCCAAACATGTCCTTCGGATGTGATTTTCTTATATATTTTTAAACTTTTGTGAACGTGCGTCACCAATAGTGATCAGCAATCACACATACCCTTTATCGGAACAAAGCCTATATCCGTGGTTGCACGATCTAATTTTGCCCGTGACATGAAAATAGTCATTTCCCTTAAACCGCCACACACCCCTTTTCAATGTGAAAAACAAAGAGTTGTGGAGCCATTTTGTTGAGGACATAATACGCTCTCGGATTTGTGGATGTCATAGTTTTGGTAGAATTTGGGTGATAGCCCTCTCGCAAGGATGATACATGTCTTAAAAATGGTTTATTTATTCATTCTCTAAAATTACATTTGCCAACCTCTCGATGCGGGACTTGCAACTTCCATTACCTCCTCGTGGTGCGTCAGCGACTCAGCGTCAGTCGTCAAGTCGCTACCAACCACCTTTACCATACAAGTACAACCCACTAGTTCGCCTTTACCAACGAGTAGTTTGAACGACGATTCGACCTTTGTATATGTAGTGGGGTTGATGAGTTGTTGAATAATTGACACCGTCTGATCTGTCATGCTTAAAATATCGTCAAAGTAAAGACACGTTCAATCTTATAATCTCAAACATCTCCATCAAATGAACTAGAACCTTGATGGCGCCGTTGGATCGTCTTGACGGCCACGCAATTTTAATACTCACACCATAGTCTCTAGATTGCCTGTTCGCTTATTTAATGCCAGTACGTTGTCTTGACAGTCACATATATATATTGACATATATATTCTAGTGCCAGCTGTAAAATATATTAATAAGTATTCCTTGGTTGGACTATTCTATAAACAGCACAAATCGGTTTCAGTTGAGCTTGCATTATGAATATTCTTTTGGGAAAACTATCAAAAAACTAAGAATTGTTCTTTTACCCAGAATGCCATTGAATGATAGGAAGACAGCTTTAATGTACATGTCAAGGCTATAGTGCCACTCTCGTAACATATATCCATCAGCAAAACAGCTATAGGATCTACACGCTTCGAGCGTATCCTTCTAACAGCATGAATCCATATGATGCACTCTGGTCTCAGTTCTCCCATAGTGGTAAGAGATTGCTGCTCTATTTGGATGTCTCCTCAAACACTTAGCAGATGCCCGTACTTGGACTGAGTGCAATGGACAAAGCGTAGATCAGGCCAATCGTGACTACACTAGGTATGCATTCTGTGGGGATATTAATAATCGTTCCCGACACGGTTGAGTTTTAAAATTCTTAAAACAGGGAGTAAAGATTGACAGAACAATCGGTATTTTTACCAATTTGTTCAATATTTATCAGATTTTGAATATACGATTTAAAACATTTAAGATTTAAAACATTAACCGGTATATACGATTAACCAACTATAGGAACACCGGTCCTTCGAATTTGCTGCTCCCCATTTCCCATGGACCACGCTGCTCCGTATCAGGATTGGTGCCAACATGTTGGTCGCATTTAATCAGTGCCAATGCTCTGTATTTTCTTAGTCATGTGTAATTAGATTGGGGTTTGCTATATAGAGTCGTTCTTGGACCTTAATCCAAACGACAGTACTAAGTGACAAAATCGGTCATGTCAACGGGCTGCTACTTGCTGCGCAACGCCCCATTCTTCCCACCAACTTCTCTTTTCTTATTTATTCTGTCAACCCACTTCCCCCAAACCGGTTCAACTCCCCCCCCCCCCAATTTAGTATTATGCAGACAATTTGGGTGAAATGGGTAAGTATAACTGGGCTGAATCTGTATATACATTTCTGCACGTGGGTATGTGCGAGTGGGTAAAAGCAATAGGGGTTATCTCAAGGGATGCTGCTTTGTACTTCTGGTCTGGTTCCGTTATGTAACGTTAACAAGCCGGAAGGTGAGAGATAATGCGACCCCTCTAGCGAACTACTGGGAATACAACACTAGGATTAGCGGATGGCTGGCAGGGAAGAGCATGTCAGTGAAGAACCTGCCTGACAGGTATGTTAGGGACGAATTTCTGAGGTCCCATCGTACAGAAGAAATGCATGTCCAGGAGGAAGAGAGTAAGGCCGACACGTCTGGTATAGACGGAGAGGTAATGTAAACAACTAGTGTAATGTGTTGTGATTATATATTGATGTAATTTGTTGGTATGTATAAAGGTATATATGTTGTGTTCAATGTGTGCAGCTGGAAACGGCGAAGCTGAAGCTCAACAAACTCAAATTACAAAAGAGGATTGAGGAGAGCAAGGCAAAGCTAGTGAAGGAGACCGGAGATGATGATGAGAAAGTGAAAATGCTACAGAAAAAGCTTAAGGCTTGTACAACGGAGTTGGAGGCCTTGAAGGCCCAGTATGAAGTACGATTGTTTGATATTGAACTGCTTAGGCTCGAACTGCAGACACGGGGAATTACAGACCCCACAGAACGGCCTAGCAGTTCAGATGGGAGGTCTACTGGAACATGTATGGTAGACGGTGATGATAAGGTATGTAGGTAGTATGCCATTACAATTGGTTATGACAAATGCAGGGATTTTTTTTGTATAAGCTGATGCGTTGAATGTGAAATAAATAAATAGAGAAGCATGTGGACTGATGAAGATATTGTGAGGATTGCGACTAATAGTACAACAGATGTATGTTGTTCACAAAGAGTATCCTGTCATGTAATAAACATATGTGTTATAACAATGAGTGAAACAGGTAGCTGCTAAGGAAGCGTGGGAAGAACAAAAAAAACAAGGGAAAAGTGGAGTACATATCAGTGTAAGTGTACATATAGATAAATATTTGTGGTGGTTAATTTAGGATGTGTGTTAAGTTGCCATTGGCATGTATTCTTCCAGTTGAAAGGATGTTCATCGTATGGTTGCAGTGAAACCACCAAGGGTGTTCTGACACCAACAAGGGTGCGTTGAGCTAACCATTAATTAGTGTGTAAATACCTGGCTTTATATGATAATTAAAAGGAGAGATAATTTTGTTTATGCAGAACATAGGTAGTAGTGATACAGTAGTTGTGATTGATTTGTCAACACCTGTTACGGTACATATCTGGATGCCTTGGTTTTGCCTCTGTGTGAATCAAAATTTGTAATGGTATATTTATTTGGTATTGATGTTGGGACAAACTTGCATGCAAGTTAGGACATGTGCCAAGCCGAGTGGTGGTAAAGCAACAGACACTTCGAATGTTGCTGTTAGGGGAAAATGCAGTGAACTGTAGAAGGAAAAAGTGATGAACGAGCTGAGTTTTGTTTTAGAGGAAATAGAAGTGAGTGAAATAGTTAAATGCTTGATGTTAGATATTCATAGTCTGACTGATGAGTCTCACTATCCACTTGATTATTTAGGAATTTGCCAAAGATAAGGCCAAGGATAAGTTGGAGGAGAACTTCAAGAGTTCAACAGCAGGTGTTGCAAGTATTGGCAACCGGACAGCTGCAAAGCGTAATAAAGTCAGTGTGTTAATCGTTGTAGATATTAGATAAGTTCTATATTATGCAGTGTAAAAGATGTAATACATGTTGCACTTGATTACATGATGCTGTAGGGATTGGTAATGTGTTGGTTACTGGAGAAGACATAGTTACGTCAGTAATCAAGATACAAAGTTAAAAAAAAGTGTCTATGCAACTCACCGCGAATGGTAAGTAAGTGCATGGTAATTGTGACAACTACGTATGTATGCTGGGTATGTGCTTGTGGGGGTTTGAAGGAAGTGGTAGGCATAATAGGATGGCACGTAACACTTAACAGTACGTGGGGATGTGGATATAATATGAGATGCACTTACTAAAATATAACAAGTTGGGGAGAGGTATTTTTATTTGAATTATTTTGTATCTTATTTGTTTTGTATCCGGGTAGGTTAGAGACCCGTGGAACAAATTGCGTCGTCTAACATTGTTCAAGATGAAATGGTGAGTTTTTGAAATGATAAGTAAGCTGTTCAGCAAAGTGAGCCTTAAATGGATTATGCAAATGATGATAAGTTATCCAATGTATTTATTGTGGCTGCAGGTCAGCTACATTAAGACCGCGGATGGTAGTAAACTGAAACCAATGTATAAATTGTTGAAAGAAGAATCGGTAACCGGACCGAAAGGGACTGCATCAGTGCGGGGCAACAAAGGAAAGGTTTGTTTCATTAATCCAATATTGGGTTATTATTGTATGTGTTTTTTATTTATTAATTGTGGTGATTATATATGTGATTCTTTGAAGTCAACGATTAACTCGACGCTTCTGAAAAGAAGCACTGTTGCTGTTGAAGAAACAACACCGATAAGTTCTATATGTGTATATAAAAGTGCAATTACTCGTATAAATAATGTTAACAATATAGCTTAGTTAGTTTGTATATGGAGACGGTATATACCTGATAAAGCATGTGTGTGGGAAATGAAATGCTGAACGCCATTTTTTGTTGCAGGACAGAAGGGGTTATGTGGGTAGCCACAGAGCCGTGACAAGGTCAACAACGAAGAAGGTACCATGTTGTTGCTAAAAAAATTATTAATGTAACCTGTGCCTGCACCAACAACATGTGCGCTTAGTACAATATAAAATAGTAATGAATTAGTATAATTATGTTACATATAATTGAATGTGTTTTTATGACAGTGTGTTAGCATAAGTTGTAGGGTTATATATTACAAGCATTAACCGTGTAGTTAGTATGTAAGACGCCTAACAACGAAGCGTATAAATCCACAGTTTGTGTAGACATGATATCTTATTTTGATCTAAATGTGTATTATGTATATACCAAATGGGCAGACACTGGAAAATTCTAGTGAGGGTGCATTGACAAGATCTGCTTCAAAAAAGGTAGGCTACAATATTGCATATAATATGTTAGCAGTGGTGTAACTGGAAAATAGGGTAATGTAATGATAAAACAGATCTAGCTTGTGATGAAATAACTGAGCAAGGTGGTTTGCAGACACCATTGGTGCCTTACTCGGTCAAGAGAGGGGAGTTGACGTTGTCAGGGAAAAGAAAATGGAAGGTATCGAAAATGGTGAGTCTACTGCAGTAAACACCCGTATAGTACCCACTGTGTTATGTGTTCCATAGTAAATGAATTATGTACAACTTGTGCATGACAAATATGTTACGACACCCCAAGGGGGAAAAGATGTTGGAGGCAGCTGTTGGAGGCAGTCCATCTGAAGGGGATTGTGTTGAACATAAATTCGAAGACACTGGAGGCAGTCGTCCACAGACGAGGTCCGTGACAAAAAGGGTATGCATAGCGAATATTTTGTTTTCTGATGACAAATACATTTGTCGGAGGGATAAGTAGGCAATTGGAAAATAACTCAATTGAACTCTGTAGGATGAAGTGCAAAGAGTAGAATGTACTTCAGTGACTGGCATCTTATCTGGGAGAATGCGTGCTAGCGAGAAAGGAAGTGTAAGTAAAATGGTATATAAGTAAAGCAGATGACAAACCATTAGCATCAGTTAAAATGCGGATAGAATTTTGCTGACCAAATTGATATGTTTGTTGCCATACAACTGAAGTACAACTCGCTCGGGGCTGAAGATGAGTCCATCCCGTTACCAGATATGAGCCGAGAGGGACAAGTTAGTAACATCGGTAGTGAGGTTGAGAAGGTAAATCTGCAAAATATTGTGTAATTAAAGAGATATTTGTAACAGATAATACTCTACTTAATTTGATGTACTATGTTGCAGAGTGGTAAAGTTTCCAGTGAGGGCAGCCAACATTTAAAGGGGCGAATGAGTTGCGAAATGACAGTTGCGGATCACAGAACAAGGCCATAATTGTGCAAGGTGGTGATGTTCAATATGATTAGTTGTGTCAAAAAGCAAGTTACTACATGGCTAACGATTTTGCATCTGGTGTGGCAAGACCAACAAGGCGAACACTGAGATCATTTTTGTGACGCCGGAGGTAACAAAGAGCATTCCATTTGCATCTGCTGTAGGAAGACCAGTTACCAGGCACAACAGTGATGTTGCACCAGATACTGCAAATAGGAATGTATGTAACTGTTTTAACAAATATATAATTGATAAACTGTGTTTGACTGACTGGTGTTGTGGTGTGCATGTATAGGACTGGTGGAAAATGACAGGGATAGATGGAGAAATAGATAAGATGCTAAGTGTGCTTAGTACGCAGACATTGATCTCAATGTCGGTTGGGAAGAAGGGAAAGACTAAGCAGTGTGTGAAACCTGAGTGGGTTGTTGTGGACGTGGAGACTGCTACTGGAAAGGTAAAGCACCTCACAGAATGGTAAATTATGTAAATGGCACTGAACAAACATATTACTAGTATGCATTAATTGTTATCTCGTGTGATACAAAATAGTGTAAAGGATATGGTTGAGAAGATAGCTGTTGATCTGGGCCATACAGATACCTTACGAGATGTGGTTCACATATCTAACAACCCAAGTTCCCTCGTGAAAAGAGTGAAAGACTCACACCGGGAAAGAAGGACAAGGGAAATTGGAACCGGGATGAAAAAGGAGTTACAATTGATGCGAGGGTGGGACGAGTGTGCAGTGCTGTGGCTCGAGCCTGCCAACATTGAAAAACTAAAACGAGTAAGCAATTTTCTTTAAGTGTCCTTGTACAACTTGTGAATATACTATTTGGAAAAAGTTTATGTAAATGATTCTAGAACATTAGCTCATACCATATATATGTTGCAGCTGACAAGCCCCAAGAGGAACCCAGGGGATGTTATATTCAAGAGTGCAAATGCTTGTATAATGCGGGCCGGTTTTGTATCTGCAATGAGGGTGGGGGGGGCACATCACCAATCAAGTAAGAACCATGCTGAATTGTGTATTATGCAAAGTAGATTAAAATATGACTGTTGGCAGGGTACCTGATATTGATTGTGATGAAATAAGTGTGTAGTGGGTGTGATAACATAGGACCACAACTATGCATGATTCATTGGCAATAACCATTAAGTTGTTGATAATTATAAACAATTCGTGTTTCATAAACAATAATGGTGTTAACTTTGGTATGCTTGTTCTGAATATGGCATGTTAGAATACAAGGAGGTAAATTTAGATATGCAACAGATAAACTTAATAAATGATACGTTACACATATATATATAATGTCTTCATAAAATGTAACAGGTATGTAGTTTGTTGGGTAATCAAACAACAATCCATGTGCAATTAATAGGAGAATAGATACATTTAGTGTTTTAACAAATGGGAGTTATATTGTGTGCAATATTGAAAGTATTTATGTAATTAATGTTTTTTACATTTGTTGCAGTTCCTTGAAGGATACAATGAGGTGATGTGCGAGGAGCGTAGCAATCATTTGGGTAGGAGGGTGTTCATCTTCCACACATCAATGACACATGCCATCAAGACGAGGGATGCACCCTGCATGAGAAAGTATTGCTATGAACGACGAGAACAAATAAAGAGGGCGAATGTTATACTCCTACCCTTGCTCATCCACCAACACTGGCATTTTCTCGTAGCATCACATGAATACAAGAAGATCCTGCATTATAGAAGCCTACGGTCGCCTAGGAGATATAACAAACCAAACACCAATCATCCTTATGACGATGATGCTGTCACTGTGGTAAATTTACACTTCATTGTTTTGATGCAGATCTTATTTGGTAATTGTGAATATTAGTTAGTTGAAATTATCTTATTCCATAATGTAGGCTGCATCACTAAATACTCTATTAAGAAAGATAAGTGGTGTTTCCAAACATGGGTGGAGTATTGTTTTTGACAACAAAGCCGACCAACAACCAGGCGGGTCAAACGATTGAGGGATGTACGTTATGCGTTGGATGGAATGCGTGTGCATAGGACAGAGAATTGAAGAATCATATGGTGAAGAATATCACCAGCTGCGAGGCCACAATGCCCTGGAGATACTTAAATTGCAGAAGTATGTTAATGAAGGGGCTTTATGATGAAACAATGTTAAATGTTTGTATTGTGTAAATGACTTGATAAACTTTGCTTAGTATGGATGTGAATATGAGTATGCCGTGCAGCCAGGTGACAACATGTTTGTCTGGGTGAGCATCAAACTAATTATGTAATGCATCAGAGTAAGTGTGTTTTTGAACATGCACTAACTGATAATGTTTGGCCCTTGCATTACATATGTGTTTGTGTCTACAGCTGGTAGTTGGTAATAGATGTGCAAGTTGTGGAGAATTAATATATATAGTTGTGCAACATATAATTGTTCAGTAATATAAATGGGTAAGCTCCTGCAAAACAGAGAATGGTAACAACATTTATGTTTTTCTTTGCTTGTTTATGTGTTTGTGCAGATGAGCTTATGAAATGAATATGATTTCATGGTTATGCATGCCTGTCTATGCAGCTAACAAAGAGCAATGTTCTGTACAGAAAAAGTGGATTGGTAGGATTTTAAGACACTAAACGGGGATGTTTTGCCACATAGTTGTTAGGTTGTTATGTGACATAGTTATATGAATTGGCTTGAGTTAGTGATATGTTTTTGGGTGTACCAGTTTAATGGTACTTGGGACAGAAGGCGGTGTGAATAATCATATAACTGTGCATGTGCATATGTATTTTGTAGTGATGAGTTAGATTTGTTGGTGGTAGCAACAGAAGTTTTAAGCAAAGCACGAGTAGATACATGTAATCAAGGTTATGCTATGAATACATGTAATCAAGGTTACACAGAAGTTACAAAGAAGTATAAACTGATCACATTTTGGCATAAAACATGTAAAACTGAATACATGTAAACTGTTTTGAAAGTGCATCCAAAGGAGTGTTTGGGCATAATTAGTTACATGAGATTTGATGTTGGCTGGAAGAGAGAGGAGGCAAACAATAATGGCACTAACTGATTAGTAGAGGTAAAAGATGAGGTTAGCGAAAGCAGACTGTGTTGTTGTAAGTAAGTTACAAACATAGAATATGGTTTGGCAACATATTGAGCAGCAACTACGTGATGTGTGACGGCATAACTTAATAACACACCTTAATAACAAGGGTACAAGAGAGGTTGGTTAAAATAATTGAAATAATAGCGTGTAATGTGTGGTGGTGAGTGGTTACAGTGTTATGTACCAACCGATTTAGTAGTGTCGACAAGAAAACAAGGATAGTGAACTTGTTTGGTAATGAACAACATGTTGCAAAAACATGGTTGGGGATGGGCGAGGCATAGCGAGTTAGTTGTGTTTTTTTTGTGAGTCCAAAGAGGTTTGGTCAAGGCCATACAATTCATTAATGAACATTGTAGACATGTTACAAGTAGAGTGGGTAAATGTAAAAGTAGATGTTAGCGAGACATGGCACAAGATGGAAGATGGAACAAATGGCAAGTTGATATGTGGTGAATTTTGTTTGGCATGTGACAAAGGCTTGTGGAGAGGGGATTATGAAGATGTAACATGGGTATTAGTGGAAAACATGTGTTGGCGGTTAGAAACAATTGCAAGGGTTTAGTTGTAGTGTATGTGACAAATTATGAAGATGTAACATGGGTATTAGCACAAAATGTGTGTTTGGCAACATAGTAATGGTGCCCACTAACATGGAGCCTGTTAACCTATAGTGATTAAACATTATGGCTAGGCGGTGACACATAACGTGGAAGGTGACATAATTGTACTGATTAGCGATGTGAGGATGCTGATGTAGTGTTTTGTTATAATGATATAAATGTACGAAATATAGGCAAAAAAATTATGTAACGATACTCAAATTGTTTGGTATAATGACACAATCAAGAAGTAGTTTGTTTTGTTATACCAAGGATGGCTTTTATTGTAATGCACTTGTTAACTGGAGATATCTATAAAGGGAAATTGTATTGTGAAATGGTGTCACACAATGAATCCCTTTAATTGCAGTTGCAATCACGTGGCAAAATATAAACGGATGAAGCAAACCAAGCACATCTAGAATGGCTTTAAGTTGTATTAGATGGATAAATTTTTCTCAAAATGGTGGTGCGGAAGGGGTGATTATGGAGGGAAAAAAAGGTAACAACGTCTAGCGTGTGGTAGTGTCAAATAGCAACAAAGGGTATTGTACTTGTTTGGTAATGAACAACGTGATGGAAAAAACATGGTTATGGGCTAGAAGAGAGTAGGGAAAAAAGAATGGGATTAACCGATTACTAGAGGTAAAAAGATGAGGTTAGTGGCAACAGACTATGTAGGTGCAAGTAAGGTATAAACATAGAAGATGGGTTGGCAACATAGTGTCCATCAATAAATTGATGCGTAATGATATAACGTAATAACACGAAGTAATAGCGTGTAGCATGTGGTGGTGAGTGGTTACAATGTTATGTACCAACTGATTCAGTAGTGTGGACAAGCAAATAAGGATAGTGAACTTGTTTGGTAACGAACAACGTGCGGCAAAAAATGATTGGAGAGTGGGCGAGGCATAGTGAGTTAGTTGTGTGTTTTTTTGTGAGTCCAAAGAGGTTTGTTAAAGGCCATACGATTCATTAATGAACGTGGTAGACATGTTATGGGTAGAGTGGGTAAATGTAAAATTAGATGGTAGCGAGACATGGCACAGGATGGAAGATGGAATAGATGGCAAGTTGATGTGTGGTGAATTTTGTTTGGTATGTGACAAAGGCTTGTGAAAAGGGGATTATGAAGATGTAACGTGGGTATTAGCAGAAAACGTGGTGCCTGTTAACCTATAGTGTGGGTGTGTTAAAACATTATGGCAAGGGGGCGGCACATAACATGGAAGGTGACATAATTGTACTGATACCCATGTTACATAATTGTACGAAATATAGGCATAAAAATCGTGTAATGATACTCAAATTTTTTGGTATAATGACACAATCAAGAAGTAGTTTGTTTTGTTATACCAAGGATGGCTTTTATTGTAATGCACTTGTTAACTAGAGATATCTATAAAGGAAATTGTATTGTAAAATGGTGTCACACAATGAATCCCTTTAATTGCAGTTGCAATCACGTGGTAGAATATAAACTGATGAAGCAAACCAAGAACAGCTAGAATGGCTGTAAGTTGTATTAGATGGATAAAATTTGATCAAAATGCTGCTGTTACAAAATGCTAACAATGTGTCCGAGTTACAAAGTGTTGATTCTATGATACACGTATTTTTGGGCTGGAGTTGTAGTACACATGTCTGTACATTGGGATATTCTCTATAATGTATACAACCAAAAATCCACGACCAATGCCAATAAAAAATCTGAAGGGATACAATAACATGATCTACGCTTATTGTGACTAAAGTTTCAGCGAACCGGTGGCCAGGTGCGAAGGAATGTAATGTTGGTTGGGTAGATCCATAGGTCACATAGCTGGTTGCTGAGGATGCCATGCACCACTGCTTTGAGAATTTGCATTGAATGATGCTTTGGTTTTCTTTGTGTTTTGCTTTTCTTTAATTTTTTTAGCAGCTGCATATGATGTTTTCTTTATAGAATGCATTTCTTTCCAACTTTTCTTCCAAACAGATGGAGGCCTTCCAATATTTTTAGCGGTGGTTGGGTCTTTGATGCCGAGAACATCGTCAGAAGAATGGCTTGGTACCTTTTAAATTGAAAAAAGCATAATATTGTAAAAGTGGATTTGAACATAATGTAGGAATCAGTGAACATCAATGAAGAAGGAATGCATTACGTTATGGGGGGAGACAGTTTATAACTGTAAAAGCATATGAATTGAAATAAGAAAATCAGAAGTAGTTATAGATAGAAAAAGGGTATGATGTGTTTCAGAGTAAGGCGACCATATGTTGACCTATGAAGATACAAAAATAGACTACGAAGTAACACATCAACCCATTTGAGTGAAATGCATATACATGTTAGAATTGTGATTGTCCAAAATGGATTAAAACAACTGGACTGACATAAAAACAAAAACCAAAAACAGCTTTGCATAATAAAGTTGTATACATTATAGCAGGTGTTGGTATGTATGCCCATAGAGCAAGTCATATGATGATTGTAATGGGATACTTTGTAAATGATTTGAATAATAATAAAGGCAATTTCCAATCTATATGTTTAAACTGTTTCTGAGATGATGGTGTAACATGATAGATGTCTAAAGAATGATTTTTACTCAATGACGTATGCTTTTAGGTTAAGGACCTAAACGATGAGATCATGCGGATGTCAAGAGTATACATTCTTGTTTGGTCCCTAGTCAGTTGTTATTGTGGAAATAACCATAGACATCAATAATACTAAAGACTAGATTGTGTGTTGGTTGATGACAGAATCTCATTAGTCATGATATATTGATATCAAACCAAGCACATAGGTACTTGTTAGAGAACAAGGTACCGGACAGACCCACCATGAGAGTGACACATGGAACCATGACTTGGTAGTCACAGTCAGCTCTCACAGTGATGGTGGTGAGTGTGATTCTTAGACCTGAAATCACTACACTCAACACATGTCGTTGGGTACACTTTGACATCATCAAACGCAGTCCTGAAACATGGGTTGTTATAAAGGTGATGATTGGGTGGCTTTGACACATGGGGCTTTTGAGGGGTGAGTGATAGATATGGGATTTGTCCCTCCTAAGGGAGTTTGATGTCCTTGGCCACTTGATGAGTAGGATTGAGAAAGGCATGTGCATGCACGTGTGAATCAATATGTGATATTGATGTCACACACATCTCACCCAGTCTGCTCTGAGATCAAGGAAATGAATGAACGTTGACAGGATGACTGTTCCATGCCTCGAGTTCATTTAGGATATCAGTGACAAAGGAATTATACATTCACTGTAACACCATTCACGGATTGTAGGATTGAAAGTTGTTCTCCAACTTTCTATTTCACTTGGGTAGCATTGATGTGTGACTAGGCACCGCTCTTTGCTTGTGAAGTCATAAGTGTTATGGACTTTCACTGCCAATGTGAAATGGACCTGCAGGGTCACACACATAGGATTTAACCTGGAATAGGAGTTTTTCCACAAACAATGTTTAGATTGATTACTAAAGGAGTTTAGTAGTTCAATTAAACACTCAATTAATCGATAGCTCAATATCATAGTGTTCAAGGTGTTGGACTGATTGATTAAAGTATCAGATTGATTGAAACCACAATTGACTAATTCTGCACAATATGTACTCCCAACCGATCGGCTCATGTGATGAACCGATCTACTGAGCTTGGTGAACCGATCAGCTCAACTGGTGAGTCGATCGGCTCATGGATAGGGTGAACGATTGCTTCAAGTGTTGAAACGATCGGTTCAACTGTTGCAACCGGGCAAGTTGGGAAAGTAAGATTGGTGAGAAATTTCTTTTCGTTTCACTTGCCCAATTTGATTGGAACAAGGATTGGTATTCGATACCAATTGGAAACAAAAGAAGGAAAGTCAATCGGGAACTGATCAGGACCACGAACCGACCGATTCAGAAGTGAACCGACCGGTTCATGGGTCCCAACTGACCGGTTGAGGTGTCAACCGACCGACTCAGATCCCCAACCGACCATTTCAGTTGTGAAATGATCGGTTCAGGTTGCGAGTTGGTTGTTTTTTGTGGAAAATCTCGAACCCTTCTACTCCTGCTTTAGTCCCGCATTGCCTGGGATGGAGAACCCTGTGCCATGACTCTCCTATATATATAGGGGTATTGGGGGCTTCTCAAAGTACAACTCAGTGCAACCAGTTGCTATGTGAAGTTGTCGTTCTCTCTGGTTTTGGTAACCGAGAGAGAGCCCGGACAAGTGCTACCCGATAAGGGAGGCACAAAAAGGGAAAGACAACTGCAGAAAGCGACTGGTGGCATGAGAGTGTGTTGGTGACTAGTACGCCAACAGGAGGGTGTGACTCCTTCCGATTCCTTGTGCGATAAGGAGATCAGAGTTCCAAGCAGTCCGTGTGGACGACTGTAGAGGCGGGAGACCTCTGTCGCTTGGAGGACAACTATCAATCCTGACAGTCCCAGTGAGACCAGGAGTCTTCAGTCTCGGTACGACCAGGAGCTGCACAGACACCATCCAAGACCGGAGGTGAAGACCGTGCAAGGCGCAAGGTACTGTCGCCGAGCAAGCCTCGGGACAAGGTATGCATCCACAAACCATCTTTCCTATTGTATAGACGTTGACGCGATTCCTTTTGTTCTGGGTTTTGGGGAGAAATTTTTTGTTTATCCTGCTTCTCTGCCTCCTCTAAAACCCAACAGTGGTATCAGAGCCACGTCAACTGTTCTATATTTTAGGATTATCGATATGATCGATTTTGGTTTGTCGCCTTTATTTATTGCATACGATGTGAATAAAATTGGCTTTATGCATGTCCAATCCACAAATCCCAAATATACATATATGATATGTAATATTAATGCACTCGATACGCGTCGCCCTTAAACGAGTTTTGTGGTGGATGTGTAGCATGGTTATGGCCTATAAACCCTATATATGTGTGTGGTTGTATGTGGTTACTTGCATCTCGGTCTGCGCATCGATTCCCTTTTCTCCTATTCCTGATGTAACTCGAAATAATTCGAGATTTCTTTTCCTACCTTTTCTCCCCCCGAATATAACTCGGGGTTTCACAATTCAATTGTAAATAGGATAGATTTTTATTTCCTATTATGTCAAAGAACGGCGAACGACCTGGCGGACGACCTGAGACGATCGGTTCAAGGCGTGAACTGATCGGTTGGTGTTCTAGACGACCGGTTTGAGGAGAGAGATGAGCAGGTGGTGACCTGAGGAGATGCACGACAACTGGTGAACCGATCGACTGGAGGCGCCAATCGATCGGCTGGTGGCACCCGAACAACCATCTTGATGGCGAGCCGATCAGTCATGGAGATGAGATAATCAAACCCAGAAAGGCAGGCACAGATTTTGTCTTGTACATGTTGCATGTGATGTAGACCTAGATGACCGTGATTCCTCTTGGCTCGAGGACTCACAATAGGATGGCCATAATCATTGCTTTTATCGTTTTGCATGTTTTCTGTGGGATATAGCATGTATATGATACATACTATATTTTGTGGTGATTGGATATGTATATGTATATAAAAACCAAATCACTCATTAAATATTAAAGTTTTAGATGCCTTCCAAATGCGACACATGTGAAAAGCTCGATCGACCAAGTGTGGGCACGCCCAAGCGTGGTGCACCGTCTATCTCGTGGAAGCATGAAGGATGAATGTGTGGGTCTGCCCAAGCAGGGTGCATGTTCATCGTGTTGGCTTTGGGTCGGACTTAACACGGTGACCTAGATAGGATCTAGCACCTTGAGGCATGGAGATGATCATGGCAAGGAGTTGCATATGACATCTTTCAAGAGTTTCATATGATGCAATTGGCAAGAGTTGCCTACCTGGAAGATCTGAGTTGTGGGTGACAACCCAAGCTGGTCCATGGCTCAGAGGATTTCAGGATCATGACCCACTAGAAGATTGTACGCTGCAATCTTCCGAATTGATGGTGAGGGCTGTCAATTTGAGTCAAAATAGTGGGAGCGGTAATTAATTAAAGGCCTAATTAACCATCGTCAAATTTTATTCAAATCAAATAAAAAAGGTTTTGACAAAATGCAATTTTCTCTTGTAGAATGGCAAAGGAATCATCTTTTAAAATGGGAAAATTAATTGAGAACAAATTCCATAACTGGTTGAGGACTGTGAGAAGTGTTCTGCACAATCCAGATATACCAGGAGCCTTTGAATCCACTCTATGTACGCTTAATGCGTTGGTGAAGAGGAAAGAAAGTTCATTGATAGAGATCAATGGAATGAATGGTAAGGGAGAGAAGGGTTCTCTCGCCAAACCAATTTCTTCTACATGGAGAGGATGGAAGGAACGATGGAAGAAGAAGTCAGAGATAGAGATCTCTACTTCTGGTGTATACATGATAGAGATTAACTTTACTACTTCTTCGTCATGGGTACTTGATACCGGATGCGGATCTCACATTTGTTCAAATGTGAAGGATCTTAAGAGAAGTAGGCCTTTGGGGAAAGGCGAGGTTGAACTACGTGTTGCCAATGGAGCAAGGGTTGCTGCCAGTGTCGTAGGAACCTATGAGTTAACTCTACCAAGTGGGCTAATAATAGAGTTGAAGAACTGCTATTATGTACCTGCCATAAATAGGAATATGATTTCCGTCTCTTGTTTGGACAAAGATGGATTTGAATTTCATATTAAGAATGGAAATTGTTCCATTTCTAAAGATGGGATCTTTTATGGCAGTTCCCCAATGTCTTATGGTCTATACTTGATAGATCTAGAGATAAATGCATACAGCGTAAATACCAAAAGGCAAAAACTCAACAACTCAAATGAAACATATCTTTGGCATTGTCGTCTAGGGCACATAAATGAGAAGCGCATTTCTAGACTCCATAAAGATGGTTATCTAGACTCTTTTGATTATGAATCAATAGAGACATGTGAATCTTGTTTGTTGGGCAAGATGACCAAGACTCCCTTTTCATGTAAAGGTGAGAGAGCTAGTGATCTATTAGGACTCATACATACTGATGTATGTGGGCCTTTTAGAACTAATGCCAAAAATGGGTATCAGTACTTCATTACCTTCACTGATGATTTCAGTAGGTATGGCTATGTGTACCTGATGAAGCATAAGTCAGAAACCCTTGAAAGGTTCAAGGATTTCATGAATGACGTACATAACCAACTTGGTAAAAGTATTGAGGCACTTCGATCCGATCGAGGTGGGGAATACTTAAGCCAGGAGTTTGAGTACCTTCTGCGAGCCCGTGGTATTGTATCACAATGGACTCCGCCAGGAACACCACAACATAATGGTGTGTCTGAAAGAAGGAATCACACATTGTTGGATATGGTGTGATCAATGATGAGTTTTTCTGATCTTCCGATTTCCTTCTGGGGTCATGCTCTTGAAACCATTGCGTTTACACTTAACCGTGTACCATCTAAATCGGTTCAAAAGACACCATATGAGATATGGACTGGGAAGCGTCCCGATTTGTCTTTTCTGAAGATTTGGGGGTGTGAGGCTTACGTTAGGAAAATGTTTCCTGATAAGCTTGGACCCAAATCCGAAAAATGTTATTTTGTTGGATACCCCAAGGAAACGAGGGGATACTATCTATACCACCCTACTGACAACAAAGTGTTTGTTGCCAGGACATCTGTGTTCCTAGAGAAGGAATTTATTTCCAAAGGAAACAGTGGGAGGAAAATAGAGCTTGAAGAGGTTCAAGCCCAACAAGAAAACATTGAACCGGTAGATGTACGAGAGGAAAATGGAGATTCACAAGGTGTTGTGGAAACTCATTCTCCTCAGGTAACACAAGGACCTCATAGATCTAGTAGGACCCGCTTTGAACCTGAGAGGTTTGGATACCTTGTGACTCAGGAAGGTGGAGAGTTGATAATAGATGATGATCCAACTACCTATGTAGAGGCTATGGAGGGACCAGATTCTGAGAAATGGCTTGAAGCCATGAGATCCGAGATGGAATCCATGTACTCCAACAAAGTATGGACTTTGGTGGAACCACCCGAAGGGGTAAAACCCATAGGGTGCAAGTGGATCTTTAAGAAAAAGACCGACATGGATGGAAATGTGCAAACTTATAAAGGCAGATTTGTTGCGAAGGGATTTTGACAAGTTCAAGGTGTTGAGTATGACAAAACCTTTTCTCCAGTTGCTATGATTAAGTCCATCATGATCATGCTTGCTATTGTAGCTTATTATGACTATGATATTTGGCAGATGGATGTTAAAACTGCATTCCTTAACGGGAATATAAATGAGGATGTATACATGACACAACTTGAAGGTTTTGTAGATCCAAAGAATGCCAATAAAGTCTGTAAGCTACAAAGGTCAATCTATGGATTGAAGCAAGCATCTCGGAGTTGGAATCTTCGATTTGATGAGGAAGTCAAAGTGTTTGGCTTTACTCAAAATGAAGATGAACCTTATGTGTATAAGAAGGTTAGTGGGAGCTTGACCACATTCCTCATATTGTATGTGGATGACATACTTTTGATGGGGAATGATGTCTTAGCCTTAGAGAAGGTAAAGACTTGGCTTGGGAATACTTTCTCAATGAAGGACTTAGGAGAAGCATCCTACATTCTAGGAATTAAGATCTATAGAGATAGATCTAGAAGGCTTCTCGGACTAAGTCCGAGCACGCACATTGACAAAGTGCTGAAGCGGTTCAGCATGGAGAACTCAAAGAGAGGCAACATCCCCATGCTACATGGAGTCACTGTCTCTAGAGCACAATGTCCCCAATCTTGTGAAGAGAGGGAGCGTATGAATGGGATCCCATATGCATCAGCCATCAGATCCATCATGTACGCTATGTTGTGCACACGCCCAGATGTCTCGTATGCTCTCAGCATGATGAGCAGGTACCAGTCAGATCCCGGGGATGCTCACTGGACAGCCATAAAGAACATCCTCAAGTACTTGCAAAGGACTAAGGATCAGTTTCTTGTTTATGGTGGTGAGGAAGAGCTAGTTGTAAAGGGTTACACCGATGCAAGCTTCCAAACCGATAAAGATGATTACAGATCGCAGTCAGGATTTGTATTTTGTCTTAATAATGGAGCTGTTTGCTGGAAGAGTTCCAAGCAAGAAACAGTTGCCGATTCTACTACAGAGGCCGAGTATATTGCTGCTTCACATGCAGCAAAGGAGGCTGTGTGGATCAGGAAGTTCATCTCTGAACTTTGTGTAGTTCCCAATAGCTGTGATGCAATTGAGCTCTATTGTGACAATAATGGATCTATTGCACAAGCTAAGGAACCCAGATCTCATCAGCAGTCCAAGCACATACTGCGGTGCTTCCATCTCATACGAGAGATTGTACAGTGAGGAGATGTGAAGATTTGCAAAGTACCAACTGAAGACAACATAGCTGATCCACTGACTAAGGCCCTTTCTCAGTAGAAGCATGATGGTCATGCTAGGTCACAAGGACTGAGGTTCCTTGGTGACTGGATCTAAGTGCAAGTGGGAGTCTGTTGGTATGTATGCCCATAGAGCAAGTCATATGATGATTGTAATGGTATACTTTGTAAATGATTTGAATAATAATAAAGGCAATTTCCGATCTATATGTTTAAACTGTTTCTGAGATGATGGTGTAACATGATAGATGTCTAAAGAATGATTTTTACTCAATGACATATGCTTTTAGGTTAAGGACCTAAATGATGAGATCATGCGGATGTCAAGAGTATACATTCTTGTTTGGTCCCTAGTCGGTTGTTATTGTGGAAATAACCATAGACATCAATAACACTAAAGACTAGATTGTGTGTTGGTTGATGACAGAATCTCATTAGTCATGATATAGTGATATCAAACCAAGCACATAGGTACTTGTTAGAGAACAAGGTACCGGACAGACCCACCGTGAGAGTGACACATGGAACCATGACTTGGTAGTCACAGTCAGCTCTCACAGTGATGGTGGTGAGTGTGATTCTTAGACTTGAAATCACTACACTCAACACATGTCGTTGGGTACACTTTGACATCATCAAACGCAGTCCTGAAACATGGGTTGTTATAAAGGTGATGATTGGGTGGCTTTGACACATGGGGCTTTTGAGGGGTGAGTGATAGATATGGGATTTGTCCCTCCTAAGGGAGTTTGATGTCCTTGGCCACTTGATGAGTAGGATTGAGAAAGGCATGTGCATGCACGTGTGAATCAATATGTGATATTGATGTCACACACATCTCACCCAGTCTGCTCTGAGATCAAGGAAATGAATGAACGTTGACAGGATGACTGTTCCATGCCTCGAGTTCATTTAGGATATCAGTGACAAAGGAATTATACATTCACTGTAACACCATTCACGGATTGTAGGATTGAAAGTTGTTCTCCAACTTTCTATTTCACTTGGGTAGCACTGATGTGTGACTAGGCACAACTCTTTGCTTGTGAAGTCATAAGTGTTATGGACTTTCACTGCCAACGTGAAATGGACCTGTAGGGTCACACACATAGGATTTAACCTGGAATAGGAGTTTGTCCATAAACAATGTTTAGATTGATTACTAAAGGAGTTTAGTAGTTCAATTAAACACTCAATTAATGGATAGCTCAATATCATAGTGTTCAAGGTGTTGGACTGATTGATTAAAGTATCAGATTGATTGAAACCGCAATTGACTAATTCTGCACAATCTGTACTCCCAACCGATCGGATCATGTGATGAACCGATCAGCTGAGCTTGGTGAACCGATTGACTCAACTGGTGAGTCGATCGGCTCATGGACAGGGTGAACGATTGCTTCAAGTGTTGAAATGATCGGTTCAACTGTTGCAACCAGACAAGTTGGGAAAGTAAGATTGGTGAGAAATTTCTTTTCGTTTCACTTGCCCAATTTGATTGGAACAAGGATTGGTATTCAATACCAATTGGAAACAAAAGAAGGAAAGTCAATCGGGAACTGATCAGGACCATGAACCGACCGGTTCAGAAGTGAACCGACCGATTGAGGTGTCAACCGACCAGCTCAGATCCCCAACCGACAGTTTTAGTTATGAAACGATCGGTTCAGGTTGCGAGTTGGTTGTTTTTTGTGGAAAATCTCAAACCCTTCTACTCCTGCTTTAGTCCCGCATTGCCCGGGACAGAGAACCCTGTCCCATGACTCTCCTATATATATTGGGGTATTGGGGGCTTCTCAAAGTACAACTCAGTGCAACCAGTTGCTCTGTGAAGTTGTCGTTCTCTCTGGTTTTGGTAACCGAGAGAGAGCCCGAGCAAGTGCTACCCGATAAGGGAGGCACAACAAGGGAAAGACAACTGTAGAAAGTGACTGGTGGCAGGAGAGTGTGTTGGTGACTAGTACGCCAACAGGAGGGTGCGACTCCTTCCGATTCCTTGTGCGACAAGGAGATCGGAGTTCCAGGAAGTCCGTGTAGACGACTGCAGAGGCGGGAGACCTCTGTCGCTCGGAGGACAACTGTCAATCCCGACAGTCCCAGTGAGACCAGGAGTCTTTAGTCCCGGTACGACTAGGAGCTGCACAAACACCGTCTAAGACTGGAGGTGAAGACCGTGCAAAGCGTGAGGTACTATCACCGAGCAAGCCTCGGGACAAGGTATGCATCCACAAACCATCTTTCCTATTGTATAGACGTTGACACGATTCCTTTTGTTCTGGGTTTTGGGGAGAATTTTTTTGTTTCCGCTGCTTCTATGCCTCCTCTAAAACCGAACAACAGGTACATTGGTTTTCATGTTTCATATATAGAACGTAAAGTGCATGATAGAATTAAAAAAGAATTACATAATGTACTTACAGTAGGATTAGGATTGAGATGTTGCTCTATTTTGCAAGTTTCCATTGCTGTGAGAACTGCGTTCCTGACTGTGTTGTAGTGGTTCTCAGAAATCCTGGCTGTGGCAATCAACTTTTGGTACATGTTAGCAATGTCTTCAACTCATACAGATGACTCTGTACTCATGTCTCCGTGATTTGCAAAATTAATA
The DNA here is from genome assembly GCA_963693085.1 of Alisma plantago-aquatica. Classification (NCBI taxonomy): domain Eukaryota; kingdom Viridiplantae; phylum Streptophyta; class Magnoliopsida; order Alismatales; family Alismataceae; genus Alisma; species Alisma plantago-aquatica. The sequence goes on along the minus strand of OY856410.1, from coordinate 1,431,770,131 downwards.
CCAAAATCTCTTAGGGTGTCCTTCCTCCACCTGTTCAATACATACTGCATAAGAAACTTGTCAGACCTACAATTCCTGATAAGAATAGAAAGCGAATGTCTGCACATCAGCCCTTTGCACTCAAAGGAACGACAACTACATAGCACGTTGGCTTGGGTTGAGTCATATGTTACTACATATTGTTTTCGAATAAGGCTGGATTCAGTCTCAGATATGCTCACCCTGCATTGCTCATTAGCATAGAAAGTTGATAAAGTCAAAATATTATTCAAAACGATGGCTTCACAGTACATCATACTCTGTAGCTCGATTTGGAATTTCTTGAAGATGTTATGGGTGTAAACGTTCCTAGCATCTATCTCAATCTGAAAATCCGTCCGTAACTAAACAACCTTGTAAATGTCATCGTAATCAGCATGGTGTTCTGCCTCTAGACGTGCTTCTTGTACACGTTGGTATTGATTGACAAATTGTTTCAACGATGTTTTAGAGTTAACATATTTGTCGAAAAAAGAATTTATGGACTCACTCCGTTGAGTGGTTGTCATGTCGGCCCAGAAGAAGTCGTCCACATACGTAGGTACCCACATTTTCCTCAATTGATACATACAAGATAGTCACCCTTGTTCTTTTGTCTTGCATGAGAGTGTTGCGGCCTCCCAGTTTTGTTCAAAATCCTCGATAGTAGGACTTTCATATACGACATTCCTAATAAATTGTGAAGCATTGGAATTTTTACCTAACTTGTCAGGCAATTTGCACATAATGTGCCAGAGGCATAGGCGGTGCCTCGCATTAGGAAAAACAGTCTGAATTCCATTTATTATAGGTTGTGCTTGATCAGTAATGATGCCCTTAGGTTGGATACCTGAGCGTAACAACAAAACAAGAGTACTACTGGGGGGGGGCAGAAGTGATTAATGGATCATTTTATTACAATAACAAGACAACAACTCAAAAAGAGTCATCGTAGTTAGTGGAGTAATATATATAGGATGATAGCTTTGTATATGGAAAGAGATATGCATGTAGCACTGTGATAATCCCATTCCAGAAAGTGTTTCATTTGGAAAACTAGAGTGTACTGACTGGAGTTATGTGTTAAATATGGCAACAACTAGACAAAACAGACAACACAGTAATAGATACATTACATTCTGATAACCTCCCATTTTGCGATGTTATCTTACTAAGTTTTCCTCTATTTTCCATACTCTTTCTTAGATAAATTAGATAGAATCTTTAACTTTCCCCTCTATTGTAAATATACCATTAGACTAACTTTCCTCTTTTTATTTCTTACAAAAAAGCACAAAAAAATTACAAAAGCTCCAAACGGTCCCAAGACCGAATGGACACCAAACGATCCCAAAACTGAATGGACACCAAATGGTCCCAAGATCGAATGGACCTCAAACGGTCCCAAGACCGAATGGACACCAAACGGTCCCAAGACCGAATGAACACCAAACGGTCCTGAGATCGAATGAAGGCCAAACGGTCCCAAGACCGTGTAAAGTCAAACGGTCCCAAGAATGAATAAAGTCAAATAGTTTCCAAACCGAAAGAGCCCAAACGGTCCCAAGACCGAATGGACACCAAACGGTCCCAAGACCGAATGAAGGCCAAATGGTCCCAAGACCGTGTAAAGTCAAACGGTCCCAAGACCGAATAAAGGCAAATGGTTTCCAAACCAAGAGAGCCCAAACGGTCTCCAAACTGAGAAGGAGTCCAAATAGTCTTCACGACTGTTTGGGCCCAAACCTCCCAAACCGTTTGAGCCTCACTCAAAGCCTATAAATAAGACCCGAGGGGTCCTCACAAAGCATCAAGTTTTCAGACGTCTAAAAGCTGCCTCTATTGTTCCAGAGCTATTCCATCCTTCGTCCACTGCCCCGAGGCTACCGGTCTGAGATCCATACTCCATCCCCAAGCTACTTTCTCTCTCATCGACAAAGAAGGTGGGAAGAGGATGATTCATCATCAAGCAAGCTACAAAGTGTGAAGATTGTTGCTCTCTCTCTCCTAGGGGTCGACCTTCCTCCCTCCTTCATGGAGATGATATTCTCTCTCTCTCTCTTCTTGCCTCCTTCCTTATCCTTGCCATGAGCGAGTAGTCTTATACACTAGGGTGCGGGGAGTAGCCCTGCTACCCATGTTTTCATTTCATGCAATGTAATTCATAAGTTTACAATAGAGATATACTTTCTTTTCAGTTTGACATCAATCGTTTAATGAATGCTTGTTGCTTGATCGCCAACTTATGTTACCTATTATCTTTTAGTATGAATGGTCTACATTTGTACTATTAGATTCGAATCTCGATTGAATGTTGGTTCTTGATGCATGCAGCCACCATGCATATGTTTCGGTATCTAGGAGTGTTTTTCAAGAAGTGGAGTAAACTCACTTCCATCGTTTTACTTTCATACTATGAAATGGAATCAGTTGACGTATGAAAGTACAACCTTGATAAGTCGAGCAACACACTTTGCGAAGCGAGTGATGCAAAGTAAGTGACCATTCATTTGGGGATGGCTGGCATTGCAACATTTCCACACTTCTCATAGTTAGTTCTCTGAAAGGAAACTAAATCTACAAAGATACTAACTGTTTAGACTCTTATTGCAGGTTATGCTACTATGTTGTATGTTTTGATCCATGTGTAGTGGCGGCAAAAGCTGATAACACCTTAGTGGTTCCTTAATATTGTTTACAACCTTAAATTTACCTTCCTTCTTACTTTCTTACTTTTACTTTACTTGCACTTAGTTTAAACAACTGAACCAACTCTTTGATCTAAATACCAAATGTTAAGAAGTTAAGTGAAATTCTAACGTTTTCTATCTTGTTGATCTCAACAAGACCATTGTCCTGTGGATTCGACCCTTAACTATACTATGATAAGACTTCCACGTATCCTAGCACACGTGGGTGGAGTTTTTAATCTAGTATAAGCAAGGCTAAACCTAAAGATTTATTATCTTTAGGATTTTTAGTGGTGCACGCAATTCCATGCAAGTGGAAGCTCCATCAAAAATTGGCGCCATTGCCGGGGACAACAGAACGTTTTAATTTTGTTTATCATCTTGCTAGTTGGTTAGGGTTTTACACTTTTTCTTTAATATTACTTCATATTCTCTTGATTTCATCATATCTCCCGCATCATCTGAAAAGTGTGTTTCTTCCTCTACTCAGGTAGAAGACGTGTATGCAACCGACGCATAATCTCAGATTCTCCCCTGATCCAGAGTATGACTCTGAGGTAGAGAGAAGTTTCCACCGCCGTATTAGACTTAATCATCAAAGAGCCAGACAAATGGCCGAAGATCAATGTCAAGCTGCACTAGTGATGTAAAGGGTCAACACTATCATAGCAGCCCAGTGAGCGCAACTCATCGCCGACACGCGCGCCCAAGTTCAGGCTGAAGTTCGGGCTGAAGAGCAAGCCCACATTCATGCTGAGAATGAAGCAGCCAAGGCTGCTGCGTAGCTGTTGATAAGGAGCAAGCAATTAAGGGACTACACTATTCCCAAAAACTATGAAGATAACCATCCAGTCCAACCACCACTCATCGACACACCTAATTTTGAGATTAGGACACAATGGATCCAAATAATGCAGGGCATCTCATTCTCTGGAAGCACCGAAGATGACTGCATGGACTATTTGAAGAGGTTTAAGGCTCTTTGCAGGTTGGTACCACAAGCTGGAATAACCATGGATGCAGTCATGCTTAGACTCTTCAATTTCACCTTGTCCGGAAGAGCACTAAGCTGGTACAATTCTTTAGACGGGGAGCCAATCACCACCTGGGCTCCCTTAGAAGAGAAGTTCTTGGAGAAATTCTTCCCACCTTCACTAACCTACCAAATCAGAGGGCAAATCAACCAATTCCTTCAACTGTCGGGAAAGTCACTAGCTGACTCATGGGAAAGGTTCAAAGAACTCTTGAGGAAATGCCCCCATCATGGAATCTCACAAAACCAACTCATAGAGACTTTTTACAGGGGAGTAAGTGATGAAATTAAAAAGTTCTTAGATTCCTCATATGGAGGAAACTTTATGAGACAAAACTACAAAGACGCATGGAGAATCGTCACTCTCAGAGTAGAAAATCAATCAAATTGGGGGAGGGCGACCACAGGAGGAGTTCTAAAGGTTTGTAAAGATGAAGAATCTACAGAAATGAAAGCCATAGCCGAAGCCTTGAAAACCATAGCCAACAAACAACAAGCCCTCGAAGCATCATTTGGGGAGTATGACAGAAAGAAGAACCCCCAACAAGTTAAAGCAGCCACAGGAACTTGCGAGGCCTGTCATGCATCAGATCATCCCACATTGTCATGTGGTCTTCTATACAATGTAATGATGGATTTGCAACCACCTCAACCGCAGTATGAGCCAATCATTGAACACCATGAGGATCAAATGCCATAACAAGTAAATTCCATTCATTCCATACCAGGACAAGCTTACTATAATATGAATCAACTGAGAAATCATCCTGGTTTTCAATATGGAAATCCTGCGGGGACTGCTAACCCACAACATCAAACACAAAGTGGATCCTCCAACAGACTACCACCTGGATTCCAAAGCAACTACAACCAAAATCAAGGGAATCTTAGAAACAATTTCCAAAGATCCAACTACCCAAGAAATCCCTCTGCATACTACCAGTATACTCACCCTCCTCTACACCCGCAATTACAACAAACTCAGCTGCAACAACTGCATCAACCTCAGTTGCCGACACCTCAACAACAACCACTTCAAGGGCAGCAACAACTCACTCAATTTCAACAAAAGAATGTACCACCACAACAGACTGATGAACTGTCTTTGATAAGGCAAATGCTGTAATCACAGCAAACCATGCTGGCTAACCAGTAGGCCCAACAAAAAGATGTAGAAACTCAGTTAGCACAGATAACAGCTCAGCTAAAACCTCTAGTAGGCACTTTTGCTGGCCAACCAGAAGCAAATCCAAGATACGACCAACATAGACTAGAACAATTAAATACTGTTACAACAAGGTCTGGCCATTTTCTCACTGAAGCCATCTCGGTTAATCAAGAAGACAAGGATGTAATTGAAATCATCCCAACAAAAGAATCATGTCAAGATGCTGAAGAAAGGAAAGAAAAGGAACAAGGTCACAAAGAACCAGAGGTTCCACAATATATGCCAAGGATACCCTATCCTGGCAGACTAAAGGAAACCAGACTAGACTCTAGATTCCAGAAATTTAAAGAGGCAATGAAGAAACTTTATGTTGATATTCCTTTTCTCGACGCCTTATCTAAAATCCCAGCCTGGCCCAAATATTTGAAGACCTTACTGTCAAAGAAATATATGATAGAGGAGCATGAAACTGTCAAGCTAGCTCAAACCACTTCTGATATCATTTTGAATAAAATGCCGAAAAATAGAAGGACCCTGGCTCCTTTGGCATACAATGCTCTATTGGAAATACTTCTTGTAAAAAGGGATTGGCCGACTTGGGAGCCAACATTTCAATTATGCCATTTTCCATGTGCAAAATATTGGGGTTTACAGACTTATTGCCTACAACAATGACCATCCAGCTCGCCGATTCCACCATTACTGCACCCCTGGGAATCATTGAAGATATTCCAGTAAGAGTGGGGAGGGACTCCTATGTCCCTTGTGATTTCGTCATTATGGATATAAAAGAAGACCTAAGGTACCCGATAATTTTTAGAAGACCTTTCCTCGCCACAACTAGAGCATTAATTGGTGTTGAGGCCGACACAATTACATTGAGGCTGGGTAAAGAAACTGTTTAGTTCAGGGTTTTCAATAGCCTGAAGAGCCCTAGTATCCACGAAGAGGTTTTTTTTCTTGAAGCTATTAATAAAATGTCCCAACTCAAGCAAGAAAATCCAGAACCAATAGATGCCCTAGAGGACGCTCTAATAAATCTAGAAACTGAATTTTCGACCAATGAGTTAGTTCAGCAATGCCTACAGTACTTGGAGCAGGCTGAAAAATCCCCAGAAGCCACTTTTGAAGAACTGAAACCGGTTTCCATATTAGAGACAATAGAAGTAACCAAAGCCCCGGAAATGAAAACTCTACCAACTGGGCTCAAACATATCTTCCTAGATGAAGGAAAATTATGACCAGTTATCATTAGTTCCTCTTAGAATGACGATCAGGAAGAGAGGCTTCTCACTGAATTAAGGAAGTACAAGAAAGCAATTAGGTACAAGATGACTGACCTAACAGGCATTAACCCAGCTCCGTGCATCCATAAATTACCTATGATAGAAGAATTCAAACCCTCAAGGGAGCACCAGAGAAAATTGAACCCAAATATGAAAGAGGTAGTTTGCCTCGAAGTTCTTAAACTCTTGAAAGCAGGTATTATCTATCCAATTTTTGACTCTCAGTGGGTTAGTCCTATCCAAGTGGTCCCTAAAAAGAGGGGGACCACTGTTGTCTTAAATGATAAGAATGAACTAGTACCTACAAGGACCGTTACTGGTTGGAGAATGTGCATAGATTACAGAAAACTGAACAAATCAACAAGGAAAGACCATTTTCCCTTACCCTTCCTTGACGAAGTCCTTGAGCGGCCGGCCCACGAAAATTTTTTCTGCTACCTCGACAGATATTCTGGGTTTTACCAAATCCCAATTCACCCCGAAGACCAAGAAAAAATGACATTTACTTGTCCTTTCGGAACATATGCCTTCAGAAGGATGCCCTTCGGGCTATGCAATGCACCCACAACCTTCCAAAGGTGCATGACTGCTATCTTCACGGGTCTAACCGAAACAATTATGGAGGTGTTTATGGATGATTTTTTAGTATATGGAGATTCCTTTGACAACAAAACGGCTCAACCTAAGTAAAGTCCTATAGAGATGCGAGGAAACAAACCTAATCCTAAACTGGGAAAAATGTCACTTTATGGTGACTGAAGGTGTTGTCCTCAGACATTGAGTAAGTGAAAAAGGAATCAAAGTAGACAAGGAAAAAATTGATGTCATCTCAAAGTTGTAACCACCCAAAGACATAAGGGGAGTGCGAGCCTTCTTGGGTCATGCTGGGTTCTACCAAATATTTATCAAAGACTTCTCAAAAATAGAAAAACCTACGACGTACCTATTGACCAAGGATGTTGATTTCAACTTTGACCAGGAATGCCTGCACAGCTTCACAACTTTGAAGAATTCTTTAATCTCAGCACCCATTCTACGAGCACCTGATTGGTCACAAACATTTGAAATAATGTGTGACGCTAGTGACAATGCCATAGGGGCTGTGCTGGGGTAGAGAATAGACAAAAATCCATATGTAATATACTACACATCTAAGACGTTAGATGAGGCGCAAAAGAATAATACTAATACTAAAAAGGAATTCTTAGCTGTCATCTACGCTTTCAAAATTTTTGGTTTGTATCTTATTGGATCAAAGGTTATCGTATATATAGACCACTCCGCCATCAAATATCTTATTCAGAAACATGACGCAAAACCCAGACTCATCCACTGGGTATTAATGGTGCAAGAATTTGATCTTGAAATAAAAGACAAAAGCGGAGTGGAAAACGTCGTCGCTGATAATCTCAACCGCATTGAAGTCGAGGATGATGATAAAGTACCTATCCGAGACTCCCTCCCTGACTACCAGCTTATGAAAATCACCACCGGATTCCCCTGGTATGCCGACATAGTGAACTATCTGGCTACATGATTCATCCATCCCTCAACCTCTCACCATGATAAAAAGAAATTCCTCCATGATGTTAAGCAATACTACTGGGATGAACCCTATCTTTTTCGTCTATGTGCAGACAGACTTTTCCGTCACTGCATACCAGAAGAGGAAATTACTCCTGTCTTAGAGCATTGTCATTCTGGCCCCACTGGGGGACACATGAGTTTGAAAAAGACCGCTCTGAAAGTTCTACAATCGGGTTTCTTTTGGCCAACAATAGCAAGAGATTCCTATGATTTTGTAAGATCGTGCAATAAATGTCAGCTTTCTGGCGGTATAACTAAAAGGAATGAAATGCCCCTCACCTTGTGGCAAGAAATCAAACTTTTTGATGTTTAGGGAATAGACTACATGGGTCCCTTCCCCTCATCCTATGGATTTTCTTACATATTGGTCGCTGTGGATTATGTCTCAAAATGGGTAGAAGCTATACCCACCATATCCAGCGACTCAAATCCAGTCATCAAAATGTTCAAAGACATCATTTTCCCCAGATTCGGCGTCCCCCGAACTATCATATCAGACGGTGGGACCCACTTTCTGGAAAGAAGCTTCGAAGCCCTCCTAAAAAATATGGAGTCAACCATAAGGTCACCACACCTTACCATCCACAAACTAGTGGCCAAGTCGAAGCTTCGAACAAACAACTGAAAGCAATTTTAGAGAAAACAGTCAATAGACATCGTACCGATTGGTCCACCAAGCTTCCCGATGCCCTTTGGGCTTACCGCACAACTTATAAAACACCGATTGGAACAACCCCATTCCGACTGGTATATGGGAAATCATGCCATCTTCCAGTTGAGATGGAACATAAGGCCTGGTGGGCCATTAAACAACTGAATTTGATTTTAAAAGCGCTGACGAATATAGACAACTCCAGTTACAAGAACTTGAGGAGCTTAGAATGACAACCTACCATAGTGCCATAATCTATAAAGAAAAAACCAAGATGTGGCATGATGGCCACCTCAAGAGAAAAGACATTGCTATCGGAGATAAGGTCCTCCTCTTCAATTCCAAACTTAAAATGTTTCCTGGAAAGCTCTGTACGAAGTGGTCTGGACCATTCACAATTAAACACATCTACCCCACCGGAGCAGTCATCATCCTTGACAATAATGGGGGAGAACAGACCGTTAATGGCCATAGATTGAAGAGATACTACACACCAGCAGACAAAATACCAAGACAGACTATCGAGATCCATGATCCCTCAGCATCAACATAACCAAACTGGATTTCTGTCAGGCCAGCGACGTAAAACCCAGGTGCTACTTGGGAGGCAACCCAAGACCTGAGTATCACAGTTTTTATTTTGCCTTTTCTTCATTTGATTTAGGTTTATCATCTTTAATATGAAAATATAAAAATTCACATAAATGACCAAAACAAACATAAATATATAAAAATCAAAAACCTAAACCATCTTATCCTAAATGGTCTTGAAACCATTTGGGCCTCACGGTCTTGAAACCGATTGGACCTTTCAGTCTTGAAACCGTTTGGAGCCCAAACGGTCTTGAAGCCGTTTAGAGCCCAAACAGAATTTATAGGATTTTGGGGGGTGACGATATAAATTCCCAGGGTCAAATGGTTTTGAGACCGTTTGGAGCCCAAATGGTCTCAAAACCGTTTGACCATGGGAATTTATATCATCCCCCCAAAATCCTATAAATATAACCCCACCCCTTCCTTTTCCTTCTTCTAGAATCTCTAGTTTTCTAAACCTGAGCACGAGCACTTTTCCATCCCTCCAGCTTCCCTGCTCCCACACACCGTCGCTCGCACAACCCCAATTTGTTCCGCCATCTTCACCGACGTCACTTCCTCGATACCTGTTCCTTTACGACTTCCGCATTGTTGCCACACGTCGTTATCACCATTCCTTTCCTCATTACCATCATCGCCTTCTCCGTCGTCGTCAGCAACACCATCACACAGCAAGGTAGTCCATGACAGTCACCGACATCTCTGACACGCCAAGGCATTTCACGTCCGCCTCATTTTCACTGTCGCCAACACCGCTATCGCTATCGCCACCGCTAACGCGTGAAACACTTGAACCTTTTTCACTGATTCCACCACCGTCTGCTGCGCCCCTGACGTTCCACCTTCCCCGCGGTTTCGACCGCTTGGAGCCAAACAATCCTGAAACCGTTTGGGGCCAAACGGTCGTGAAACCGTTTGGTCTTACAAACCGCTTGATTTCCACTAAAACCTAGAAAACATTAACACATACATAATGTAACTTTTTCTTTTAATAAACTTGTTATCTTTGCAAATTCAAATCCTTTTAACACATGATTTTTTGCTAATTTTTCAGATATGGCATCACCCATAAAAGAAGCCACCGGAACCACTGATACTCCGTTCTAGACAATAGAGCAACTGATGGAGGACCGTGCCAAGCTCCAGAAAGTCATCGACATCTATGACAAGACTAGAATGGTCCCACCGAAAGTCAACCTACTCGCGGTCATGAATGAAATTGACCGCCTCAATAGGTGTTTATCCGAGGAACCTGATCAAGAAGTAGAAGAAATTTCTTCCAGTGATGAAGGCTCAGAATACGAGCCAACCCCTGAGGAAGAATCCCCAACTACAAAGTCCAAAGGGAAAAGGAAGGCCCATGAAGCTGCCAAAGAACAACCTACGAAGAAACGAGCAAGGAAGCAGGTCCACCCCGCCACTGCAAGGGAACAAACCCTAGCAGGATACATTTCATCAACCACTACCACCACCGCCATCACCACTCCCGCCACCATCACTGTTCCTGTTTTCTCCACCATCACCACTACAACACCACCACCAAAAAAACTATTCATCCACACCCTCCAATCCATCGACAAAACATTGAAACCAACAAAGTACGTTTGCTCAAGCATACTAATGAAGATGGGGATATATGATAGAATCCTCACCCTACTCGACAACGCCAATCTCTCTAGGCTCTGCTTCATCCCTGAAATCTCTTATGTTGAGCCCACTATAGAATTCTTCATGCATCTCACCAAAGAATCTGTGGACATTATGGATAAAGTAAGGGAGGGAGGTGACTGTAGGCTGGTCACCAATCTCTTTGGCAACAAGGTTGTCATTACAGAAAACCTGCTAAATGATATCTTTATCGACAACCCAGAGCAACTGCAGAAAGCTAAACAGGTTGGCACAGACAACTCGCAATTTTACAGACACAACTTCTGGAAATCCCTGACAGGGATCCCAAACTATGAGACGAAGACCTGCAAGGCCTCAAACATTCAGTCTGGGATGGTGCACACGCTTCACAAAATTCTCACAGGTGCACTTTTCCCAAGGATAGAGGCCGGGAATGTTCTCATTTTTGATCTTTTTATCCTATGGTCCGTCTTACATGGGATGCCAATCAACATTGGACGACATATGCTACAAAAGCTTTCTACTTATGACCTAAGCAAAGAAATCTGTATGGGTGGACACATAACATCCATCCTAAAATATCTCAAGATGGACAGACTACTGCCCCAGTGTGCTGTAATCAAAGGTGACATCCTTACCAATGAGAAAACCTTAAAAAAATCATACATCATTAAGGAGAAGGATGCAAAGCTGCACTACATCTTCTACCCTGCAGTTAAATCATCAAGGATTCTGCTGCCGCTTCCGGAGCTTGCCGATTATGACAAGGAAAAGCACTCGTTTCTGAAGAGGATCTTGTAAATCTTCTAGCTTCGGTCAAAGACCAACACAAGTAATCCAAAACGGGCCAAACAGAGCACAACATCATCGCCCCAGCTGCAAGAATAACAAAAATACCTGTGAAACGACCATCCAAAGGGCGTTTGCAAGCACAACAGCTGTCGGGGACGCCGACATCAAGACCAAACCCTGAAATGGAACCTCCTCTCCCTAAAGAACACATCACCACCTTATCACTAGACTCCTTCATCATGAGTCTAAATGTTGAGCTTACCTCCACCACCACCCCCACCACGCTACCATCCTCCACCATTCCACAATCCACCACCCTCCCATCATTCTCCACAATAATTCCACCAACAAATCCCCTCCCCACATCCGCACCTCCACCCACATCCTCCATCTCAACCCCTTTCTCATAGGGCATTCCATTCACATCAACACCCGATCTCGCTTTCCCCTCATTTGCCTCCACCTCAACCGCCTTCCCATCAATGTTGCCACCCTTCACATCCACCACCACCCCGACACCGCTGGTGACTCCATCTACAGTCACCACACAATTTGTAGGACCATCTTCAGTGTCTCTTTCGCAAGACACTACCACCCTTCCACCCCGACCCCGGCCATCCCACCCATCCTTTTCTGGGGTCCCTTTTACAAATGTCGGTGAGGAATTCATACGTCAATTTGACGCCATCCGAAACCTCCTCACCGACCCTTCTAATATAATGCAATCAATTTTTTCATGTGTGCATGATCTTACAAAACAGGTCGCCAAGATCGACGAGCAAAACCGTGCCTTACCTGGCATCCTCTCAAGCATCAACCAATGGTAGGAAGTAGCAGCCACACAAGTCGAACGCATCGACAACCACCTACAACAACTACCACAGTTGGTGCTTGAGGTGAAAAGCCAGCAAGCAATGTTGGCTCAACAAGTCGAAAGGATCTCTACACAGACTCAACCTCTGCCATAGAACCTTCACAAGCTTAAGCAGTAGCAAACTTCTTTCAGCACGTGTTTGGATGACATCGCTAACACCCTTGCATAGCTCAATAGCTGCTAAGAGGAGTCATCCAAGAATGAAATCAATCACCTATGAGCCCAAGTTACAGACCTTTCTACACGACTCCTCTCTGCCGAGGCACGATACTCTGATCTCAAGGAAACCCACGACACACTGCTCGAGACACACGAGCATGTGCAAGTGGCTCTTAATGAATTACAAGCAATTCACCGGCAGTGCAAGAAAACAATGCCAAAACAAATAAAAGATAAAGCGGAAGATGAAGAAGAAGAAGAAGAAGACGACGACGATGACAAAGAAGATTCTGACTCCTCCGCTAATGCCAACGATGACACCTCCTCTTCAGATGATAAACTTGATGACCCAGGACATGCTGGGGAGGGAACCATCTGAGGAATAGAACCTTCAAAGAAGACAACATACAAAGACCACCAAGAAGGTGGAAAAGATCCAAAATCCCCCGATCACACTGATAACATTAACATGTCATATGGGGATCAATTCCTTAACTATTCCACCATGGGATCTATGGGGGAATCTGCCAAAGAAGCGGCTTTTGCTGAGTTCCAACAATGTATCCTAGGAACCAGCATTAGTCCACCAACATTAGCAGCTCATCATTACTCTGCACCAGAACAATCGGTGCGCTTACCCCCAAAGCAAGAAGAATCAGACAGAGTGAGCCTAGACACAGATGATGAACTCGACTCTAATTCTGACTCAGAAAAAGATGAAGTTCTACAACACTATATGGACGACTTAGAGCAGACTTCTTTTCTGCCACTACAAGAGCTTCCCCCGCCGCCACCTCTACCTAAGAAGATGCATGACTTAGACATGGCGGCCATCTCTACCCTAGATGTCCAGAACATTTTTATCCTGAACACTATCGTAGACGATGCCAAAGAGGGGGGGACATCATCTACACAAATATAAAGACTAAGCAAAAAATGACACATGAAGATTTCCACATCATCCTTCGACCTCAATCAAAAGTGAAGATGGAAATCTTTTGTGTCCTTCTTGCTAACGCTATCGAAACCTACATAAGCTCAAAAAGGCCACAACCAATTCTCAATGCTTCACCTACTTTGACTCTAAGTCTATTGTACAAAGATTTACAAAACAAGACTATCGAGTGGATGCGTAGGGGGATTGAATGGAAGGAACAATATATCACAGTACCCTTCCAAGTTTCCGGCCACTGGCTGCTCATGATCATCATCACCGAGGCTCGCAATGCCAAATTGTACAATTTCTGTGCCAGTGAGCTTAAAGCCGGAATCATCAATTTTGCTGGTCTAGGAGCCGGGGAGGCAAGATGCATCCTTTCCGACTCCTAAAATTAATTTGGGCTGCAAAGCCATCTCTCCGACATGGTTGGAACCAACCATGGTTCTGAATCATAAACCCACAAGTTCAAACACAAGAAGGATCTGGGGATTGTGCTTTCTACACTATACGCCACATACAAGTGCTTAATCAACAAATCCCCTTCACCGAGCTGGCCGCAGAAGATTTTCACTCTCTATGAGGGCGTTATGCCATGGAGCTCATCTGTGACAGAAGGTTCTTTCGGGACCCGACTATGGAACCAGATGACGTCCCTCGCTACCTCTACTCGGCTATCCAATGTCCATAGAAACAGCCATTCCGACAAACATTACAGGACTTGGAGAAACAACAACCCGCCACGGTCCCCAAAAAAAGTCTATGGGACCCTTACATCTTTGATATGGCGACAGATAAAGGGGACATCGAGTTATTAACAGGGGCCCCTATCAAACGATCGTATCCCCAAATGGTTCCGCTATATTCCATTAAACCAACGTTCCCCAACTTTGACCTTGCAGCTTACAAAAGTCTTTCCGACAATGAACTTCGTCTCATCATGTCTAGGCTATATGCCGAGAAAGATGATCTCATTTTTCTAGATGGATACATTCTGGTTATGGAAGATACGCTCTGTGAAACTGTACAATTCAAAGGGTCTCTATCTATGAGTTTGATGACCGCCTATCAATATCTCCTCGGACGGAATCACCCTACGATCTATATGGCATTAGCTTATATGAAGGATGATCTCCTAAAGCTAAAGAACTTCAGAACAACAGAGGCACTAATCTCTTTCCTCCAACATATGACTCTAAAGTTCATTATGCTTCCTTTTCCTTCACTCAGAACACTGGATGCTTCTGGCAACAAACCTTCACGACAGAACAACTATCATCTATAACAGTTCCGACAGCCAATTTGATCCAGATTAAAATTAGTATGATATGATGGTGAAGACGCCCACAGAGCAGGCGGCAAAGAAGTGTGCCGACAAACTACACGATCTTATAAGCAAGCACACCAGGGCGTATGATAAAGCACACTTTCACCGCCCCGCCTTCAGCCACAGATGCCCCCAGCAGCTCCGAGAATCAAATGACTGTAGCTTCCACGTCCTCTACTGGATGTACACCCTTGCTATTCTTGGAAGACCAGTAAAGGATATGATGGACGTGGATTACCACACTCTATGTGGAAAGTTCGCAGCTAATCTTCTCCGAACGCATGGAGCTAATAAAGGACTAACAGAAGCCTAATGCCCTTGTCCATTTACTTCTCAACCTATCACTTTAACACTCTGCGGATAGAGTGAGTGATAAGTTGGGGGGGAGGTACACTGGATAAGGGTGAGGTATCATTTTTCAACCCTTCTCCCTCTGCTCTTTTTAATCACCCCTATTTCTCTATGCATAATTTTTTATCCTTCTTTTCACATTTAAACTTTTTCAGTAATTTCTTTGATAAAATAATTCTTGTACATAAGAAAAAGTCACCCCCTGCTGATTTTAGAATCAAAGCAGTCCTCAAACAACAATAACAGACATAGAATTTAGGCATGTAATGGTGAACTAATAATTTACTTTCACTTTCGATTTTCATGCTTCTGCTTCAATTCTATTTCAGACCCTCCACAAGTTAACATCATAGCCAAAGCCAGCCAAATATCTCTCAAGGACGGGAGGGAACCAGGTGAAATCCAAATCAAGAAACCTTACAAGTGGACCACCAAGTACGAAAACCAAAATAAGTGCATGTCAGAAGACTCCAAGAATAGCTTTCTTCTTTTAAAAAAGAGGCCTGGCAGCCCAAACAAAACCCCTAAATATCCAACTCCTAAGCCTGTGAGTATAAGAATAAAAGCCAGAGCGTTGAATAAAAACATGAGAGTTGTGCCACACATAAGGACCTATATGAAGAACCAATAAAGGTCTCACCTGGCCGGTACATTCAGTGGCCCTCACAAAGGCAGATGTGTCGCGCACGGTAATGAGATCCTAAGGTCTCTGAATATATGAAAAAGCTGATAAAGGACTCACCGTCCGGTACATTTAGCTTCCCTCACAAAGGCAGATGTGTCGCGCCCGATAGTGAGATCCTAAAAATTTAGATAAACCCTCACCCACTAAAAGGGTGAGTTACACATCAGCCTTTAGCCAACCCTCATGCCTATCTTAGTCTCCAGTAGGATTTCCAAAGAAGTATAAAACTGATTGGAGTCGAAAACGTGCACATAATGCGATTAAGGAAAAGGTGGTCCCAATGCGACCTACGCGATACAAAAGAAACCTGGGATCCAAGCAACTCCCGATACATGAAAGAGTTAGTGCAAGCAAAAGCCTGATAAAACTTCAGGAGATCTCTGGTTTAGAATTGAAGCAGGAGTATGGAAATCTTCACTAAATAAAATCACCTCGCCACTACATGCCTCAGCTCTATCTAGCTTGAGGACAAGCTAGACTCTAAGTTAGGGGGGGGTGATAACCTCCCATTTTGCGATGTTATCTTACTAAGTTTTCCTTAGTTTTCCATACTCTTTCTTAGATAAATTAGATAAAATCTTTAGCTTTCCCCTCTATTGTAAATATACCATTAGACTAACTTTCCTCTTTTTATTTCTTACAGAAAAGCACAAAAAAACTACAAAAGCTCCAAACGGTCCCAAGACTGAATGGACACCAAACAGTCCCAAGACCGAATGGACACCAAATGGTCCCAAGACCGAATGGGCACCAAATGGTCCCAAGACCGAATGGACACCAAATGATCCCAAGACCGAATGGACACCAAATGGTCCCAAGACCAAATGGACACCAAATGGTCCCAAGACCGAATGGACCTCAAACGATCCCAAGACCGAATGGACACCAAACGATCCCAAGACCGAATGAATACCAAACGGTCCTGAGATCAAATGAAGGCCAAACGGTCCCAAAACCATGTAAAGTCAAACGGTCCCAAGACCGTGTAAAGTCAAACGGTCCCAAGACCGAATAAAGGCAAATGGTTTCCAAACCAAAAGAGCCCAAACGATCCCAAGACCGAATGAACACCAAACGGTCCCAAGACCGAATGAAGGCCAAACGGTCCCAAGACCGTGTAAAGTCAAACGGTCCTAAGACTGAATAAAGGCAAACAGTTTCCAAACTGAGAGAGCCCAAACGGTCTCCAATCTGAGAAACAGTCCAAACGGTCTTCACGACCGTTTGGGCCCAAACCTCCCAAACCATTTGAGCCTCACTCAAAGCCTATAAATAAGACCCGAGGGGTCCTCACAAAGCATCAAGTTTTCAGACGTCCAAAGGCTGCCTCTATTGTTCCAGAGCTATTCCATCCTTCGTCCACTGCCCCGAGGCTGTCGGTTTGAGATCCATACTCCATCCCCAAGCTGCTTTCTCTCTCATCGACAAAGAAGGTGGGAAGAGGAGGATTCATCATCAAGCAAGCTACGAAGTGTGAAGATCGTTGCTCTCTCTTTCCCAGGGGTCGACCTTCCTCCCTCCTTCATTGGGATGACATTCTCTCTCTTTCTTCTCGCCCCCTTCCTTGTCCTTGCCATGCGCGAGTAGTCTTATACACTAGGGTGCGGGGAGTAGCCCCGCTACCCATGTTTTCATTTCATGCAATGTAATTCATAAGTTTGCAATAGAGATATACTTTCTTTTCAGTTCGACATCAATCGTTTAATGAATGCTTGTTGCTTGATCGCCAACTTGTGTTACCTATTATCTTTTAGTATGAATTGTCTACGTTTGTACTATTAGATTCAAATCTCGATTGAATGTTGGTTCTTGATGCATGTATCCACGATGCATCTGTTTTGGTATCTAGGAGTGTTTTTCAAGAAGTGGAGTAAACTCACTTCCATCGTTGTACTTTCATACTATGAAATAGAATCAGTTGACGTATGAAAGTACAACCTTGATAAGTCGAGGAACACACTTTGAGAAGGGAGTGATGCAAAGTTAGTGACCATTCATTTGGGGATGGATGGCATTGCAACATTTCCACACTTCTCATAGTTAGTTCTCTGAAAGGAAACTAAATCTACAAAGATACTAACTGTTTAGACTCTTATTGCAGATTATGCTACTATGTTGTATGTTTTGATCATGTATAGTGGTGGCGAAAGCCGATAACACCCTAGTGGTTCCTTAATATTGTTTACAACCTTAAATTTACCTTCCTGCTTACTTTCTTGGTTTTACTTTACTTGCACTTAAACTAAGGGCTCCTTCTTCATTCAAGGGCTCCTTCTTCCGCCCAAAAGACATTTCTAAGGGCTCCTTCTTCATTCAAGTCTAGAACATAGAAGAATTCTGGGTTTTGTTTTTGCATACGAACAAACTATGTTTGTATTGCATGGGCATCACCTTCCCCTAAGCGGAGCTTCCATGATTGAAGCAGATGGTTGTTCATGTCCTTTTGTGTGAAGGAAAGTTTTCCATAACCTCCAGATTCACATACAAAGGATGTCATAGTTTTTGATGCACCAATGCCTGCTGCATCATTGAAATCAACATGCCTCTCAACATCTACAAGAATTTTTCATTTGGATGGGATATGCCTAACCATATGTGTAGGAAGCATTTGGTGGTTATGGTGAAGGTCAACATTGCAAATCTGGTACTCCCCTAATATTGTTCGTTTCATCTTGACATAAGATTTGCATTCTGTAGGTGCAGTTGGCTTGTACCGGTACAGAGAATCCTTGCAGTTAGCCGGTGGCTTCCCACCCTTGATACAAGAGAACGTGATCCTTGAGGTCTCTTTGCAATGTCTGTCCTTATGTGAGTGTGAGATTTTGATACCAAATCTCGTAGTGTCTGCAAATGCCTCATAGAACTGCCTCGCCTGATCTATATTGGGAAACTTCTTCCCTATGGCAGGTGTTTGTCCGTTAATGGTTGAAGCTATGCTACTGGGTGTATTCAATAAGTTAGATTGGGTCTGAGTTGTAGATGAATGCTCTATATCATCCTCTGTCAGCACTACACCATGAGGTGACCGTGAATCATGAGTGACATTGAAGCCTTCATCTACAGTGTTCGCTTGACTATCATGAATGCACTGCGGCTCTGGGTCTTGGTTCAAATCGATGACAACCACTTCCGAACTCTAAGACATTTAAGCACGTAATGAGTGTAAGGAACTGATACAAAATGGAAGTACTGCATGTTGAACATGTAAATGAGATAAAGTATACAAATTCATGAGCTGTTAGGTAATTAGTAAATGTGACAAAAGAACTTATGCAAAACTGTAGACTGAGAATATGAATGGAAACAATTATGGACACATGTGGGAATAAAACATATGGAACAAACCAATATAATGCAATGCTGTGAGGTTAAGTAGGTTGATGAATAAAATGAAAGTTCCTGGGAATTTGAGCTGTAGTGTACAAATTTTAGAGCTGTTATGTAATTAGGAAACTTGGCAAACTAGTGAAATATCAACGCAACCTTAAGTTAACTGAACTATAACATGAATCAAGAAGTCAAAACATTATTAAAAAATAAGAAGGCACGTATAGCATGATAACAATGGGAAAACGATGATGACTTGTTAGAAAAGCAAGGAAATGGAATGGTAACAAATGACAAAGGGTAAGGGATACATAAGTATCTCATTGAACAATTTACATTCCTTCTTCAGTTTTAAGACTGAGCAAATAACAAAATGGCAAAGGGTAAGAGCAAATAAAAAAATGGCAAGGTTAAAGGATGACTTATCTGTGGGAAAAAACCATACTAAACAACATGTAATGTATGCTTAACTAGGCAGTTAATGGAAACATGTGCTACGGAAATACATGGTCAACACATGTTAACATTGTTCATGTGGAAACAATGCAAATGTTGCTCAGTGACATCAATGACATCCATGCCAGATAGTTGCTACCAAAACTTGAATTGGTATTAACACACTAATAAAGGAATTAAGAAAGGATCAAAATGAGGCCTAAATGGGACACGAGGGCCACAGACTGTATGGGTGTGACCAATAGAGAAGCAATGGTAGGCAACACAAATATAAAAAACAATGCTATGGTGTTAAAAATATATAAATTATGATCAAACTAAAATTCCTTTCAGGAAACAAGGCAACATTGTTGCTATGTAAGTAACAGTTGCTTGTAAAATAATGTGCATATTCTACTGGGTTACAAACTAATAGCAGTACAAAACAAAAAGAAAATGATAAGGGCAAAGCATGAGAGGTAACAAGCACAAGGTGCTGTGAGGGTTTAATCTAGTAACATAGGATGTTGGTTATCAACTTGACACATAATTTCTAACTAAGCAAATGAGAATCATGAACTTGTAGTAACAAATGTGTTTTGTTATGTTACTGCGAATCCCTAAAATTGGGCTGTGATCGTGGTGTTAATCCATCTAAAAGGGCTTGCGAATCCCTAAATGGATCCATTACCTTTTCGGCCAATGAGCCATTAACATAGATGGGGAACATCTTTGCTCCTCGGCGGCGGCATGAAAACTACTAGAGGGGGGTGAATAGAGTTTTATAGTGATTTTAATAATTATTTAACTCAAACAACCAAAATTGAGATTAGAAGAAGGAGACATGCGTTTAGAGTGGTTCCAACTATAGCAAATACTATAGTTGTCAGTCCACTACCCGGTTGCTTACCCAACTGGGATTTGAAAGTATTTATTTTATTACCTCTCGAGGATTTATACAAAATACAATACTTTCAACCACACCCTTTGAACAACCTTCACTTGAAGTAGGTGCACCAACCCTGAGGTAGCCTTCTTGAAGTAACTCCAAGCTCCCCCTTGAAGTAGCCTTCCTCTCTAGAAGTAACCTCCCGTTGCACCAGCCTTCTGAAGTATCTCAAAGTCTCCTTCTTTGCCAAGAAGATCTTCACCCTCTCCAATCCGCAGCCTCCAACCTAGGAGTAGCAAGGAGAGTACAAACAGTAATAGGGAATAAGAAAGAAAAAGGAAATTACAACTTATCCTTTAAAGCCCAAGGCTTGATATGCCTAGATCAAGCGTATAGATCTCCTAACCAAATGTGTGAACTTGTGATTGCTGTGGGTAGGAGATTCTAGCCTATAGGACACGAATTTGAGCTAAGGAGAAAGTAGGCCAATGATCACAGTGCTCAATTTGCTTGCAACAGATTGCTCAAGTATGCTCAAGTATTTCTCAAGTGTAACAAGTGTAAAATGAGTGAGTTTAGGTGTCCTATGGCTTGTCCTATTTATAGGAATGGCCTAAGGAAGCTTAAGGACATTATAGACAACTTCTAGGGGTTTCTAAGTGCTTAACTAGCCGTTAGGTACAAAGTTGTTGCTTTAACAACGGCTAATTAATTAATTCTGCAGTTGCTATCAGAGACCATCTCGGTCGACAAATGGTCGACCGAGACACCTACTCGATCGAACTTCTGTCGACCGACAGGCTCTCTGGAACAAGTGATTTGCAACGTCTTTCTTCAACTGCCAACTAACTTGTCTGTTGTGTCTAACAGCTACTTTGGATCATTCTCGGTCGAGAAGATTGTCGACCGAGAGTGTCTCGGTCGAGGAGTTTGTCGACCGAGATTGATCCTGTTTCAAGGTTTCAATTTAGGCACTAATTATGTGTGTAAGTGTGCATAAGTAATCTTATTTGAATGGGATGACTTGTCTAACTGTGGTGTTTAGCTAGGGAGAATCTAACGCTTGATTTACATGGAATTCTAAGTACTTGTACATTATATTTTTGTACAAGTTTTTACAATAGTGATTACATTGCATGAAAATATAAATATGTAAGCTTGTAGATTTTCCCTTGTTGCTTTGTCATCCTGCACACTCAAGTAGCTCGTTAGATTAATGAAATGTTTGTCATAATCAAAACAAAGGGATTTATAGATGTCCATTTAGCCAACAATCTCCCCCTTTTTGAAGATGACAAACATTTCCAAAATATAAATAAAGGAAATATAAAACATATGAGTTTCATACCTTTAGATTACCTTTTGTAGCTTTTTCTCTTGTGTATAAAATGTGTGCTTATTATTCCCCATGAATTATGGAACATGAAATCCAGATCATTTGGGAATATAGCAACTTTCAATGTAAAGCCAAGAGTTTATTTATGAAACTCATTAATTGAGTTTTACATAATTACTAAATTTTAGTTTTATATTTATCTCCCCCCCTTTGTCATTTCAAAAAGATAACCGTTAAGAATAAAAACTCCCCCTTAATTAGATATCCCATCAAATCTAATGAAAAAGATGTCCATTTAAAAGCCAAAAATGGAAACAAGAGTTTTTGTTTAAGTAGCACAAATATCAAAGAAAACATCTTCCAAAGTGGAAGCGGTTTAGCCAATTTTATCTTCAACATGATGAAGGGAAACATGATTAATTTGCAAATATATTCAGTTTTATTGCAAACTTGACAACAGAAACCTGCTCGGTCGATGATCTTTCGACCGATAGTGTTCTCGGTCGAACAGTTTCTCGACCGAGAATGTGTCTGGATTTGTTTCATAACTGTTTTAAGTAATTGTGTCATAGATCCTTGTCAATTTTGCCACAATTTTAAAGGTTGCATTTTTATTTATTACTCCCCTTATTTTGTATGTTCTACAATGATGATCTTATAATCCATATTTTGAAGATGTCTCACATAAAAATATCCATTGGAATCAAGTAAAGATGGCCAATTTCATTAAAAGCATGTATTACAAGCATAGAAAGATAGACACATCATATAGAGATGACCCATTACAATTATTCAAAAGATATTATTACAATAACTCCAACATTTACTGGAAAGACTTGAGGATTACATCAATGTCAGGGTCTTTCCCAAGAAAAGGCTCAGTTCCATAATACTGGACCAAGGTTTGCCAATCTAGAGCACCTGTCTTAGTTAAAGCATATGCTTCCAAGAATGTAGGAATTCGGTCAAATCGGAAATGAGCGGCAATATCTTGCAGTTGCATGGATGAAAACTGAGTGTGCGTAAGATCCACAGATGGTGGAGGTGGAGTTTGATAATAGTTGTATGAAGGATTGTATGGATTGAGCATGCTAGGATTTAAAGAATACGGATATTCATCAGGTTGGTTTGGTGAAAGGGTTTGCATTCTTTGGTTTATATAAGTCATGGCATGATGGTTATAGTCTAGTTATTTGCTCAGGTGATATTGGGAGACAGCAATATAAGTAAGAGTGTTTTGAATGGGGTCATGTGATAGGTTAGTAGAAGGAGGGGGTGGTGGTATGTCTTGATGAGATGTTTCTCCTTCAACTCTAGCCCTTTTATGACCAAAATCAATTCCCATTTTTTCTACTGTATTCTTACTTATTTTTTGTGGTCTACGCTCCCATGTATATCCCATATCCTCAAGTGGGGTCTTAAGGAAATGTTGAGTAATTTGGCATACAAAATCGGCATATGGAGGATTGCCAGAAAACTCAAGCATGTTTTTAAGAATGATGCGGATAAAATTTGTGGGAATACGTTGGATAATGGCATATATTAGGCACATACGGAAAATAGGAACTTCAGACTTATTGGCTCTAGGATGTATGTTTGTTGATACAATAAGGTTTACAATCCTAGTAGCTGGTTTAAGATTTATAGCATAATATGTGCCTCTATCTTCGTGACAGGTTGTATTGGATTTAAAAATGGTCCTTTTGATGTCACTAAGACTAATGGTATGGTCATCTTGGAGAAATTGGTTAAGGGGGTTTCCAGAAGTAAGGTCAAGGGTGTCTTGATATTCATCTATGTCAATGTTTAGCATGTCAAGAATGTCCCCTTCAGTAAATCGGAAGCTATGCCCATTGACCATAGTGTAGAAGAAGATGGTTTCATTTTCAGAGTGGGAAATGAGGTTTGCATAGAATTCATTCACTACCTTGATTGAATAGGAAGGAAAAGAAGGGTTGATGAATTCTTTTAACTTTTGTACTTCGAAAAGGTCCTCCAAGTCGACGATGTTGATGAAGTCCATAACTTCAACTGGTCGTCGTGGGAGAGGAGCTTTGGAGGAAAGCCGTAGATATCGATCACAAGCATCTCCATCGACGAAGGCAATGTCGTTGATGATCGTCAGTGGTGGAGTGGCTTCCCGAGCTTCCCTTCCTTTCCTGTCGGCGACCTTCTTCTTCCCACGAGCAGATGATGAGGCCATTATGTTGCTTGAAGGTGGAGAAGAAGCAAGGAAGGCTTGGGGATGAGGATGCTAAAGAGTTGCACAAAAATGCACTAGAGAGAGCCTATGGAAGCAAGAGTATGCAAGTGTGAGGAAGTGACCCGTCTTTGGTTCCTTTTATAACAATCCAGTGACCTGGTCGGTCGACGACTCGTCGACTGAGCGTCCGCAATGGTCATGTTGCAGACGCGCCACTTGGCTCCCCAACGGTCATATAACGGTCATAAACGGTTATAACGGTCGGTTTACAACGGTTATATCCAACAGCTATTTCTCGGTCGAACAATTGTCGACCGACATTGTCTCGGTCGAACATTTGTCGACCGACAGTGTGTCTGATACTAAATCTGTATAGATTCTGTCGGTCGAGAGAGAGGGACTGACCGAGAGGTTTTCGGTCGAAGAGTTCGTCGACCGAGAGACTTACTGAGTACTAATTTGAAGCTGATTTTTAATGTAATTGATAGACTATTTTTGTAGAGCACATATATAGATTTTCCAAGGGAGTAATATTGTGTTTATTATTTACAATATTGGGACAAGTTGTGATCATTCTTTTAATCATAAAAGGATATCCAAATAGTTATTATGTCAAACTTATTTTAGGTCGAATTTGACTACGACCATAGCGCCCCTTGGTCAACTTTTATTTTGACCAAGAGGCTAATTTTGCAGATTTTCAGATTGAATATGTTGAGTATAATATCTGCATTAAATGTCAAGCTGAAGCATAATACTTAAGATTCTTAATTGAAGGTACAATTAATTATCTCAAATATTCAAAGATACTAATTTATGGATTGTGTTGCAAGCAATAACATATAACTAATAAATCATTTTGCTTGCCTATATATTTTCATGGATCCATGCATACAATTTTCATTTATCTATGCGCACCCAATGATGAAAGCATGGTATCAACATACAATGATAATTCCATTACATGATTAGTATATGAATAGACCAGAAAATACTTTTACGAACAATCATGTGAAAATAGGAATTTTCTTTTCATTTGACTAAGCATAATTTCAGTTTAAACTTTAAATCATCTAGGGAATAAACTAATATTAATTTCATTTACATTTGTAATCTCATTATGTTGAGTTGATATAGACATAGAAATATGCAACTAATGTCTTTGGTCATATCTCAACTTGATTTTGTTCATTTAGTTTGGAGGTTTTGGAACCCAAACTAATTCGACATCTTTTCTCTTATAAGGACATGAAAAAGAGTAATGTCCAAGACGTGAGCAATAATGGCAACATATAGAATCAACCTCAAGTCGTTTTCTATGGTTTTGTTCTAGGTTGTTCTTTGGTAAAAATGCATTTGTTCCTTTAGGTACATATATAGATTGATGGGTTTGTGATTTTTTCCAACTAGGTTGATAGGACTTCCCTTTAGGCTTATAACCTAGTCCTCTTCTCCCAATTTGATGATAGGAATTATCTAAGATTTGATCAAGAATGCCATTATTATTTAAATTATTGACCTTTTGTTGTAACTTGGCAATCTCTTCCATTCTCTTCTTAATATCTAGTTTTTCTTGGTCTAGATTAGATGACAATAAATTTCTTTCTTTAACAATAGTGTCATAATCTATATGGGTGCACAATAATGGTTGTTTTTGAAGATCGTTTACTTGAGTCTGCAAGTTTGAATTTTCAACAGAAAGGAGCTTGCAATCGGCTTCCATAGATTTTAACTTAAGATCACAATATTTATTTCCCTCTTTGAGATCCTCATTTTCAGATGCAAGAGCAAGAAGTTTAACATTTAGATCATCATTTTCTTTATTTGATTTCTTTAATTTCTTTTTGCACTCAACATATTTATTATGTGTCTCTTCAATAATAGCAACTAGTTCTTCTTTAGATAAATCAAAGAGACTTACCTCTTCTTCTTCTTCACTAGTTGTAGCAATAAGACATTCTTTGTGCTCTTCCTTTGATCTCCATGGGCATCCGGTTGTTTTGTGGCTTGTTCCTAAACACCAATTGCAGCATGTTGTGGTTTTGTCCAAACAGCACCTTTCACCATTTCCCTCCATTCTTCAAGACCTGGTTAGGGTTCCTTGAAGCCTGCTCTGATACCAACTGAAAACTACTAGAGGGGGGGGGTGAATAGAGTTTTATAGTGATTTTAATAATTATTTAACTCAAACAACTAAAATTGAGATTAGAAGAAGGAGACAGGCATTTAGAGTGGTTCCAACTATAGCAAATACTATAGTTGTCAGTCCACTACCCGGTTGCTTACCCAACTGGGATTTGAAAGTATTTATTTTATTACCTCTCGAGGATTTATACAAAATACAATACTTTCAACCACACCCTTTGAACAGCCTTCACTTGAAGTAGGTGCACCAACCCTGAGGTAGCCTTCTTGAAGTAACTCCAAGCTCCCCCTTGAAGTAGCCTTCCTCTCTAGAAGTAACCTCCCGTTGCACCAGCCTTCTGAAGTAGCTCAAAGTCTCCTTCTTTGCCAAGAAGATCTTCACCCTTTCCAATCCGCAGCCTCCAACCTAGGAGTAGCAAGGAGAGTACAAACAGTAATAGGGAATAAGAAAGAAAAAGGAAATTACAACTTATCCTTTAAAGCCCAAGGCTTGATATGCCTAGATCAAGTGTATAGATCTCCTAACCAAATGTGTGAACTTGTGATTGCTGTGGGTAGGAGATTCTAGCCTATAGGACACGAATTTGAGCTAAGGAGAAAGTAGGCCAATGATCACAGTGCTCAATTTGCTTGCAACAGATTGCTCAAATATGCTCAAGTATTTCTCAAGTGTAACAAGTGTAAAATGAGTGAGTTTAGGTGTCCTATGGCTTGTCCTATTTATAGGAATGGCCTAAGGAAGCTTAAGGACATTCTAGACAACTTCTAGGGGTTTCTAAGTGCTTAACTAGCCGTTAGGTACAAAGTTGTTGCTTTAACAATGGCTAATTAATTAATTCTGCAGTTGCTGTCAGAGACCATCTCGGTCGACAAATGGTCGACCGAGACACCTACTCGGTCGAACTTCTGTCGACCGACAGGCTCTCTGGAACAAGTGATTTGCAACGTCTTTCTTCAACTGCCAACTAACTTGTCTGTTGTGTCTAACGGCTACTTTGGATCTTTCTCGGTCGAGAAGATTGTCGACCGAGAGTGTCTCGGTCGAGGAGTTTGTCGACCGAGATTGATCCTGTTTCAAGGTTTCAATTTAGGCACTAATTATGTGTGTAAGTGTGCATAAGTAATCTTATTTGAATGGGATGACTCGTCTAACTGTGGTGTTTAGCTAGGGAGAATCTAACGCTTGATTTACATGCAATTCTAAGTACTTGTACATTATATTTTTGTACAAGTTTTTACAACAGTGATTACATTGCATGAAAATATAAATATGTAAGCTTGTAGATTTTCCCTTGTTGCTTTGTCATCCTGCACACTCAAGTAGCTCGTTAGATTAATGAAATGTTTGTCATAATCAAAACAAAGGGATTTATAGATGTCCATTTAGCCAACACGGCAGAGCAGTAGAAGAAAGGCGTGACCAACCAAGGAGCAACGGCAGAGCAGCAACGCCGGAGCGGCAACGACAGAAGAAAGACGCGACCCTATGGAGCAGCAGTGGCATAAGAAAGGGAGCGAGGTCCAGGCAACAGAAGAGAGGGAAGGGAGCGAGTGAGGGGGCCCAGTCACCGGAATGTCAGTGAGGAGAAGGGCAGGGAAATGAAGGAGAAGAATGCGGCGCCAGTGATGATGGAGAAGAGAGGGATATAGAGGGATGTGGGGGAGTGTGAGGGGAGGGAGGCGGGGGGGGGGATTTTTTTCAAAATGGGTGGAGGAGTGCGTGAGACTCTAGAATCGGAAAATGACAGAGGGTCATCCAGGAGGGTTGTCCCTATATCATTTTCCAATTAGATTATACAAGGTGTAGCCTGCTCCCAATTAGAACGGGAGCAGTAGAGAAAGACCTTTCTTGTATATCGGTCACTCAATGACAGTTAAATTTGGAAGATTTGACCAACCACTTAGCATTAATCATCTGTAGAACATTTGACTAGAAATGAACATAAATTAGCTTTCCTATCACATCTCAAGTAAATGGAGGGATTAGATAAGATGTGGAGCTTGGGTTGAAAAGACCCGCAAAGACTGTTGTGAATGCCAATTAAATGGAGATACAAGGGAGAAATTTTGTGGAGATCCTTCCACTTGAAACTGATGAATTGAATCAGACTTTAAGGTGGGAGATGAACTGACTATATTAACACACAATCTTGCTATAAACACAACATAAAAGATTGAGTAAATGGGAACAAGGACAAAAGATGCAAGAAAACAACAAGAGACAAAGCTTATACTAAATTTGGATAAATCTCCCTCTCATTCTCCCTAACTATTCAAATAGGCAATGAAGGGTTTAAATCATCAACTTTTTAAATCAGATATTGACACAAAGATCACCACAAGTAGCATAACATAACATCAAGGAGGTATTTAGAGAGTCCAAAGGGCATGGACAACCAAATAAAGAGAATTTATAGTGGAACAATGAACTACAAAAGCCATCATACTCAAAGGGAAATTTTTAGAAGCTTGCTCAAATCTCAAGATGATGTGACTTTTTTAGAAATACAACTTAGCAAAGAAAGAAGCTAAGAAAATAGTTTAAGAGGACAAATCTAGATACTTCTAAGAAAAATTACAAAAAGTTAGACACCACACAATACTAGAAACATATATTTAAAATGGATTGTACAAAAGAAACGAAAGAAAAATGCTTGGATAAATTAACATGCTTTAGGAAATGATGATGGTAGATTGTTGGTAAAGGACGACACACACACACATACAGTCAGGCTAGAATACACTCGAGTGTATAGATTATACTGTACACCCCAATGATGTTTGCCTATCTATACCATATATTTGTAACATCTAATCTATTGATCTTCATTGTTATAATATTAATAGATCAAATGCAAAATTAGAGCCCATTCAGATGATTGTTAAGTCATGCATTCAAGGACAACAAAATCAATGCACATAACTAATTTGAAATGCATGATTTTTGCATCTTATAGATGCACGACCTATAAGTATCCAAATAACATCAAATTTATTATGTAGTATGTTCTTAAGATATTTAATAAGATAAATGATTCAAATATCCAAAATAATTGCTTCATCATGAAAAATGATTGAGGTGTATATCATCTCCGGTACTCTTAAATGTATTCCAACTTAACCCTCTCTCTCTCTTTATCCCTCCACCCTCTCTCTATCTCTATATATATAGAGAGAGTTCACTTTTTAATACCCTCGAGGGTACCGTAACATTGATTACCCGACACTGTAGTTCACAAATTTTGTAAAATCGAGTTGCAGTTTGCCGATCTATAGCAGAACTTGAGCAATTGATAACTACCTGATAGAGAAAACCTACAAAAATATCCGCTAAAGAGTAGCACACAAATATTTTTTCCCGAATGAATCGTCAAATTCAATCTTCCATTCTCCAACACGGATCTCTATTCCACTCTACTCTTTCTCAGTTCCTAGTAGCTTCTCCATTACAACCACATCCTATTGTGGTTCTCCATTCACTCGTGCAATTTTACTAGCAAGCCAGTGGTATCAACAAAGAGAGTCAAAGTGTGGGGTGCCAGAGTTACTGTAGAAAGACATTTAATCAAAGTTTATCTTGAGAACTTTCAGAAACGAGCAAGGATTAGAGTAGTCGATTACTAGTGTTCTTTGTTGAAATGGCAAGAACAAAAAGAGGAAAAGCAACTGCTAGGGCGGTAATGAAGAGAAAGGACAAGCATAGAGTAACATAAGAAGATGATAATGTAACAAAGCATTATGATGTCGTTGATAGTATTGACGAAGATGATATTGTGGAGAATATGCAAGAAGAGAATGTAATAAAAGAAGGTTTTGAAGAAGATTGTGACACCTCGTCAAGCTAAATGAGATTACTCAAAACACAAAACACGATCAACTACTAATTAATCACAAAGTCAAAAATGCGGAATAATTAAAACCAATTCCAACAATGTAAATAAACTCTAGAACACTTACAAAAGGTCCATCATTCCATTCTCATATACTGTAACAAGTATTTAAATATGGATCCAAAGACCTCAGTCACATCCTGCATACAAAAGATATTTCACATGTACATGTCATATATTTACAAACATTGGCATACTACCAAAATCTCGTGTCGATACAAGTATATCATCTATAAAACACATCTCATACCCGAACCTGAGAGTACATGAACAACACCAGGAATCTATTAATATCATCTACAACTAACCAACCTTCTGAATCTATTGATCACTAGGTTGGTTTTTTTCCACAGTGCGACCTCAAACTCGTTGCCTGCGACCACCTAAAAAAATGTGGTGACCCACGGGTGAGACCCAGTCCCAACGAGAGATATAACTCTCTCCAATATATATTGATTATAACATATTAATTAACAATAAATACATTGAGCTATTAGGGTATTGAATAAGCAATATGAACAGATTGAACAGTTTAAGCATACTAAGCAGTTAAACAAATGAGTTGTAACATCAAGTAGAGTTACACAATTTTCATAAGTCTGCATCATGTAAGAACTATGTAGTGTAAAGACAAGACAAGGGTTAATCAACCAATATGATACATATTAAACCCTAGTAATTATACTACACGACTGGTATCTTTTATTATTATGCCCTGGGGAGTTTGAGTCATACCACTCAAAGTCCAACTGACCACTGTGAAGTGCTATTCAGTTTCGTGTAAGATCTAGGGGTACCAGTATCCTAAGATCTCCTTCCCTCGGTCAGTATGAGTAAACTGCAGTGACATACTAGTCAAACTGCCAACAGTGACATATAGTCAACTGATAATAACTAGTCCGTACTTGGTACAAGTTACGACACTAGAAAACATGGTATACAAAACCCTCTAATCCGAGGTACAATCGCAATTGTCCTTAATCACATCAAATGTCAAAGGAATGACCATAGCCATCCTCCAATACCTGCAATTGTGGATGACAAGGATATATCCTCAACTTGCCACCCCCACATACTCAACAGTGTGCGCTCTGAGTTTCCCTTGGGAATACTCATTTCACCATCCAGTAAGTTCTAACACTGAAGATGGCTCTATGGCACAAGGCTCTACATGATTAAGGTTGCACTTGATTAATTACTGCCAATTGAATGAATTAAGGCTTTATCATACAAGTGAAAATTCAAACCCTAATTCTTTTCTAACAAGAGTATATGTATAACCACTTCAAAAGATATAAGACATTTGAGATATAAATCTTAACCACAATACCACATGCTATCATTCATTGCAAATTAATGGACCACACTTATCATCATATGATTACAAGATACCGATATCTTATCACAAGTTCAAGGGTTTTAACCCTTATTAGAACATGAAGAGGATTTCACCTCAATCATGGCTTCAAACATAACCAAAGGTCGTTAAGACCATCACATTATTCATAGTAATGTTATCATCATCATTCCATGCCTTCAACAAGGCTCAAAAGATCATTAGCACATATATGTCCATAGATATTAACATGGCAAGGCACTATGATATTCAAATAGTACTACATTGTGGTTTCAACACAAGAAAAGTGTAATTCATTATCACATTAATCATTCAAGAGGTCTGATTATAACCAATCAACATCATATAATTACATTAAGGTTAGGTATAACAAGCAAGATCACATGGGAGTTATGCATCCATTTATTATATTGATTTATCAAATATAATTATATAATGGCAAAGGTAAGACTACAAATTAATGGTATTGAACCATCAAATTATCATCACTAGGACCCACATATAATACCATGTGATTTATTATAATCCATTGGATGTTAAAGCATCCAATATTATTCATTGGATCAGGTTCATTGTTCAAGGTTATCAATTGAAGTATAGGTCTAACCATTAGATCAATTGAACCAAGGAACAATTGGTTCAAGGTTTAGTCAAATCTACAATTACATTCTTAACTCATCATATATGGTGATGACCTGATCCACCATTAATTGTGATCATTAGGTTACCATTGGTTTCTAGATCAGTAATACATCCAGTTAACACCATCAAATATTAAGCTAATGTCATCATCGATTGATAACATCATTAGAATACTTACTAAATGATAATTAAACATCTAATTGAGCCAAAACCTGACCTAAGGGGGTGACCATAGGTTGTCACCATAAATTTGACACCCTTGATCATGAACATCAGTTGTCAAGATAGCAACACCATTAGTTATTGAATGGTATGACCATCAGTTGTGTGATAGGGAAGGAAATAGCTTGAAAACCCTAATTTGAACCATCAATTGTTTTGTGCTTAGCACCATAGGTTGTTTCTATCAACCTGTCCCAGATCATGTTACAAATTAGAACGGTTGTACATATGTTTACAAGTTCATATTGAACTGAAACAGAACATGGAACACCACAAAAATTTGTAATTCTAAACAAGCATGGTTTCTCTATGCTTAGTTCATCAAATTAAAGCATAAACATGAACTAACAAGCTTCTAACAAGCAATATAAGAGAAGAATGTTATATAACTCACCTCTATAGAGTAGGTCTGTTACAACCCCAATTTTAGGTTCATTTACTGAGAAATGTAATTTCTCATATTAAAGATAAATGAAAAAATAATGATGCCTTTTGATTGAATGCATGGATTTCGTTTACAATAGCCTTGATGATTGTGTTGTGGGCTTTATTGGCTATTGGGCCCAATAATAAGGAAATTCAATTAGTAAATGAATAATTAAGTTTTTGAGAAAAGAAAGGTGTGGAAACCTCCAGAAGGCAAAAGAATACAATCCAAAGTTGGATTTCGTGCCTCTTGGTTCCTTGGGTCCCAAGGAGTCCAAAGTTGCATAGAGAATGCAATAAGAAAAGAAAAGACCAATTAAGTATTTCCTTGTTAAGAAAGAAATTGACAATAATGATAAAATGTGGAAAATATGTGAAAAGAGGTATAATTGAGTTATCCTTGGTGGATTTTCGTATCCCAAGGATTCCTAATGTTAAAAAGAATTCCAATAGGAAAATAGAAGAGAGATAAAGAGAAATCCTTAAAAAGAGAATTAAAAAGGAAAAAGAAATTGATTAATAAAAGGGAAATATGAGAAATTGACTTTCAAAAGAAGATAAAGGCAAATGGATTTCCCCCAACATGGGAATACGTGCCTTTGGGATTTATTGAGGTCCAAGGGACCAAAAATAACAAGATAATGGCAAAGGGAAAAGAAATAATAATTAATTTTGAATTAATTAATAAGATAACTTGGGAGAGAAGGAAGGCTTCTCATACATTGGATTTTGTTTCCCAAATTTCGTAAAAAACTAGATAATACCAAGACAAACCTTCCTTTGAAATTTGAGCTAAAAAGGAGCAAGTATTTGGGAGATATGAATTTCTTAAGGTATTGCCAAATTTGGGATTTATTCTGAATTAGGAAAATGAATTTCCTTTTGGTTGATCGCGTGCAACTGAGGCCGTTGGATCTTAATCCAACGCCTGGCGTTCATCGACTAAGTCCCACTGGGACTAGACTTGGCACGTGACAGAGGGATTCTTCCTCTCTGATTTCCTTGTGATCCAGAGTAGATGCGGGCCAACAATGATTCCCATTGAATTTGGGAGATGAAACCGCAGGGGAAGATCCCTGGTTCGACTGGGATTGGTCACCGTTTTGGGAAGTACCCAATTCTGGTAAGCCTGCCTCGGCCCTATATATAGGGGAGGGCACGTGAGGGCACCAATGTCCATCTTTGCTACCCAAGCCTCTATGGAAGAGAGCGAGGAACACTTGCGTGCGCTCAATTGCTTCATCTATCTTGACCTGCGACCTCCATACCTCGGCAAGCCTCGCCGGAATCCGGCGAGTAGGAGGAGGATACGTGTGGTCGTAGCACACAATTGGAACCATGGTCGAGTTCGGTGGAGGGGTACGAAGCTCCCTGACCCATTGGCGCGATCGCAGATGGACGAGAGCAAGAAGTCAACTCCCGGGTTGACTGAAGAAGTTGCTGTGCTCAGACGCGACGCGAGGTAGAAGAAGACCCCGTGGTTATTTACCGAACAACCCCTCTATATCTTCTTTGCGGGTAAGGACATTCTTATACTTCAGTTTATTTCTGATCGCAATTAGGCACGTGGATCATGAGTCACTGGATCCTGAGTGGACCAGCAGACCACAGATCCGACGCCTCTTGTTTTTCTAAAAATAGCAAGTGAACCAATAAAAAAGGGGTTTTTCCTATAAAAAAATCATATATGGAGATAGGAAACTCGGATGGGAAAAGTTAATACATGAAAAATGATCATAAAAATACAAGAAATGCATTAAAAACGGTTTGGATATCTAAATCTGTACATTTTTGTAAAAGTGCATATTTTGATGGGAAAAGTGTTAATTTATAATTAGAAAACCCTAATTGTTAACCAAAGATGGTTTTAATCTTGAAAATAGGTTAATTCGAGCATGGTTTACTTGATTAATGTTAAAGATGGGTTTTAACCTGTTTTGATGATATAATTGCAAGGTTTAGGGTTTTTAAACCTAATATGTTGATTAAAACCCTTAGAAACCCTAAGTGAGGGAAAAAGGGAAGAAAGAATATAATAATCCGAAAATTAGGGTTTTTTTGATCCAAATCTGATCTTAATGGAAAATAAACTGAGATAATTAGAGTTTGATGGATACTTTGATAAAAATAAAGTAAAAGTGGTAAAAAGGAAGTGAAACCCTAATTATGGTCAAAACCCTAAAAAGGGCAAATAACCTAGGAAACAACTAGGATTAATGGATCAAGATGACATGATTAATGATAGAGAAATTGGATGCCTTTTTTAGGATCAACCTGTGTGCACTTGTTTGATTTCTTGATTGGTTATTTCTGCATTCAAGTCTGCTTAACAGGTATGTGGTTAATTATGAATAACCGCCTTAGTTTCCCGAGGATTTTCTAGATGGTTAATCACATTGAATGCAAATTATCTATTTAGATGTTCATACTTGCAAATCATAAAGTCACTATGATTATCACATTAAAAATAGAAGTATGTATTCTCACACCTACATGCCACCCTGATGGATGATGCCAAAGGTCAGGTCCAAATGGGTAGACCAATGGACACCTTGAGTGGTGACCCCAGGCACCAAGCTTGGGAATGAGAAGGTGGCCTATGATATTGCATGACTAGTGGGCACCATGAGTGGTGACCCCCAGGCACCAAGCTCGGGATTGAGAAGGTGGCCTTAAGTCATTGGCAAAGGAAACCCTAAGGTGGGTATGCCAGGGTTAGGGTAAAAGCGGTGGAGAATGTCATACTGAAAAGTGTAAATTGGCTTGTTAATTAACTTGATTGTGATAATTAGATTGTTATCCTTATGTGCAAACTTTTGGTTGTCCCCACATACCAGTATATTTCGATGTACTGACCGACGTTTTGTTTTTCGGCGTTTTAGGTACAATCCTGAAAGGAACAAACGGTAAAGTGACACATTGTGAAATTAAAACATAAAGTGCAAGGAGGATTAGATAAAGTAGATTCAAGATATGGGTAGATAGATTTCCAAAGATTTTCAAAGGTAAGTAAAGATTTAATTTTATACCCAAATTTCAGTTTAGTTAGTAGAATTTCATAATTATTATTGATTATTTGTCGAACCTTTGATCCTGTTAATTGGATAACGGCACCGACCTTTCGGTCTCCCTTAATTGGGGGTTACCGGTAGGCAGGGTCATTTCAATTGGTATCAGAGCATAGGTTCCTCACTTAATATTTAATAATTATTAAATTTTATAAATTCCATAGAACCGAGGGAGTTATTAGAGGATTGTGTGAAAGACTGAGGTGTCTAGAAAATGATCACGTCCAGGGGCTAGCAATATTTTCCTCCGCACCGCTAGTCGGAATATGGGGACTCCTGGATTGTGTGACTTCCTGGCCAATGTCTTAGGATATGACTTGAAATAAAATACCTTTAGGACTCTCTCATCTTGTTCATCCCTTCTCAACTCAAATTCTATTAAGGACCTTAAGGATTAGGGTTTTCTCTCTTCTCCTCACCCTCTTGAGGTATGGGTAAGGTCAATGAGGTGTAAGGAATCCTCCACCAAATTAAAGAAAAGCATGTAAATAAGATGTCATGGACATAAGATTAATAGATTAAGTGCGAACTAAAGAATAGATACATGCTTAGGTCGTATAACATGAGTTGTCATTGCCCTCAGGAAAGACCTGAGGCTAGACCTTCTTGTCAGGAGGATAAGTAAAGAGAGTTAGTCTTGGAGGTAGAGATCTCCATTAAAAGTAGAGACCTAGCACATCCTTTGAGGTGATGTTAACCCTAACCCTAAGTGAAGGTTAGAGAGAGAGATAACATGATGAGTTAGATGTCATGGTAGACCAGGTGTTTGGATAGACGTGCCTTGGGTGCCTTATGAGCCATGAGAAGTTGATAACTGAGTACCTTGGGCAACCCAACCCTGAGAAGGGTCGTACATGTTTGAGCGAAGGATAGCTCCTTCATTGATGAGGTTAGTGAAGAACCTATAGAAACCCTATGGGCTTATGCAAGTAGGAGATAGCATGCACCTAGAATGCATCAGTAGTATGATAAGTAAGTTAAAACCAAGGCCAAAAGGGCAAGATGGATGGCTTATGAGATAAGCATAAGGGGCTATGGATAATCATGAGTAAACATAAGCTTGAGTATAGGCTTCACCCACGTAGAGGTATACCTATGAGCTTGATCCTTCATGGAGAGATGACCTCTAGTAGTATGCCTGGATGTGGAGTTAGCTTTAGATAGAGAGTAAGAAGGAACCAAGCAATAAGGTTGGAAACCTAAAACCTTGAGATGGGAGGAACAGCGGGGAGTCGAGAATGATGCAACCTAAGTGGATGATAGTGGTTGCCTCATGCATGATCCCTGAAGGCTGATGATATATTGGTTTCCTTTATAGGAACCAAACCCTAGAGAGAGGATGATGCTTTTGGTACCTATGTGCCTGTGGTATAGGAGTTTACCTTATGAGATAGGAATTAGAGTTCCTTAGACCTGGAGAGGTTTGGTAACAGGTTGTGAGGCCTTGTACCTTATTGGTTGTCCTTGAGAAGGACTCGACCCTGATGTGTTGCTCGAGTAGAAGGACGACGAGGAGTGCATGTCATGCCTTATACCTACTTGGTTCGTGGTTAAGAGATTGAGCATGCAGTTGGATAACTAGAGGTGAACCTAGGGTTCCTAGGCCTAAGGGGGGAAGCCGTGTACCCAATGCTCATGATGAGATTTGAGTCTCTATAGTTTCGAGCATGGTACTCCTCATGTGTAGAGGAATAGGAAACCCCTAAAGTTAAAGGTATGATTGATGAACCCCTCACAACTAAGTTGGTCTAATGTTGAGGAAAGAGAACAAGTATGACCTAGCATGGTTTAAAAGGTGGTCTGCTTGTGCCTTAGTAGCTGTTGGGTTAGGCATGCTCATGGGAATGTAAACTTTAAGGATGCTTGTGACCTTTGTTATCAAGGTGTAGTTTCCTCCCATCCTGGGAGAGGGACCCTCTGGTAGGGTGTTTACCAGTTTTGTGGGTTTTGAGGTAACCTAAAGAGGTTTCATAGGATCTTGAGAAGCTAAGTGAAAAAAATACATGGCACGAGAATGAACCTGCAGACCCATAGATTACTATCTCTACGTGCATGTGGATGTGTTACCATGTAGGTAACCGATATGGGGCCTGACCAAGGTAGGCAGGTTGCCATGACCCCTATGAAGGGATGAAAGTCAGTCATGAATGCAGAAAGATATGATGAAGGCTTGGGTAAGATTCTAAGTTGGACATGTACCATAATAGAATCCTAAGTCTATCCTAGGGTCAGGTAGGGATAAGACTGATGGAAGAAGTAGTTGCCTAATTCCCTAGTTGCACATGACCATAGGGTCGGGAGGTAACAACTATCATCGTCTGAGGACCATGGGTTAGGAGATTGATAACCTTCATGAACTCATGGGACCCAAAGGGCAGATGAGTAGGGCACTCTTTGGATGCATAAGGGAAGAGGGATGACCCCAAAAGTGCCAACACCCTATAGACCTAGAGGAGACGACCAAGGATTGTGTTTGGACCAAGTAGGTTCGAGACCAGTTTTCCATGGAAGTAAGTGATATCGTGATATTCGTAGAGACATATGTGGCTTGTTTAAACTTAGATGTAAAGGTGTACTGGAAAGGTGGGATGTACCATATCTATTCTTGGAGCAGGAAGAACTCTGTATTTGGACTGCAACCAAATGCTTATTTCCTCTTGTTATGGGAGTGAGAGATAGGACAATACGCATGCCATACACCAAGGATAAAGACGATGTGAGTTGGAACATTGCTACAAGATATGAGGATAGAGATGATAACATACCCTTGTGGATCGAATGATAAATGAATGGTTTACAAACACTAAGAGTAGTAAGGAGATCATCTTGTGAGGATGTGATACCATGAGCTATCTGGAATTTACAAGGTTTGATCACCATGAAGAGGAGCTCAGAGTTTCTTGATGAAGACAAACTTAGAGGTGAGATGATAAGTAGAATACATGGAGGTGTATGTCTTCAACATTACCTAATACCTAAGGATGTGAAGTGGTAATGAATGCTCTGGTTGAGAAATAGCTGCTTAGTTTAGCTAGAAGCTAGGAGAAGTTGAGGTTGCTAGGCTAACCTTAAGTTTAGAAAAAGAGATAAGTTTGGCTAACACTTAGATGTAACGATATCTGTTGATTAAGTTAATGGTTGTTTGGTTAGCCAGTTTAGTCCTTAATATAGCGAAAGGATGGTGATAGGACCTCAGATACACTTCATTAGAAAGGAAGGTGATGAAACCCTGATTAGAATGGTTTAGGGTTTCCGAGGTACCAAGCTTGAAGAATCGTGACGTACATGAGATCATGATTTTAAGGTCACCATACACCGTGATAATATAGAGATAGTAAGAGATAGTAGCATTTTGGATGCTTAAGATGAAGATGCATGTGGCTTGTGGCCATGCATGATAGTAGGTGAAGGACGAACACCAATAACCCAATGCTTTGACATAGAGGATAAAGAGTCCCCTAAAGGGAGTGGGAGTTCACCATTATGGAAGTTGTGGAAGGTCTCCCCTTGACCAAGGAAGGTCAAGATGCAATATGGGTTATGGTCGATTGCCTTACCTAGATAACACGAGAAAGAAAGAACACTGTTAAGGGATATATTCTGTTGAACTACATAAGAGAGAGAGATGGTTCAACTACACCAGGATGTGAGTTCAAAAGTTCTTGAGTATGACTTAAAGGTTCACTTCCATGAGGTGGAAGTAGATACATGAAGAACTCGATGATAATATAGTTTATCACCCCTAACTAATGGTTAGTATGATCCAGACTAGAAGGTCTGATGAGAGAAAGTGTGCTTGTTTAGGGTGATACAAAGACATAGTTCTTAAAATGTGATGTTAACCACCATAGCCTTTATCAGGATGTAAGAAGTTCCATTAGGAGGTTATGTCGGTCACCACTTCATTATGATGATGTTGGTGAAGGAAGCCTCGCGAAGGTCATAAAAGAACCACAATGTGTGCAGATGAAGTCGCTTGATCGTGCAATGGCTGAGAGAGAGCCCAAGGGTGACATGAGTCACGAGCTGATACAAAGCAGACTGACATGTAGTTCACTGTGGGAGAATATAATGTGAAAATCTGACCCCTCTAAGCTGCAACTGAGAAAGCTGAGTCCCCGATATATGAGTCCATTTGAGATGGATTGGTGGAGATGGTTGTGTTTAACCTTACCCCACAGGATAACATGATGTGTGATGAGTTCCATATGCCTGGTCTAGAGCACTGTGTGAGGTACCCAAGCCATGTGTTGAGCCCTGAACCTATTCAATTTTTTTTGAGAAGCTGAAGAGTCCTGAGTCACCTATGAGGGTACGATATACCAAGGTAAGAAAGAACTCAGATGGAAGAATATGAGATGATGAAGGTTCTTGGGAAGCACCATGGAAAAGGGTAGAGCCACATGGGAGCCATGATGGACATGAGGGAGTATTATCCTGTTTATTTGATTGCTTGATGGAATTTTGAGGGCAAAATTCTTGTAAGAGGGGAAGGATGTTACAACCCCAATTTTGGTTCATTTACTGAGAAATGTAATTTCTCATATTAAAGATAAATGAACAAATAATGATGCCTTTTGATTGAATGCATGTATTTCGTTTACAATAGTCTTGATGATTGTGTTGTGGGCTTTATTGGCTATTGGGCCCAATAACAAGGAAATTCAATTAGTACATGAATAATTAAGTTTTTGAGAAAAGAAAGGTGTGGAAACCTCCAGAAGGCAAAAGAATACAATCCAAAGTTGGATTTCGTGCCTCTTGGGTTCCTTGGGTCCCAAGGAGTCCAAAGTTGCATAGAGAATGCAATAAGAAAAGAAAAGACCAATTAAGTATTTCCTTGTTAAGAAAGAAATTGACAATAATGATAAAATGTGGAAAATATGTGAAAAGAGGTATAATTGAGTTATCCTTGGTGGATTTTCGTATCCCAAGGATTCCTAATGTTAAAAGGAATTCCAATAGGAAAATAGAAGAGAAATAAAGAGAAATCCTTAAAAAGAGAATTAAAAAGGAAAAAGAAATTGATTAATAAAAGGGAAATATGAGAAATTGACTTTCAAAAGAAGATAAAGGCAAATGGATTTTCCCCAAAATGGGAATCCGTTCCTTTGGGATTTATTGAGGTCCAAGGGACCCAAAATAACAAGATAATGGCAAAGGGAAAAGAAATAACAATTAATTTTGAATTAATTAATGAGATAACTTGGGAGAGAAGGAAGGCTTCTCATCCATTGGATTTTGTTTCCCAAATTTCGTACAAAACTAGATAATGCCAAGACAAACCTTCCTTTGAAATTTGAGCTAAAAAGGAGCAAGGGTTTGGGAGATACGAATTTCTTAAGGTATTGCCAAATTTGGGATTTATTCTGAATTAGGAAAATGAATTTCCTTTTGGTTGATCGCGTGCAACTGATGCCGTTGGATCTTAATCCAACGCCTGGCATTCATCGGCTAAGTCCCACTGGGACTGGACTCGGAAGGTGACAGAGGGATTATTCCTCTCTGATTTCCTTGTGATCCAGAGTAGATGTGGGCCAACAATGATTCCCATTGAATTTGGGAGATGAAACCGCAGGGGAAGATCCCTGGTTCGACTGGGATTGGTCACCGTTTTGGGAAGTACCCAATTCTGGTAAGTCTGCCTCGACCCTATATATAGGGGAGGGTGCGTGAGGGTACCAGCGTCCCTCTTTGCTACCAAATCCTCTGTGGAAGAGAGCGAGGAACACTTGTGTGTGCTCAATTGCTTCATCCATCTTGACCTGCGACCTCTATACCTCGGCAAACCTTGCCGGAATCCGGTGAGTAGAAGGAGGATGACGCGTGGTCGTAGCACACAATTGGAACCATGGTCTAGTTCGGTGGAGGGGTGCAAAGCTCCCTGACCCATTGGCGCGATCACAGATGGACGAGAGCAAGAAGTCAACTCCCAGGTTGACTGAAGAAGTTGCTATGCTCGGACGCGACACGAGGTAGAAGAAGACCCCGTGGTTATTTACCGAACAACCCCTCTGTATCTTCTTTGTGGGTAAGGGAATTCTTGTACTTCGGTTTATTTCTGATCACAATTAGGCGCGTGGATCGTGAGTCACTAGATCCTGAGTGGACTAGCGGACCACAGATTCGACGCCTCTTGTTTTCTAAAAATAGCAAGTGAACCAATAAAAAAAGGGGGTTTTCCTATAAAAAAATCATATCTGGAGATAGGAAACTCAGATGGGAAAAGTTAATACATGAAAAATGATCATAAAAATACAAGGAATGCATTAAAAATGGTTTGGATATCTAAATCTATACATTTTTGTAAAAGTGCATATTTTGATGGGAAAATGTTAATTTGTAATTAAAAAACCCTAATTGTTAATCAAAGATGGTTTTAATCTTGCAAATAGATTAATTCGAGCATGGTTTACTTGATT
The DNA here is from genome assembly GCA_963693085.1 of Alisma plantago-aquatica. Lineage (NCBI taxonomy): Eukaryota > Viridiplantae > Streptophyta > Magnoliopsida > Alismatales > Alismataceae > Alisma > Alisma plantago-aquatica. The sequence goes on along the minus strand of OY856410.1, from coordinate 1,431,727,987 downwards.
AATGTTAAATATGGGTTTTAACCTATTTTGATGATAGAATTGCAAGGTTTAGAGTTTTTAAACCTAATATGTTGATTAAAACCCTTAGAAACCCTAAGTGAGGGAAAAAGGGAAGAAAGAATATAATAATCCGAAAATTAGGGTTTTTGTGATCCAAATATAATCTTAAGATCTTAATGGAAAATAAACTTAGACAATTAGGGTTTGATGGATATTTTGATAAAAATAAAGTAAAAGTGGTAAAAAGGAAGTGAAACCCTAATTATGGTCAAAACCCTAAAAGGGCAAATAACCTAGGAAACAACTAGGATTAATGGATCAAGATGACATGATTAATGATAGAGAAATTGGATGCCTTTTTTAGGATCAACCTATGTGCACTTGTTTGATTTCTTGATTGGTTATTTCTGCATTCAAGTCTGCTTAACAGGTATGTGGTTAATTATGAATAACCGCCTTAGTTTCCTGAGGATTTTCCAGATGGTTAATCGCATTGAATGCAAATTATCTGTTTGGATGTTCATACTTGCAAATCATAAAGTCACTATGATTATCACATTAAAAATAGAAGTATGTATTCTCGCACCTACATGCCACCCTGATGGATGATGCCAAAGGTCAGGCCCAGATGGGTAGACCAATGGACACCTTGAGTGGTGACCCCATGCACCAAGCTCGGGAATGAGAAGGTGGCCTATGATATTTCGTGACTAGTGGGCACCATGAGTGGTGACCCCCAGGCACCAAGCTCGGGATTGAGAAGGTGGCCTTAAGTCATTGGCAAAGGAAACCCTAAGGTGGGTATGCCAGGGTTAGGGTAAAAGCGGTGGAGAATGTCATACTGAAAAGTGTAAATTGGCTTGTTCATTAACTTGATTGTGATAATTAGATTGTTATCCTTATGTGAAAACTTTTGGTTGTCCCCACATACCAGTATATTTCGATGTACTGACCGACATTTTGTTTGTCGGCATTTTAGGTACAACCCTGAAAGGAACAAACGGTAAAGTGACACATTGTGAAATTAAAACATAAAGTGCAAAGAGGATTAGATAAAGTAGATTCAAGATCTGGGTAGATAGATTTCCAAAGTTTTTCAAAGGTAAGTAAAGATTTAATTTTATACCCAAATTTCAATTTAGTTAGTAGAATTTCATAATTATTATTGATTATTTGTCGAACCTTTGATCCTGTTAATTGGATAACGGCACCGACCTTTCGATCTCCCTTAATTGGGGGTTACCGGGAGGCGGGGTCGTTACAAGGTCAGATCTCAAACAGAAAGAATCTCGAGCAAATAAGGCAACAAATCCCTAGATTTAGATCTGAACTTGGCCAAATAGGTACTTCTCTCCACAAAGAAGCAAAATCCTAGAAAAAGAAACAAGAAGGATAGATTTTTGAGTTCTAGAGCCACTTTCACCGTGGAACAGTAGGGTTCCGACCTGGAGAGATATAGGAGGAAGAAGAGAAAAGAAATAAACGGAGGAAATAAGTTAATACTTATATTTTTAGGTCAAGATCACTAGGAGGAAGCGTTTTAGACCCAAAAAAGAAATCAATTGCAACCCTAATTTTTTTCCCATGAAGATCCCCACTTTCTTCTTCCTTGGGCAGGGAATTTGCAGCAGCACAGAGGGAGAACGAAGGTCAAAGAAGGAGGGAAGTGGTGGAGAGAAAATGACTCGTTTTGGTACTTAGGGATAAGTATATATAACTTTAAGATAAAGAAAAAGAAAAGGTTGAAGTTCTAGTATCTATCCAAGTGTCCATGGCATTAAATCATTAAGAATATACAAGAACACACACAAGAAGCTCCCCCACCATCCTTATAGACCTTCTTAGATTTACTTTGTCGAATCTCCCAGCCAATCACATAATTCATTAGTTGATAGATACTAAAGGTAGCTCATCCGTGAAGGGTTAAACCCTAAAATACCCTAGATGAAAACACCTTCAAACCATGGCTCAACTAGGAGCCCCATGGATCAAAATACTCAAGAATGATAATATAACATCTAAGGAACATAATGTATGTGAAAAATTTCAAAGAAAACCCCTCAATTGGGTAAATTGTAGAAAAGCCCAAAATGTACAAAAAATTGCATAACTTGTTCAAACAGTGTCCAAATTGGACCAAATTTGAAACTTAAGCTTGTCTTATGATTTCAAAACATATCAAAAGGTTATATTAGGGTTATATGCATTCAATTATGGTAATTAAGCTTATTCAACTCATTAAGCAAATTCAGGGGCCTTACAAAGATTATATAGAGGCTGTAAAAATATTGCAATGAAAAGTAAGAAGAAAAGGAATAGTAAGGGAAAGTAGAATACTATTGCTGGAGATGACAATGATGAAGTTGATAATATAGATATTGATGAAGAGAATGATATAACTGATGCTGCTGAAGAAGAAACTGGGATAAGACTAGAAGATGATGAAATCCGAGAGGGAAAGAAGCAAATGACTGTAAAAGAGATGACTAAAAGTAAAGGCAAAGGAAAATGCATAGAAGGAAATGTCCCTTTACATTTTAGTATTACTAATAGTAACTATCATAAAAGATAGTGATTGTGGTGAGCCATGACGTGATCGTTCAATCTATAAAAGAACTATGTGAACTGAAAAGTAGCTCTTTGAAATGAAGAACAACTATGTGAAATTTCAAGTAACTATGTGAAATCTCAAGTAACTATGTGAACTGAAAAGTAACTTTGTGAACTAAAAAGTAATTTACAGATATAAAATGTAATTATGGGTCCACAAAAATTACAAAAGGTTCTGGAATATAAATACAACAAACTCTTGGTAAGAATTAAACTATATGATCATAAGGTTACACAGTTCTTGTGTTATTGCAGCTCAAACAACAAAGTATGATCATTCTAGGTATAACTATTTAAGATTAACAATAACTATTTGAACAAAAAAGTAACTATGTGAAGTTACAAGTAACTTTGTCAAACCAAAAGTAACTGTGTGAACTACAAAGTAACTATTGGACATATAAAGTAACTGTGTGTGCACAAAAATAACGTAGGGTTCTAAAAAGTAACTACAAGGGATGCTTAATAATATTGAAACTATCTGAATATAAGGTTACATAACTGTAACTCTGTCAACTATAAAGTAACCATTTTAACATAAATGTAACTATATGAACTGTAATGTTACTATTTGAACTATAAAATAACTATTTTGCATATAAAGTAATTGTGTGTCATCAGATAGTAACATTCTGTCTACAAAAGTAACATTAGGTTCTAGAATATGACCACAAGTGAGGAAGTGTAACTATTGATGGTAAAATTATGGTATGAACTAAAAATTAACATCATAACACAAAAAGTACCAAGTTAGTAAGTTAGTAACATCACATTTTGATATTGTTATAGGTACACAGTATCTATACCATCGATTCTATATCAAGAGTTCCAATAATATTAAAAATAGCTTGGTGCTTAGAAAAAATCAGCTTGACATGACGAGATCAACTACTTTTGTGAACTTGATAACAATGCCTCATCTAACTATAAAAGTGGCATTTTTAGAGTATTTGATAGAAATGTATATTGACGATGATAGATTCATGATAGCTCTAGGGATTGAGGCTAGGAGTATAGTTGAGGATGTTTTGATGATAATAGGTTTACCAACTAATGATATAGAAATTGTGGCAAGGAAAAGTCCCAAATTGCAAAAAAAGTTTGGAAAGATATGTTTCTTGAAAGAAAAGGTGAGGATGAAAGTGGGGAAAATGTTAAGGAAAAAAGGGAGAAATATGAGTTGTATAATGACAACTTAGGAAAGCTGTGTCAAGAATTTACAATGAATGATGTGGAAGAAAATTATCAAAATATGTGTAGAGCATGGATGTTGTACTTGTTATCAACATTCCTATTACGAGACACAAGTTACTGTGTCCCTCATTTTCTACTCCACTACTTGGATGATGTAACTGTAACAAGGTAGTGAAATTGGGCTAAGTTAGTCCATAGTGACATCTTCAAGAATACGAAAGAACTAAGTAAAAATCTGAGGAAAGGAGAAGAGGGGAGATTGATAGAAGTACATTCTATAGAAATGGATGTGCTGTGTGCCTTTGTGTAAGTAAATTATTTTGTCTTCTCTAATTTAACTGAAGTGTTCTATATGAAGATTTTAAAAATAAAGGCTACATTTTATGTGTTTGCATGTTTGGGATTTTGAGATTACAGGAGTAGAAAATCCAACATTCAAGGAAGCAAAGCTAGGAATAAAAAGTGGGCTACTCCTATTAATAAGAACAATGATCTCACACGTTTAGATATTAAAATGGTAAGCTTGAATGTCATTAAAGAGTATCCCACTATTAATTTTTATAAATATATATGATACGTTATATCATTTGTCATGATTAATGTGCATAGGTTTTAACAAAGACAAACAAGGATGATAAAGATGACTATGAAGCTGCATAAATAGTCAAAGAAATACCATATTACCTTGCAACAAATTTTACAAAAAGTAAGACATTGTCTAGTAAGGTAATTATAGTAGATGGAATGAGATAAAGATTCTCTGATAGCTTGACATGGAGTCCACATTTTAGAGGATGAATTTAGACTTCAAAAGGAAGTATGCAATCAAATAGCACTAGAAGCATTTTCCTCTTTGAGAGAAGAAAATGAGAGAAAAAAGCTGCAAATATCTAAACTTGTTAGAAATAGAAGATGACAGGCATCTAGTAGCTACAAATACATTAAATCCAAATGTTAGTGAGAATGCAAAGTGGAATTCAGTAGATATCAATGAGGTGAGAAAGAGGACATAGGAGTTGAGAAAAAAGTTGGTAAATATAGACCAACCTGAGACACATGGGAATGGCAAATTGAACAAGGTGGAGATGAAACCTGGAGATTCAGTTACTAAATCAACAAGAAACAATGATGACAAGAAAGAAACACCTACAAAAGATGTTGAATATATGGAGTTTAAGAAGAGGAAAAACAAACTTCAGCTTAAGAGGAAAGTGGTTAAAGAAGAACAAAAGCTAGATTCAGCTGGAATAAAAGAAGATGAGACAAATGATACATGAAATGCTCAACCTTCAGAAGATGTTAAAGAAGATGCTCATCCTAGAGAAGAAGTAAAAAAAAGATTTTAGTGAGAAATAAGATATAACGATGGATGTAGACATTGAAGATGAACTAAAAGAAGCTGAGACAAATGATAAGAAAAAGGAAGCTGAAATATATTCTGATGAAGGGAAGAAAGAAACACCTAAACTATTGAGAAAGAGAAAGGGGAACATGAAGAAGGAGGCATGCACTAGTAAGGGTAAAACATATTTGGTTGTTGAATTTTTATGTATTAAAAGTTGGTTTAGATAAGTAACTAACAACAATTACACTTCAAATACAAAAAAAATCTCCACATTCATTGGATTAGAGCATTTCAAGACAAAGGAGATGAAAGAGGATGTACAAGATCTCATCCAGAATATAGATGAAGTGTAAGGAGTTGCTTTTTTGTAATCTTGGTTTAAAAAATAGTTACAAAGCAGACATTATACTTACCTTTTAACACAATGTTAAAATCCACACCAATAACTTAGACATCAACTACAATAATCACTTATAAGAGACAATAACATCATTTAGTATGCATTTGTTGCTCAATTTATAAATTGTATGACCATATTTAGTATGAAACTTTTGGAAATGCACGGGAAATGACCTATCAACACTATTGTTTAAAGAAAAAATGATGCAATCACCTGTAATAATTGAAGTAGGAAGTATTTATCATTATATTATGGATTCCTAATTGATGAGTCTAGATTTTCAGGTTGTGGAATGCTTTATGCAAATGCTAAAAGAAATAAGAAGTGAAAAGAGGAAGAATGTGTTGTCATAGAACTATTTGAGTTCTTATGTATCAGTAATAGAAAACCACTATCACACTAGAATATAGAAAATTACCTTAATACAATAAAGGTTATGTAACAACCTCACTTTTTAGCAACCCCCAATTAAGGAAGGCCAAAAAGATGAGAGCCATTACCTAAATCTTTCCCAAAGGTCCAACTTTTATGAAATAATAAGTAATAGCAATTAATTTCCATTAATTCAAATCAATTGTTTGCACGATGTTCCTCTAGAACTTACATAATTTTTCCATCATCACATTTGTACGTAACAAAACTATATGATAAGTACCTATCTAATCCTCCTTACAAGTTAACTTTAATGTCTCCAAGTAACTTGATCTGTCCATCATATCTTAACATCATCTTATCTATCATTTACTTAAAACTCTGTGAAACCAAAACACAGATCAGTATAACAAGTTATACTATGTACGTGGGGTGCATGCAAAGGTGTGCAAGTAAACTAAAAACATATATTCCATCAAATACTTTGTAAATAAGAACTGACATTTTATTCACATAATATTTCTTGATGTGATATTAATAGTGGCATTAGAATTGAGCAAATGTAAATAAACATCCAACAATTTAGTTGTTTAATATTCGAGAAATACTCAACAAAGCCCAGAAAACTAATGCGGGTAGACATAAGCGTAAGCACGTAACTTGTTAGTGAGCCTTTCAGATTATGCAATTATACTTCAAGCATATTATCCAATCAAGTAAGCAAACTGAGCAACCAACTTTACTTTGCATGTAAGGAAATCCTAGAGTGTCACCATCACATTAGTCACATTAAATCCTACTCAGAACTAATCTAGCATTTAGGTTTTCTTAGTATCAAGTTATCACTAGAGCTATGCTTTGAAATTCTAATTCTCATTTTTAGTGGTCTAATGCCTCGAGAACCCTAGTTCATATTAGGTATGATCATGATTATCAAATCTACCTTGTTATAACATCATGAACACATTCATCAGATTATGTGCCTTATTAACATAGCAAACCATGATCTTTAATCCCCGATTCATCAAATGCATGATTGTTCACATCAGAAACCCTAACTGCTCATCATTATTATAATGATCACCTTGATTTCTCATCTTGTTCAACAATATCAGTTATCATGGAAAGGAAATCATTTTTAGCATATTAAAATATATTATTACACAATTATAGGTTTTAAATACATTGATCACCACTTTAACACTGTAAAGAGTGGGACACAATAGTGGATCCACTCAAATGGTAAAAGATGAGAGCCATGAATTGATTAAGCAGTGGAAAACATAACTATTTATAGAGTTACAAAATGTACTATATACATATATTTCTCACCCTAAGGATGTTGCACAAAAAAAGAACATACTACATCTAATTTCATAAGAGTCCAGTTGCAGAGGGAAACCTAAACATTCCAAGCTATCCTCAATCCATATTCATGTTCACTATCTCCATATGCCCATGTACTTCAAAGAACCTACAACTGGGTGGTTTTGGGAACAACCCAGAAAATGGATAAAAATGGGTATGCGTCAGTTAAGACTGGTATATGTGCAAAAAAGAAATATTTGGGAATTGTATGAACATTAAGTACCAAAAGAGGATGTTCCTTCAAGAGAGGCCATATGAAATTAGGTAAGTTCAAAAGGAATCAATTTCAAAAGAATGAGACATTTAAAATTCAAATTTCAATAATTGAGATGTAGAAGGCCTTGCCACTAATCACAATACCACAATAAAACAAACATAATCTCATGTTGATATATTTAGACTAAATAGCTAATGTACGACTAAGACACCATTGGATCTTTGGTCTATAGGGTGGAAAGGTGCACCCTGTATATATAAAAGAAGTGGAAAGGCACACCCTTAGGTGGAAAGGTACACCCTAATGGTTGTGCTCATGCATCATACAAAAGATATCTAGCTAAATTACCAACCATTCATAAATAGTGTAGCTAGATATAGTTTAAGTCATCAATCGTATATTCAATTCTAAATAGTAATTTAAGTGGGGTCAATGACCAAAGGTAGCAAAATATGCATTAAAATCAGGAGCATTGGAGAATTACATTCAGATATTTGAGGATTTCAATCATGGAGCAAAAGTGGGTAATTTAACAAGTAATGCCTCATTATAGGAAGTTTTAGTCAATTTCATGCCCAAAACGAAATAGACAAGAACACATTACTAAACCATATCTTGTTTAGTAATGTATGTAGCATGAAATTGTGTCCATTTGGATCTCGGGACCGATTAATTGACATTGAAATATTAATGTATCCTTAATACCCATTTCTAGGATTTTATTTTCCAATAGAGTATCATATAGTTATCTTGTGCTTTTACCATAATAAGTTACTTGAATTACATATGTCTAATCATTCTGATCAAGGTACTAATATATGTGATTAGAATCTAGACTTCATCGATCAACATATCCATTCCTATTATAGATAGATCTTTAGTTTAATACAGTTCCAAACCTTATACAAAATATCATTTGTATTGGAAGTACTCTGTTATTGTTTGGCTTAGGAATATTATACTTATATTACCAGTTATATATACATATACATATATATATATATATATATATATATATATATATATATATATATATATATTAGTACCCTAAATCAGTGATGCAAGTGATTAATTTATCGATTCTATTATCATGAATGAACCTCATATGTAGATTGTCCTCATTATTATCAGTTTGTTATTTAATATCTCATTAACTTATGATCAGAATTTATACTCATTGGAATATAAGAAGAGATTATTGATTCGTGATGTAATGATATTGTACTCTACAACTTATATACATTTATATATCTGTGTATATTATGAAGTTCTATGATTGATGTATATGATCATCTAAACAACTCTAGATAGTAATTGGATTAGTTGCATAAGAAACATTCTTAATTAGATCTTGTGAACTACAATTAGAGGAAGCAACTTTCTAATATACTTACGTTACATGTATGTTTAATACTCTAGTACATATATACAAGCTATCATGATAAATTCATCAAGATTATGTTTATGATTTGTGTCCATGTTCTCGAGTTCCAAATGACCTATCATTTAGGTTCTAACACAAGAATGCATGAAGATGAGAATATACCTTTCTTTGGAATCTAACTTCAATTGGCAGACCTAGACTAAACATCTTACGTATGGAATTTCTTCATCATCCTTTCTTGATGAGATGACTGAACCATGACATCATTTTCAAAGCGGTAATAAAGGTACCCAAGATGGAACTTGATCAGGTTGTGCTCCAGAGCTGAGGCCAGCTATGTCTGAGGTGGTGAGATGGTGAAAGGTTAGAGAAAGAAAGGAGTAGAGGATGAAGAAGGAAAAAGGTCACTGGGTTTGTGAGGTTCTAGGAGATGATGGGGATGAGGGAGAGAGCCTCTTAAGATGGTTACCAGAGCCATCACCATCCTATTATAGCATGTGTTCATGGCTTACACAGATGATTAGGTTGTAGTACCTTTACGCGGCCTTGGTGGCTGATACAAGGAGCAAGGAGACATGGCGGTGACATAGATAGGGGTTTTTGGTGGCGAAATCAACATGATTTTCTAATTTTCAACTCCTCCATCACTAGTCGCGATTCTATAATTTACAAACCTTCTACAAACTGAAGGCCCTAAAGGAGGGGAGAAGAAGAGACGAAGGAGAAGCTAGGAGGCTGAAGGGAGGATGTAAAGTTTGGACTGAAGGAGAGGCTGTGTCCAATCGGGTCAACGCCTGCTACCTCTACTCTGTGTTTGTAACACCCTAATTTCTAAAACATGCACAACACTAAGCGGAAGCATATATCTCATTGGGATGTCACAAACATGATTATCATTGCATAAAAATAAAGTTCATATATACCAACATAAGATGAAATAACAATTTTCATACTCAAGTCCCCAAAATAACTCATACATAAACAAATATAAACATGATTACTCTTAAACGTCCTACACTTTCTCATAAAACTCATGCTAAAACTAAAACACATGATTCATAAACATAAAGGAAATCTAATCTATGGATAGTTGGCACCCCACCAGGTGTGGTCTAGATGTCCTTGAGCTTCTTCTTCAACTGGTCCTTAGATGGCTTTATCCCTTGATGTTGCTCCGTTCCTGTGGGAATCACACCCCCAGCCATGCATCAAACAAATTGGTAAGTGAAACTGAACATATTATATCTTTAAAGAAAACATGTAAACTGAAAATAAACTTTAATCATTAAACATTGAAAAAGAGACAATTGCTTTTAGATTATGTTTTTAATCTTGACCTATATAAGGATCCTCAGGTTTTGCACTAAAGTGCCTCTTCTCTTATGCACTGAAGTGCCTCTTGGGCTGCACCAGAGTGCCTCTTCTCTTATGCACCAAAGTGCCTCTTAGTTTCGCTTCGAGGAGCCTCCTGGTGAGGATCTTATATAAGTTATCTTTTAATCATTATCTTTCTCTTAAAACTCTTAATTTGCTCTTAAATATTAATCTTGATTTTACTCTTAATGTGCATGATGATGATACAATAATATTTACATTAAACATGGCATTCAGTTCAATATAAATTCATTGACTTTTAACAATTGAAATAGTAAATAATACATTCATAACATTCATCATGCATACATATATACAATCAATCAAATATATATGTGCAAAGTGCATGGAACACTTACCTCTCTCTCTCTTAGAGAATATCCTAGTTGCTTCCTTAGGTTTAGGAAACACAAATCTCATTCCTAAGGCTTAGAAATCCTAATTACACTGTTAAAGTAATTATCCTTCATTAATAATAAATATTAAACATAATTTCTAGAGTTTTGGGGTTCTTGATTAAAATAGTAAAAATTAGTGTTAAAATAGGCTCTAAAAGTTAGTCCATCTTGTAGATCTCAAAAAACTGAGCAAAATCCATATATGCCTTGACCCCATTGGATGTACCAATAAAAAGATATAAATTTTCATATGTCAGCCAATCGAAAACTCCTGAAAATCCACACATATTATCCAAAATCAAAACCAACGAGGCTTAGCTGGACCACACACCAAAAGCCACGTGGATCCTCATCACTCAGATCCAGTGTGCACTGAGAGAGACCAAAAGGCATGGATAAAGGTCCAAAATACCCATGCAACCTTGATATATACGGTTAACCCTCGATGGGCCATACTGGAAGAACAATACTGAGTTTGTTCTTCCGTTGATTCATCCACAAATAGGAGGAGCAACCCAATGGGAGCATTGACCGCAGATCGACCAAACAAGCTCCTCGCAAGACACTAAGGTCATGGACTAATTCACCATCATCAGTCGAAGCCAACAAGCTCGAGTTCGTGAACATCGATGGACAATAGGTTGAGAACTCGTTCTCCGCCATGGCACTCATGGGTCAAACTAGCGAGAACATCAATGAGAAAACTTTCGGGGAAAGCTATCATCTTGCGAATGTCCGTCCCATATCTTCGATGCTAGTGAGCAAGGAAATGTTTCCAGGCAAGGTCCATGATGGTGGATTGCTAAAACAAAAAGTTACAATAGAAGAAGGGGGAAAGATGATGTACCTTCGATTGGGTCGAATTGAAGGTACAAGGAGCTTTCAAGGGATCTCGTTGAATCTCCTGAGACCTTACAAGAGGTGCCAAAGGTCAGAGATGATCTTCCGGCACTGATCTTCCAATGTCAAATAGGCAGAGGAGGGAAAGCAATCTTGGAAGTGAGAGAGGGCAGATGGGAAGCGGAAATCTATTCCTTGATGGTCAAATATCATTTTTGGGGCCCGACTTATATAGGCGGTGGCCCTAAGGGGCATGATTCCTAATCGCCACGGGAAAAAGGGGAGGGAGAAGGAGTTCTTGTTGTCCTAGGGTTCTAGGGCATGAAGCCCTATCATTTTTAGGATCATACGATTCGGGAAAAGCCGTTGATGGTGAAAAGAGTCTCAGCTTCTTACGACACTGACAAGAGAGGGAGAGCGGGTGTCAGGAGGTGGCTGGTCACTATGGAGTCCCCGCCTCACTAGACTCGGGTGGAGGGGATGGTCTCTCCACTCATGGATGGATCCATGAGAGACCAACCCAGATGGGTCACTTGATTGATGGTGTGACAAATAAAAAAAGGCTGGACCACAGTTCATGACATATAGGATTTGATTTATTAGGGTTATTGATCAAAATTAGGTTAAATATTTCCTAGTCCAAATTGAAGTAGCTAGGAAAGTCCAAAACTCCTCAAATTTTGTGCATTACTTAATTGGAACACAAGGAACTCAAAAATATGGTTAGATTCCTAATTTGGCCAACTTAGGTTGTTATATCTCTCTTTTAGGATAAATATTTAATTTTTCATACAATATTATTTAAAATGAATTTTGAGGACATACTTTTGGGAAAATCCCAACCTTATCATAACCAACTTGTGTTAAAATTATTGGGCCATAAAAGAATGTGGATTGGGTTAATTTCATATAAAACCCTAAATGTCCATTATTTAAGAATTAGGGCTAACTTGATGATATTGATTTTTAGTTTAGTGAAAAAGTTATCAAATTCGACTTATGTAACATATTTGGGAACCATCATCATATTATTATATGTTTTAATTATCAATTTTGAAACAAAACAAATTAGGGTTTCAAATTGGGGTCATTTTATAAGGTTCAAAATTTTAGGGTGTTACAATTCTACCCACCTTATAAAAATTTCATCCTCGAAATTTCAAAAGTACTACCCACCTTAGGATTTTCCTTATCCTTAACATGAAAAGGTTTAACTTCTAATTCTACACATGTTCATACATAAGATGAGTCTAACTACAACTATAACCTCAAAGAGATTTAATAGCTTAAACCATACCTTGCTCATTCTTATAATCTTCATCGTCATCCACCATGGTGAAGATTCTAGCATGTCACTTCTCTCTAGGTGCTTCATTGACCTTGGGCTCTTTCTTTTGAAACTTGGGGCAGTTACGTCTAATGTGGCCCGTCTCACCACATGCATAGCACACTCCAGTTCCAAACCTACATTCTCCTAGATGATACTTGGCGAACTTGGCACATTGAGTCTTCACAGGTTGATTTGCAACAACCTCAGTTGGAGCCTTCCTCTTCTTGTCATTATGGTGGTTGTTGTTGTTGGAGTGGTTGTCCTTGTTCCATGCTCTTCCTGGGTGGTTTTCTAGTTCAAGGGCAGCATCTAGGGCACCTTGCATGGTGTAGTGTCCTTGTCCAGACAAAGCAAAGATAAGGTCCTCCTTGAGACCCCTAATGAACTTCTTCGCCTTGCATCGCTCATCGTAATCACATCCCTACTTCTGCAAGATCCTGAACTTCATGGCATATTGGGTGACTGTCATATCACCACGTTGACGAAGGTTGTGTAACTCTTCTTCTTTCTTCTTAATCACAATCTCAGATATGTATATGGTCTTTAAAGGGTTCTGTGAATTCCTCCCATGATAGTGGAGGAGCATCAGCTTCACGCGATCCTACCAGGTTCTACCACCAAATCCTAGAAACACCTTTGAGCATGTGTGTCCCAAAATGAACCCTAGATGGGCGAGGGAAAACAAGGTCACAGAAACAATGCTCCATGTTTTGCAACCAGCTTCCAACTTTTCCCACCACATCTAGCTCTTCCTATCCAGTAAAAGAATCGGGCTTGATCTTCAAGAAGTCAACTAAGGTCAACTCTTGGCTCCTTGGTTGATGTGGTCTTCCTTGTTGACCAGTGATAGCAGCAGTGAGAGTTCTGATGATCACTTCTAGAGGTGCATTAGGGTTATCATTAGGGTTAACCCCTCCAGAAGCACTATGATCATTTCCCCCATCGGAAGAGCTTCCCTCTCCATCTACATGCTCCTTGCCCTTATTAGATCTCTTCTTGGGAGCCATATACAAAAGGGAACATAAACTATATGAGATTTCGAGAAAATCCTGGTGGCCAACTATATTTTTATCTCTGATACCATACTGTAACACCCCAATTTCTAAAACATGCACAACACTAAGCGGAAGCATAGATCTCATTGGGATGTCACAAACATGATTATCATTGCATAAAGATAGAGTTCATATATACCAACACAAGATGAAATAATAGTTCTCATACTCAAGTCCCCAACATAACTCCTACATAAACAAATCTAAACATGATTACTCTTAAATGTCCTATACTTTCTCATAAAACTCATGCTAAAACTAAAACACATGATTCATAAACATAAAGGAAATATAATCTATGGATAGTTGGCACCCCACCAGGTTTGGTCTAGATGTCCTTGAGCTTCTTCTTCAACTGGTCCTTAGATGGATTTATCCTTGATGTTGCTCCTTTCCTTCAGGCATCACACCCTTATCCGTGCATCAAACAAATTGGTAAGTGGAATTGAACATATTATATCTTTAAAGAAAACATGTAAACTGAAAATAAAAGTTAATCATTAAACATTGAAAAAGAGACAATTGCTTTTAGAGTATGTTTTTAATCTTGACCTATATAAGGATCCTTAGGTTTTGTACCGAAGTGCCTCTTATATTATGCACCAAAGTGCCTCTTGGGTTGCAACAGAGTGCCTCTTAGTTTTGCTCCGATGAGCCTCTTGGTGAGGATCTTATATAAGTTATCTTTTAATCATTAAATTTCTCTTAAAACTCTTACTTTTCTATTAAATATTAATCTTGATTTTAATCTTAATGTGCATGAAGATGATACAATAATATTGACATTAAACATGGCATTCAGTTCAATATAAATTCATTGACTTTTAACAATTAAAATAGTAAATAATACATTCATAACATTCATTATGCATACATATATACACTCAATCAAATATTTATGTTCAAAGTTCATGGACCACTTACCTCTCTCTCTCTCTCTCATAGAGAAGATCCTAGTTTCTTCCTTAGGTTTAGGAAACCCTAATCTCATTCCTGAGGCTTAAAAACCCTAATTACCATATTAAAGCAATTATCCTTCATTAATAATAAATATTAAACCTAATTTCTAGGATTTTGGGGTTCTTGATTAAAATAGGGAAAAATTAGTGTAAAACATGCTCTTAAAGTTAGTCCATCTTGTAGATCTTAAAAAACTGAGCAAAATCCATATATCCCTTGACTCCATTGGACGTACCAATAAAAAGATATAAATTTTCATATGTCTGCCAATTAGAAACTCCAGAAAATCCATGTATATTATCCAAAATCAAAACCAGCAAGGCTTAGCTGGACCACACACCAAAATCTGCATGGATCCTCATCACTCAGATCTAGTGTGCACTGAGAGAGACCAAAAGGCATGGCAAAAGGTCCAAAATACCCCTGCAACCTTGATACATATGATTAACCCTCGATGGGCCAAACTAGAAGAACAACACTGAGTTTGTTCTTCTGTTGATTCATCCACAAATAGGAGGAGCAACCCAGTGGGAGCATTGACCGCAGATCGATCAAACGAGCTCCTCGTGAGACACTAAGGTCAGGGACTAGTTCCCCATCGTCGGTCGAAGCCAACAAGTTGGAGTTTGAAACAATGATGGACAGTAGGTCGTGAAATCATTCTCCGCCATGACACTCAGGGGTCAAAATAGTGAGAACATCAATGAGAAAACTTGTGGGGAAAGCTAGCATCTTGCGAACGTTCATCCCATGTTGTCGATGCCATAGAGCAAGGAAACGTTTCCAGGCAAGGTCCACGGTGGAGGATTGCTAAAACAAAAAGTTACAACAGAAAAGGGGGAAGATGATGTACCTTCGATTGTGTCAAATTGAAGGTCCAAGGAGCTTCCAAGGGCTCTCGTTGAATCTCCTGAGACCTTACAAGATGTGCCAAAGGTCAGAGATGATCTTCCGACACTGATCTTCCAGTGTCAAATAGGCAGAGTAGGGAAAGCAATCGTGGAAGTCCAAGAGGGTAGATGGGAAGTGAAAATCTATTCCTTGATGGTCGGAGATTGTTTTCGGGGCCCGAATTATATAGGCGGTGGCCCTAAGGGGCAAGATTCCTAACCACCATAGGAAATAGGGGAGGGAGAAGGAGTTCTTGTCATCCTAGGGTTCTAGGGCATGAAGCCCTATCATGTTTAGGATCATACGATTTGATAAAATCTGTTGATGGTGAAAAGAGTCGCAGCTTCTTATGACACCGATGAGAGAGGGAAAGTGGGTGTAGGGAGGTGGCTGGTCACTGTGGAGTCATGGGTGGAGGGGATGGTCTCTACACTCATGGCTGGATCCATGAGAGACCGACCCAGATGGATCACTTGATTGATGACTTGACAAATAAAAAAAGGCTGGACCAAAGTTCATAGCATATATGATTTGATTTATTAGGGTTATTGATCAAAATTAGGTTAAATATTTCCTAGTCCAAATTGAAGTAGCTAGGAAAGTCCAAAACTCTTCAAATTTCGTGCATTACTTAATTGGAACACATGGAGCTCAAAAATATGGTTAGATTCTTGATTTAGCCAACTTAGGTTGTTATATCTCTCTTTTAGTATAAATATTTAATATGTCATACAAGATTATTTAAAATGAATTTTGAGGATATCCTTTCAGGAAAATCCCAACCTTATCATAACCAACTTGTGTTAAAATTATTGGGCCATAAAAGAATGTGGATTGGGTTAATTTCATATAAAACCCTAAATGTGCATTGTTTAATAATTAGGGCTAACTTAATGATATTGATTTTTAGTTTAGTGCAAAAGTTATCAAATTCGACTTATGTAACATATTTGGGAACCATCATCATATTATTATATGCTTTAATTATCAATTTTGAAACAAAATAAATTAGGGTTTCAAATTGGGGTCATTTTATAAGGTTCAAAATTTTAGGGTGTTACAGTGTTAGTACTATGTGATGGTGTTGTAGGTGGTGGCACTACCTATCATCCAAGGTGGAGCCAGCTACTTGCGGTGACTCCCTGTGACACCCATGGTGGTATGCCAAAGGTGGGAGGAGAAGGAGAACGGTGCGACTAGGGTTAAAGGGATGATGAATAAATAGAGAGGGAAGGGGAAGAGGAAGAGAAAGGGGAGACGAGGAAAGGACAATTGTTGCCATCGATGCATTATCCACCTAGCACGAGCGTCGTGTGGGTGAAGAGATGCTAAGGTGGGGGAAGATTTACATGGAAATAAAAAGGGAGGTGGCCAATGGTATTAAATGTAGTTAGTATTTACATGAAATCTAGAAATTCAAATAACTAAATAAAAGGGCACGTGAAATCCAATTGAGACCAAAACTGAGAGGATGGCGTATTAAGTAGTGTAGTACATTATGGAAATGTTAATATTGTATTTTACATACATTAAGACCACATATTAGGTTAGGGTCATTTTCGTCATTTTAGGCCACTAGATAGGTATAAAAATCTATTTTCTCTTCAATATTTGTATCACAACTAATTTATATAATTTATTAACCATAAAAATATTTTTGTGGCATTTTCATGTTTCCAAAATATTTAAATGTAATTATTTATAAAAGCATCTACATAAGTTAATTTCTAACATTTTAATAATCTACAAATATTTTGGTGAGAAATATTAATAAAGATCAGATTAGACATTATATAACCTAAATAAAATACAACATTGGGATTTATGCATAAAATAAGGTAATTAATTACATTAGGGGCAAAATGGTCATTCTACATGTAATATGAAGATGGTAAAAGAGTTAAATATACCAACTTTACCTAAAGGGTAGTATTTAACTAAAACTGAGTATATCACTAATTTTAAAGAAAAGATAATTGTTTTCACTGAAAATGATATTTATTTAATAAATTAATCAATTTGACAAAGTTTTATCTAATATTATTTTAATTAAAGCAATTCTAGTTATTTAAAATATGAGTATATAATATTGTCTATTTATATACTATGATCCCATTGCAACTAGTAATAGATTACTTTGACATATTTACCCTTGCATATCCCAAAACAAATCTCTATGTGTACAAAGGCATATAGTGTTTACTGTCTGAAATCCAACTTAATCTTAAGACATGTATCATCAATCGATTTAGGTCAAAGAGTGAATAAAACTAAAAAGAATGAATGGGGAGTGAAGGGGCGACGTGGGAGGAATGGGGAGCGTTGATGGCAGCGGGGGGAATACACAGTAGGAGAGGACGGTCAACCATCGATCGGAGACAGGAACGGTGGGAAGGAGATGACATGAAGCACAACAAAGAACCGAGGGAAGAGAAGGAATCATGTCGGCTGTAGGGTGGAGACCTCAGGGACTGGGGTTTCAATTCCATTCGTCGGGATAGACTTCCATGTCTCTAGGATGAGAGGAACAACATCCCAACAAGAAGAAGATAGGCGGCAGGGACGGGACGGTGATGTCTCGATGGAGACGAGCAGAACGAATCACCATTTGAAGATGGAACATAAACCATTCCACTTCAGTTCGGCACGAGGAGGGGAGACAAGAAACCCGTCGTTCATTGAAGTGGTTGGAGGATCCACTAGCCAGGGACAGAACCAGCAGCACCAGAATCCTTTCAAACTGGATAAGTTGTATGAGGATCACCTTAATCACAAGGACATCGAACTGACATATGAGGAAGGGACCCTGCCATTTACATAAACCCAGATGCGGAGGAGGGTTTAGCAAAGCCATGGAAGTATGCAGTGATTATCCGTCCGTTTACTGGGTACAGAGATCAGATTCATGACATTAAGAGATAGAATCAAACTATTATGGAACCCTAAAGGAAGATTTAACATCTATGAGTTAGACAAGGGTCATTACGTGGTACAACTGTCCTATAAAGAGGATGACAAAGTTGCTATGACGGGCGGCCCGTGGAAGGTGTTCGGGTGTTGCTTGGTAGTCTGGGATTGGTAACCAACATTCAAACCCACCGACGAGCTTCCTAAGTATGTGGTCACATGGGTATGAGTGATGGACCTTCCATTACACTTATATGTATCCAATCTCTTCAAAGTCATTGGCATGGCCCTGTGAAGGCTTGTCAAGGTAGATACTCATATGGAGAATCTGACAATTCATTCCTTGTAGAGTGAATAACGAAGCTTTCCTTACTGTTGTATACGCCAGCCATCAAGTCATAATGAGGAGCCTTATGTGGAAACACCTTATAAACCTTAGCCAACAGATTAAGGGCCCATGGATGGTCATCAGTGATTTTAACACTGTCTTGGATCGAAGTGAGAAAAGTGGCTGCAAATCCTTCAACCAGTCTGAAGCTTGTACCTTTCAATATACTCTTATGGAGGCCGGTCTAAGCGACATGGGCTATTCTGGAATGAGATTTACTTTCAGGCAAGGGTTAAAGCAAAAGAGATTGGATAGAGCCATTGTGAATTCGGAGTTTATTAACAACTTTCCTAATACTACTCTCGAACATCTTCCAAGGCTGGGCTCTGATCACAGCCCGCTGCTGGTTAAATGCAGACAACATAGAAGGGGACCATACAAGTTCATAACAAAAGCTTCTTGGCAAAATATGGACGGGTTCTCGGGTATGCTAAAGAAGGCATGGGATCGGAACCTAAATTTCAAGGACGCTCTTGAGAACACACAAGCTGGTATTCCGAATTGGGACAAAAACCAACACAAGAACAAGAGGAAACTGAAAGATGTACCCATTAATAATATAAAATGACTGTAAATGGAACTAGCTACTGAGTATAACAAGATTTCGATGCCTTATGTATGGACTTCCAAAAAAGACTTGATGAGATCCTTCGAAATGAGGAGACCGATCTAAGGCATAGGAGCCACATAATGTAGTTAGAGGATGGAGACAGGAATTCAAAGTTTTATCAATGCTATATTAACCAAAGGAGGAGGAGAAACACGATCACAAGGCTGAAGGACAACAACAACAAGTGGATTATAGACGAAGAGGTTGATAACACCCATTTTTGTGATATTTATGGCCCATATTTTGTTGTCGAAACTACCCTTTTTAACTGTTTTCCTCTCCTTTTTGTCATGTTATTGAATAAATGAGTCACACTATGCTCTTAACTCATTTTTATCATCTTTTACAGAGGTTTCCTGCTTTTCCACTCAAAATCAACAAAATGGCCCATCCCGGCCCACTTACAAAGAATTGGCCTTTTTTAGCTGCACGACACGTCCACTACCTGTCGTGGTCACTGCCCGATATGGCAGCAACCCAACACTAGAGTATCGCGCAGTGCGGAATCTGACGAGCGACGCACTACTACCCGACAGAGAGCTGTTATCACGCCATGACAAGTCATCCCGACACGGACATATCGCGTGACAGAAGCCACTCACCGGAAAAATGCCTGCCCGTCACAATCGCCCGATACCACTGTAGCCCGACACGTGCACCCGAGGCATACCAGGACGATACCTAGGTGTCGTCCACCCCTGAAGCCACGTAGAGGGGATTCGATGAAGGAAACATGGCGCTCGAAGATCAACAACTTCCTCCAAACACTGCCTATAAATAGAAGCTATAGGACCTCGATGGGACAGGACGGACCCCCCGCGAAAGCTAACTTTGGCAAGCACCTGGAGCTAGTGTGTCGCGCACTCGAGGCGTACCAGGTGATACTAGGTGAGCACCCCCACCCCCCGAGAGGGGCGGGAGTGGTTCACTTAGGACCCGTCCCGGTAGCCGTAGCAGCCGATATCGACCGAGAAGGCCACCCGATGTGCCGGGTTCCTGGATGGGCACCCGCCCGAGACGGCTCACCCTCTACATCTGATACGAGGAACCTCAGAACCTAAGGCCTCTCTAACCCGATACAGACAACCCGTCACGGTGTGTCGCCCGAGAGGGAGGCATACCGATATGACTGTATCAGGTAGAGCACTTTGATCGATACGTCTGCTCGTCATGGCCTATTGCCTGACAGGGGATGTTGCCCGACATAGGCGTATTAGGCAGAGCTCCCGCCTGGTATCGGGTTAGGGACGCCTTAGGGATCTGCTGCTGTACGTCACCCTCCTAAATCAAGAAGGCGATACCTATCTTCCCTTTTCAGTCATTTACTTTCTTTAACTACACAATGTAGCTAAATCTTTTATACAATGCTTGTGCTTATGGAAAAGAGGAGCCTTAATACATGTTGCTATATGTTTGGTCCCTTTTTATTGGATGATTGCCTTATAGCATCTGAACGCTAGCTTGTATGCTTGGATCATGTTTTAACTAGCTATCGAATCGTGTTTCCCGTTACAGCTCCCTCGAGAGAGGAGTTGTAACTCTAGCGTTTGGTCCGTTCAGGGAGTACGAGAGTACCCAGGGTCGGAGTTGCTTCATTTATCTTTCCACTCCAAACCAAGTCCATCACCTTTGAGAGAAGGTGGTGGCGCTTAGTTGGAGGTACCCTCTTTGAGAGAAGGGGTACGAGATGTTTCCTGCTGCCGCTTGTTATGCCGAAGTTTTCTTCCTTCGTTCCTTACTGAGGAAATCACATTATCTCCTCTGGTTCTGTTGTGCAAAACCCCTAAAAACTGATAAATGCCAAAAACCTTAATCTTCCTTGTAACTCCAGTTGGAGATAGTTATCTTTTGTTTTACTGATCTTCTCCTGCCGTTCCCTTGAGAACTTTGTTCTTACCATTCTTTTATTGGAGTGTAGAGTGTTGATTCTGCGTTCTTAGCACGACCACCCTTGTCTCTGTAGTTCGACCCAGATCGCTACTTCGGACCCCATAATCGTTGCGGGGGCCTAAGAGTCGGGTTATTTAAAAGTCCGACTACTTTAAATCCGCTCCTTTTGGACGTGCGATTTAGGCCGGTCAACTTTTTGGCACCGTTGCCGGGGACAAGGCAAACGGTACTGTTAACGAACCTGAATCCACTAACTACACTCCCGTGCCTCAAGCTTAGTAATAAGCTTGACAACACCATTTTTTTAGTCTTCTAACCTAAATATGTATAGAATAGTTCATTTCGATAACACATGTTTTCTAACTTGATTATACGTTATGTTCAGGTACTTAGGGAAGAAGCACTTTGCTCGGTTGAGCACCATTCATCATGACACCTCGCATGGAACCACCTCTTTCCGAAGATGAGAAAAATGCTAGAGTGGGACCGCACTCACCTCCGCGTGGGAACGATGGCCATTATAATAACGACCATTAAAATGAAGAACCTGAGACAGAACAATTCGAGGATGATCATCATCATGAGAGATGCCGTCATCTCCGAAGGCACAGAAGGAATCATCATAATCAAGAGCAGAATCAGAGGCACAACAACAGTGATGAGTCAGACAAAGAAGAAAAGACTCTCTGGGAGCTGGCTGCCACGAAGGCCAATAACTCAAGATGCCCAGTTGTGATCCCAAGGTTTGACGCTGTAAACTTCGAATTGAAGCCAACTGTGATCTCCATGATTCAAAATAAAAGCTTTAGAGGGAGTTCCAAGAATGATAACCCTTACCATCATCTTGACGCTTTTAAGAATATCTGTGATACCATCAAAATGCGGGGAGTTCCATAAGAAGTCATTTACTGCAAGGGTTTCATCTTCTCTTTAGAGGACAAGGCCTTTTCCTGGTACCTCGGGCTACTACATCAAGCTCTGAATGGATGGAACACACTCACATACGCTTTAGTGAACAAGTTTTACCCTACTGAGAAAACTGTCAGGAACAGGAAAAGGATCACGTCATTCATGCAGAAGCCAAATGAGAATCTTCATGAGGCTTGGGAAAGGTATCAGGAGTATCAGAGAGACTGCCCTCATCACAACTATAAGAAGGGTTTCCTGATAACCACCTTCTACAATGGTCTGACCCCTGAAGAAAGGGTATCACTAAATGCAGCAGTAGGAAGCGACTTTCTGGGGAAGAAGCCCAGTAGATCCAAAAAGATCATTGAAAACATGGCTGAACTACAAGTCGGTACCGACTACGACATGTCTGATAGAGGATATGCTAAGAAGGCTGTTAATGAAGGGCCGTCGGTCGAATCCAAAGCTCTTGAAGCTATCACCAATCAAATCCAAAAGATAGCCACTGACATCAGACAGTTAAAAGAATCAGGAGGGAAGGGGAAGAAACAGATTGAGAAAGTGATGAAATGTGTCACCTACGGAGAAGGTGGACACAGTATTGATAACTGCATTTACACCCGACCTGATGAGTCAAGTGAAAGCGAATCTGAAGTAGAGGAAGTTGAGAACGTCTCTTTTGTCAACTTCAAAAGACCGGACCACCCTGGTTTTAGATATGGCAACAAGGATGCGGCGGAGAACTCGCATCAGTTGAATAATCCGCCCAAGCAACCACAAGGTTTCAAGAAAAGAGGCGGACAAAGTCAGTTCACCAGAACAACCAATTTCCAAACAAACAAGGTGAACTTCCAAGGGCAAGAGAAGTACCAAAACCTTCAGGAAGTTAACCCTAGTCAAGGACAGGGTCAAGCTAAGGAGCAGAGTCAAGAAATGAACTCGAGTCAATCGGACGTAGTGGGACAGCTGTTCGACTTTGTCAAGAGACAAGATACTATAAACAATCAGCTGGCATAAAGCGTGCTGTCCAACTCGGGGGTTCTGAATACGATGTAGGTTCAAATGGCGGATATGTAAACGCATCAATGCCATATAAATCAGTAGCTGGCTCAAATGGCCGAGTTAATAAAAAATCCCTTGGCTAAGATACCATCCAGCACTGAGTCTGCCAAAATGGAGGTACTCAGACCAGGGAAGATAGTAGAACGCCCTGAAATAGCCAGGCCTGAAGAACCTAAACTAAGGGTTGTGGCAGAGAATTCGATAGAAGAAGAGAATCAACAAGCTCATGTCAGGGAGCTAGAATCTGAACATGTGGAGGACCTGCTCATTAAAAGAAGTCCTTACTCTCCAAAGTTACCTTTCCCATACAAACTCATGAAGGCACATCTTAAAAAGTGTTACGAAAGGTTTATGGAGTCGGTGAAAAAGCTTCACCTCGAAGTGCCATTTCTGGATTCTTTGGAGGAGATGCCGACCTACACCAAGTTTTTCAAGGATTTGATCACCAAGAAGAAAAGAGGAGGGAGGATTGAGACGGTACACCTAGCCAGTATGTCGACTGCCTTCGTGAAGGTAGATTTACCTACCAAGAAGAAGGATCTAGGGGCCTTCACCATTCCTTTTGCCGTTGGAGATAACATTGATCGAAAGGGTCTTGCTGATTTAGAGGCTAGCATAAGCCTTATGCCTTTAAGCCTCACGCAACATTTGGGTTTGACTGATATGGTCATGACCAACATGAGGATCGAATTGGAAGACCATAACTTCAAAAGACCTATGGGAGTCATTGAGGATGTTCCAATTCGTGTAGGAAGATTCTTCATTCCTTGTGACATTGTTGTCATAGACACTACTGAAGACCCCAACTGTCCTATCATCTTTGTGCGCCCCTTCTTGGGTACAGGAAGTGCACTGATTGATGTTGCTGAAGGAATCATTACTCTGAGAATCAGAAATGATCACATAGATTTCAGGATAAAAGATGCAATGAAAGGGCCGTCCCTGCTAGAGTCCGCCTACTTCGTGGATAGCTATAACCAGTTTTGTGAAGAAGCTAAGTAGAAGAAGATTTTGCAATGGTAGACCCTCTTATGAGGGTGTTGAGCAATCACGACTCTGACTCCGAAGATCCTGAGGTTGACAAGACCTTCCTAAATCAATTTGATGAAGATCTAAGCGATGAAGAGGAGGATGTAGAGACCGTAAAGTATGCTTCTATAGAATTAACAAGTGAAGAAGAGGAAGTCCAAAAACCCAAACCTGAACATAAGCAATTACCGAAAGGTTTGAAATATGAGTTTCTTGATCATGAAGAGAGGTATCCTGTGATAGTCAATGCTAGCTTGACCAAAGAACAAATGGGAAGACTTCTTAATGAGCTAAGGCTTCATAGGAAAGCTATAGGATATTCAGTGGATGATATCAAGGGGCTTAACCCTGCTCTATGTATGCACCACATAAATCTTGAAGATGCAGCAAAACCTCTGGTTCAACCCCAGAGGAAGCTGAATCAAATGTTGAAGGAAGTTGTAAAGAAGGAAGTCATCAAGCTGAGAGACGCATGTATTATTTATCCTATTAGTGACAACAATTGGGTGAGCCCAATTCACATTTTACCAAAGAAAGGAGGGATGACAGTGGTAAAAGGTGATAAAGGAGATGAAGCTGCCGTCTGGACTGTGACCAGATGGACAATGTGCATCGATTATCGAAAGCTAAATAAATCAACGAAGAAGGATCACTATCCTCTTCCCTTTATCGATCAAGTACTAGAAAGACTGGCACACCACAAATACTTTTGCTTCTTAGATGGTTATTCTAGATTTTACCAAGTTCCTATCCTGCCCGACGATCAGGAGAAAACCACCTTCACCTGTCTATATGGTACCCATGCTTTCCGACGAATGCCGTTCAGACTATGTAATGCCCCTGCAACATTCCAACGTTGCATGATCTCAATGTTTTCAGATTTTTTGGAAGACATCGTGGAAGTCTTTATGGATGACTTTTCTATATACGGAAGAGATTTTGACGGTTGTTTGAGGAACCTATCGTTAGTCCTGCAATGCTGTGAAGAGAAGAGCTTAGTCCTTAACTGGGAGAAATGCCATTTTGTGGTGCAAGAGGGCATAGTCCTAGGGCACAAGGTCTCAAAGAGGGGTATTGAAGTAGATACAAGCAAGATCGAAGCTATATCTAATTTGCCTCCACCAAAGTCCGTAAAAGGGGTGCGAAGTTTTCTTGGACACATCAGTTACTATAGAAGATTTATAAAGGACTTTTCAAGGATATCAAAACCCTTTCAAACCTGCTGGTTAAAGATGTGGAATTTGATTTTACAGATGATTGTTTGAAGGCTTTTCAAACCTTGAAGGAAGCCCTAGTAACCCCACCTATCCTCCGTGCCCCAGATTGGGAGTTACCCTTCGAGCTAATGTGTGATGCTAGTGACTATGCCGTAGGGGAAGTCCTAGGGCAGAAGAAGGATAGAAAACATCATGTTATCTACTATGCCAGCCGCACCTTGGACGAGGCGCAAGTAAATTATACAACCAAAGAGAAAGAATTGCTAGCAATTGTTTTTTCTTTTGACAAATTCAGGTCCTATCTGATCGGAGCAAGGGTAAAAGTTTATACTGACCACGAAGCTATCAAATACCTAATGCAAAAGAATGACACTAAGCCCAGACTGCTGAGGTGGGCCCTATTACTCCAAGAGTTCGATCATGAGATCATTGACAAGAAAGGAGCAGAAAATGTAGTGGCCGACCATTTGTCGCGGATCATTGTCGAAGACAGAAATGAGCCACCCAATAATGATAACTGCGCAGATGAGGCTTTTCTCATGATAGGATCCGAAGAACAAAACTTTCCATGGTATGCAGACATTTGCAACTACCTTGCTTGCGGGGAGTTCCTGCCAGATATCACATACAACCAGAAGAAGAAGCTCCTGTCTGATGTAAGAAATTACTATTGGGACGACCCATTGCTATTCAAGAAATGTTTGGACAATTTGTATAGGAGATGCATACCAGAAGAAGAAGCCCAAATGATATTGAAGGAATGCCACTTTTCACCTTATGTAGGTCATCATGGCGGGGAAAGGGCTGCTGCTAAGGTGCTGCAATCAAGATTCTACTAGCCTTCGTTGTTCAAGGATGCTGCAGAATATGTAAAAATTTGTAAAGAATGCCAATCAACTGGAAACATTGGAAGAAGAAATGAGATGCCTATGACCAACTGGATCGAGGTTGGGATTTTTGACGTCTGGGGAATAGACTACATGGGTCCCTTTCCCCCATCAAAAGGGTATCAATACATTTTGGTCACGGTGGACTATGTGTCTAAATGGGTGGAAGCTGTTGCCACCCAAACTTGCGACTCCAAATCTGTGATCAAGTTATTTGAGAAAACTATCTTTCCTCGCTTCGGAGTACCTCATACTGTGATAAGCGATGGCGGATCACATTTTGGAGAGAAACAGTTTGAAGCACTTCTATGGAAGTATGGGGTTAAACACAAGGTTGCTACACCCTATCACCCTCAAACTTCTGGGCAGGTGGAGGTTTTGAATAGGCAGATTAAGAAGATTTTGGAAAAGACTGTCAGCAACACGCGGAAAGACTGGTCAATGAAGCTCGACGACGCTCTTTGGGCCTACAGAACTGCATATAAGGCACCCCTTGATACTACCCCATACCCTTTGATTTATGGGAAATCCTATCACCTACCCCTAGAGCTTGAACACAAGGCTCTTTGGGCAATTAAGTTTCTAAATATGGACTTAGAGAAGGCAGGGGAAAAGAGATATTTACAACTACATGAACTCGAAGAGCTGAGAATACATGCATATGAGAATGCAAGGATTTACAAGCAGAGAACCAAGGTGTGGCATGATGCGCACCTGAAGAAGAAGGATGTGAGTGAAGGTGATAAAGTTTTGTTATTTAAATCCTCTATTCGTCTTTTTCTAGGTAAGCTGCAGACGAGGTGGTCTGAACCTTTCACCGTAGCAAAGATATATCCATCAGGGACGATGGAGCTGTATGACAAGGACAATCCAGCAAAGGTTTTCCCAGTGAACGGGCATAGAGTAAAAAGATACTATGAAGATGAAGCATTCGTGAGAAGGTCAGAGATAAGTTTGCAGGATGTTGGAACAACAGAAGATGCAAAGTGAGGGATCTGAAGATGTCGAGCTGACGACGCTAACTACAACGCTCTTTGGGAGGCAACCCGAATCTTTACTTTTTTTTGATAGAATAAGATGTTATTTTCTTTCTACCAAGAAAAACATTATGAACACTACAATTGTAATAAGGCTCGAGTTAGAGCATACACCACATGCTCAGACTCTCTCATTTTATGGGACACCACTTTGTTTTAAAGCATTGATGAGTAATACTATCTGAGGCTGGGAGTCCTTGTTTAGGCCAATGATGTTTTGCCCATCAGTCGCTTTTTCCTTCTCTTTAGTTTCTGGTTTTTCATCTTTATCTTGTTCTTCTTTGAAACTTTGTATCGTGCAAAGACCCAGGCGCGTCACCACACGACACACCTTTATCGGGCTGTGGTATCGGGCATCTCGCCTTAAGCTGAGCCGTATCAGCCAATACAATGAGTAGCGTGCATCCGTATCGGCCGACACGACTACATCACTTTAGCCTCGGTGGGCAGCGTCTCGAGCGACATACCGTGCCGTGCGATACACCTTGCCGCCCTAATCAAGTCGTGCTCGGGAAGCCTAAACGACTTCCGACGTGATGGATTAGACTGATTTCACTACTCGTCTCGGGAATGATTTTCCTTTTTGCGCGACACGTGCCCCTATTTTACCCATTTTACCCCCACCCTCAGTTGCTATATATAGTAACTTTGGGTTACTATATTGGGCACTGGCATTTACTTTCTCACCTACTCCCGTATTGTGCAGTTAAATTCTCACTCTAGCTCTTGTATCGTGCATCCCTACTTCAATCCCCGTGTCGCGCAACAACATGAAGGTATAACCCGATATCCTTATCACGTTGGTTGCGCGACATGCCACTTGTGTCGCGTAACACGTATCGGGCACTTCGTATCATGTGGCTTTGTTCTATCGAGCACGATCCCGGCAGTTTAGTATCACCCGAAACGCCTTGTACTTACGTATCACGCGATACAAGCTTGCGCCGGACATCACCCCGTATCGGGTTCTGCCTATCGAGTTTTCTATCTTTTGACCGTGTCGCGTGACACACTTCTTTCGCACGCCCACCCGATACCCTATATCAGGCAATGACCGTGTCGCCCAGTTTTATATCGCCTCGCGTCTTGCACGTGTCGGGCGACACCCTTTTTCTGAGCTACAATATCGAGCATTATAGTTGTTCACTGTGACGCCTGGTGTTGCACGATAAACTTGTATCAGACCAAACATCATGCCGCCTGACACAGGCATATCGGGCAAGCATCGTATCGTCCGATTTTGTAGCCCGGTGTAGTTGTGTCGGTAGCTCTTATATCGGGCCAGGCTTTTTGACTTATCGTGCAAACAACTTTTCTTTTAAACCGTGTCGGGCTATCACGATTTTGTCACCGATATCGACTTAACACCTTCAAGTTTTGTTAAGTTTTTGTTATGTCACCAAACCATTATCGGGCGACCCAACCTAGCCGCCCGATATCAGGTAAGGTGAACCATCCAAGATGCTTACTAAACTTTTGTTTTATGACAATAGAAATGGCCCGCACCAAGCAAACCATCGTCCAAGTAGACGAACAAGGCCGTAGGATCAACACCAAGGCCACAGTAGAAGCTACAACAGTTGGTCAGAAACACCCAAACCCCGAAGCAACTGGGCCATCCACGACCCAAAAGAGATGAAGGACGGAAGAAGTAACGGCCCCAACAACTGCTTCAACTGCGGCAACAGAACCTTTAGATCACTCACCAGGTAGGTTCGTGCCCAGAGACAATGAGCACAGGCATCGATACACAGAACTGGCAACCAAAGTCTACAGACCAAGCAGATTCTGCCACCAGTCATCCTTCTTCCAAATAGGCATTTTCGACAGACTCAAAAATGTCCTAGCAGTAGCCGGGTTGAGGAAAATCTGCTTCAGCCAATCTGCCTCTTACACTGAACTCACCAAGGAGTTCATGTCGTCTCTCCACCGGGTACAGAATAAACCTGAGGAAATCGAAGAATTTGGCAGAGAAGACAGACTACAAGGACGGCTGTACAATACTGAGCACGTTATATCAGAGAAGCTGCTCAATGGAATCTTCTCTTCCAGCGAAGTAGAAAAAGAACTGCTCAACAATGGTGTAAGAATCACTGAAGGAGACGGGTTCAACCCGGTGGAGCTCTGGAGAAAACTGACCGGTGAGTCATCGTTCAAGCCGGGAAGCAAGGTGGCGGTAGTGCACTCCTGCTTCTGGACCCGGTGGAGCTCTGGAGAAAACTGACCGGTGAGTCATCGTTCAAGCCGGGAAGCAAGGTGGCGGCAGTGCACTCCTACTTCTGGAAGATAGTGCACAAAATCGTGGCATGCCTTCTCTTCAGCAAAAACAAATCTAGCAATCTTTACACTAAAGAGCTACACCTGATGTGGCATATGATGGAAGGCCACACGATCAACCTGGTGAGGCTCCTCCTCAACCGCCTTCATCTGATAAAGGACGCCACCAAAGACTACAACATGGGTGAATTGGTGAATCTTATTGCGGTAGGGTTAGGATACCCACGAGAACCGTGAAGCCTCTCAAGGACAAGGGGTGATGACAAGATTGACCTCAAGTTCCTGATGAAGGCCAACATCATAAAAAAGGAGGGGCGATGCTACTTCTACAAATTTGCCAGAACAAACACCCTCCTTCCGCTCCCACGCTGCGCCAACTACGATGTAGAAAAGTTAGTCTTCACCACAGCAGAGATTGAAGCTGCCTACGCCGCCACCATAAGGATACAAGAGAGGGAAGCCGCGACAGGAAGGCCTGTCCCTCTCGATGCTCGGTAGGATAAATCATCCACAGTTCCTGCCGAGCCACCCACCGCTCTAGAGAAACCGACGATAACCATTGATAGAGTTGTCATCACTCCTACCATACCAGCCGCGACCGCAACAATAGCTGCCGCGGCTGAAGAAGTGCCGAGGATCGTGGAGGTCGCCGTGACAACCGGGGCTGAGACAACCTCAATAGCCCCGAGGGAAGCTGCCGCGGAAGAGATGGCCGCAGCAGCTGAGCTTTCTATAGTGCCTCCAGTGGCAGAAGAAGTGGTGCAGCCGGACGCCAGTAATGGAGCATTCGCTGAGATCCTTGAGAGGGAGCTCAGGGCTGAGTAGCCCACACCGAAACCACCGTCGGTGTCTCCAGTGGAAGCTGCAGAGGAGGTCGTCGACAATAGAGAGGTGGAGCAACGTCCACCCACGCCGAACCCTTCTCCACCACCACAAGTAGGCGAGGCAGAGACAGCCGCGAAAGTGCTGACACCTCACCCAGAAGCAACAACCTCTAGAACAATCTAGATTGACACTACCCCGAGTGAAGCTGCACACTCATTGGGTAGATCTTCACACGCGAGAAGTGTCACGAGGAAGAGAGGGAGATCTGCAACAACCCCTCCGTCACTCAGACAGATGCTGGGTCATGAACCCGATCACTTGCGGGAGGTAATAGGAAGCCACTCAGCTACTTTTACTTCACTAACACACAAGTTTTCTATTTTCTAGCAGTGGCTAAGTAGCTAAGAGTGGCAACTGCTGACTCTAGTTGGAATTCTCGGCCAACTAGAGGCACTCAATGCCACACTACAGCAGGCCCTCCAACGCCTTGACGTGATCGAAGAGAGGCTGAACAGGAGGGATGACCATCCACATCCAATGCAGCCGAGGAGGTCTCCGTCACCTCCTGGCTCAGGCTCCCAACCCTCCTCATCAGCATCATCACCAAGGACGTCATCCACTTCCTCTTCCAGTGGTCCATCCACAACGCCTGAGGAAGGGACGCCACAAAGGTCAGCTGACGGAGCTCGAGTCGGACAAGCGAGCTCCCGCGGCTTGAAAGAAGCTGCTCCCTCAGTCCCCCCTAGATGAAGTTGAGGACAACAACGAAGCAATCAACGTCAAGAAAGACTCTTCTAACGAATCAGAGGGGGGGACATCTGTGCCACTAACGAAAGACACCCCCCCCCAGAGGAAGAAGCTCGACGACAGATGCGTTTTCTATGCCGTTGGAGATACCTTCCTTCAAGATGGCCGACTTTGATAGAAGGGCCATTAGATACCTTACGATCAGGGACTAGAAACTACTGAACAAGATCCTAAGGTCACAGGATGATGAAGAAGACGTCTTCTGGAGCGACGGCTACTTCTCTGTACAACGGGGAGCACTCCGAAGCATATTCTGCTCACCAGCCGTCGTCGGAAAAAATTGTCCAGGGTCCTAAAGGGTGCAATAATCGAGAATGTCAACACCAGGATAGGTCGGCAAAAAATAAACAATGCGACCCCGACCTTGGCAAGAAGATTGATGATGGGAGTATCAGACTCCATCGCAGTGGCTAACATACTGCGGCATATTGAAGAGCACAACACAAACCTCGTGTTGGTCCCGTACAAGCACCGCAACAACTGGTTCCTGTGTGTGGAAGACCTCCGGAACTATGATGTCCAGCTGTTCAGCTGTTGCAACGAGGAGGTTCCATGCTCAGGACTTATCGTTAGTCGCCCGGAGGACAAACATCTTAGGCTTCTCCTACTGCGTCTTCTCCGAGCTATCAAGCAAGGAGTCCAACATCATGGCGGCATTTGGAACTTCTTCTCTATCAGAGACTTCCCCGTCCAAGCAGAATCAAGAAGCGGGAATAACACTTTTGTCATCTTGCGCGCCATGTAGATGCTCAACTTATTTGGAAACATAAGGCATCTCCAGGGCCAAGACTTATTCCATCTCAGGAGCACCTGCTCCTTACTGCTGATCAAAGACAAATACTATTTCCAAGACGTAGGGGTACCAGAAAAGCTGCTGGATAGTGACCAAGCAGACAAATCTTCACAGCCCAACAACACTCCAGAAAAAGAAGCTGAGACAAATCTTCACAACCCAACAACACGTCTATGGGGCAGGTAAGCGGTTAGAAATCCTGCGGGAAGTATGCGGAATCGAGGACCCCGCTTCGCCTGAAACTTCAAAAGAAATGATCAACAACTTCGACCGTTTCTCATGCTCTACACTCACGCAGGAACAGGTAAATGAAGTTCTTCTGAAGTTAGCCGACTCTACCCCCGCAGACGTCATCTACGAGGCAGGAAGTGTCATAGTCCATGTTGATGACTTAAGGGACATGGTAAAAGAAGGAGGATGTTTGGCGATATCAGTGGAGGCCACCTACATCCAGATACTACAAAGGAAGTTTGAACACACATACATAGCTCATCCAATGCTGTTCAACGACATCTGCCTTGTCGACGAGTCAGGAGCGAAACAATCTTTTCTGGCAGAGTTGTAGAGCAGGATTCCACGCATCATCTTCCTGCTGATTCTGCACTACAACCACTGGATGCTCCTGATGATGTACACTCGCCAATGAGTAGGAATCTTCTACAACAGCTCGGACAACAACAAAGATCACCCACTACAGTGTACATCGACAACATTGACACCCCTCGAGCACTTAGTACGGAAATACTATGAGGAGGTGGCGATGCTGATACAGCCTATCCTGGAGACAACAACAAGCAAATGGCACGAGCTTCAGTTCTGCCACCGCAGTCCACAACAGATTCCACTATCCAACGACTACGACATCTTCGTGCTGGAATGGATATCAAACCAAGAGATGCCTGACCAACTCCACCACATCGATTACCACAACAAACGCGGAAAATATGTGTGGGAGCTTCTATCTGGCAAAGGCACGCTCACCAGCTAACCCTCACCGAGTTAACATTACCCTACCTTATCTATTTCACAACTCTGGGACAGAGTGTGGAGTAAGTTGGGGGGGTACTATGTATCAGTGAGGGAGGTACTAAAAGCCCTCTGAACTTCACCTCTTCTTCTTTTTACTATAACATAACCTATGTACATATATACATATACATGTCTCATACAAAACTGTGCATATAAATACAATTTTACACAAACACTTTATAGTAAAAACCTCATACAACTTCTTTCCAGCTTGTTTTCATTGTGTCTAAGGTAGTGCTCAGTTCGTTCTTCTCTTTTCGGAAATGCTGTCTCGAAACGACAAAAGACTATTACTTTCCACGCCAATATTTTGAAAAAAATAATCTCGCAACAACTAAGAGATGTGTATGCGAAGGAAAAAGCTGCCCAAATAGTAAAAATTGCTCTTGTTATCCCTTACCCAACAAAATCCCAAAAAAGAGAGAAAAGCCTTATGAGAGTGAATAAAAGAAGCATGAGAGTTGTGCCAAATGAAATATATATATATATATATATATATATATATATATATATATATATATACTTGTCTTTCCAAAAGTACCCATCTTTAGGCATGGTAGATCCGGGGCAGTGGTACGTAGGATGTGAAATCACTGCTCTAAAGCCAACTGGCTTGGACTGCAGGGACCACTTGCCTGTTAACAGACCCGTACCTAGATGGACTGATGGGAAATAAGAAAAAACCCAAAAAGCCTTAAGCCTACCCAAACACACAACTTTATGTTCCCAAAAGATGTTTTGTGTGAAAGCTAACTTCGAAATCATACACCCAAGTCTCGCCGAAGCTGAATGAATTTTTTTTCTTAATAAGGCAGGAAAAATAAAGTATATTGTTCATGGTCGGGTAGTATTCTCTTTAAGGCATCTCAATACTCGTTCAAACCCCTTGTGTGAAAACTATACCGAGCTAAGAAGTAGTATCGCAAAACAAAGTTTTAAAATTGATTGAGGACAACCAAAACGCTAAG
This sequence comes from Alisma plantago-aquatica, assembly GCA_963693085.1. Taxonomy (NCBI): domain Eukaryota; kingdom Viridiplantae; phylum Streptophyta; class Magnoliopsida; order Alismatales; family Alismataceae; genus Alisma; species Alisma plantago-aquatica. The sequence goes on along the minus strand of OY856410.1, from coordinate 1,431,693,614 downwards.
TTTGGGGGAGTTGATAACACCCATTTTTGTGATATTTATGGCCCATATTTTGTTGTCGAAACTGCCCTTTTTAACTATTTTCCTCTCCTTTTGGTCATGTTATTGAATAAATGAGTCACACTATGCTCTTAACTCATTTTTATCATCTTTTATAGAGTTTTCCTCGCTTTTCCACTCAAAATCAGCAAAATGGCCCGTCCCAGCCCACTAACAAAGAATCGACCTTTTTCTAGCTGCACGACACGTCCACTACCCGTCGCGGTCACTGCCCGATATGACAGCAACCCGACACTGGCGTATCACGTAGCGCAGAATCTGACGAGCGACACGCTACTACCCGATAGAGAGTCGTTATCACGCCATGACCAGTCATCCCGACACGGACATATCACATGACACGAGCCACTCACCAGAAAAATGCCTGGCCGTCACAATCGCCCGATACCACCGCAGCCCGACATGTGCACCCGAGGCATACCGGGGTGATACCTAGGTGTCATCTACCCCCGAAGCCACGTAGAGGGGATTCGATGAAGGATACGTGGCACCCGGAGATCCGCAACTTCCTCCAACTGCTGCCTATAAATAGTAGCTACAAGACCTCGATGGGACAGGACGAACCCCCACGAAAGCTAACTTTGGCAAACACCTGGAGTTAGTGTGTCACGCACCCGAGGCGTACCAGGTGAATCTAGGTGAGATCCCGCCCGAGAGGGGCGGGAGTGGTTCACTTAGGACCCGTCCCGGTAGCCACAACAGCCGATATCGACTGAGAAGGCCACCCGATGTGCCGGGTTCCTGGATGGGCTCCCACCTGAGACGGCTCTCCCTCTACACCCGATATGAGGAACCTGAGAACCTAAGGCCTCTCTAACCCGACATGATACTGAACCCGATACGGACAACCCATCACGGTGTGTCGTGCGAGAGGGTGGCATTCCGATACGACTGTATCGGGTAGAGCGCTTTGATCGATACGTCTGCCCGTCACGACCTATCGCCCGACAGGGGATGTTGCCCGACATAGGAGTATCGGGCAGAGCTCCTGCCTGGTATCAGGTTAGGGGCACCTTAGGGATCTACTACTGTACGTCGCCCTCCTAAATCAAGGAGGCGATACCTATCTTCCCTTTTCAGTCATTTACATTCTACAATTACACAATGTAGCTAAACCTTTTATACAATGCTTGTGCTTATGGAAAAGAGGAGCCTTAATATCTATTTCTCTATGTTTGGTCCCTTTTTGTTGGATGATTTCCTTATAACATCTGAACGCTAGCTTGTATGCTTGGATCATGTTTTGACTAGCTATCGAATCCTGTTTCTCGTTACAGCTCCCTCGAGAGAGGAGTTGTAACTCTAGCGTTTGGTATGTTCAGGGAGTATGAGAGTACCCAGGGTCAGAGTTGCTTCAGTTATCTTTCCACTCCAACCCAAGTCCATCACCTTTGAGAGAAGGTGGTGGCGCTTAGTTGGAGGTACCCTCTTTGAGAGAAGGGGTACGTGATGTTTCCTGCTGCCGCTTGTTATGTCGAAGTTTTCTTCCTTCGTTCCTTACTGAGGCAATCACGTTATCTCCTCCGGTTCTGTTGCGCAAAACCCCTAAAAATTGATAAATGCCAAAAACCTTAATCTTCCTTGTAACTCCAGTTGGAGATAGTTATCTTTTGTTTTACCGATCTTCTCCTGCCGTTCCCTTGGGAACTTTGTTCTTACCCTTCTTTTACCAGAGTGTAGAGTGTTGATTCCACGTTCTTAGCATGACCACCCTTGTCCCTGTGGTTCGACCCCGATCGCTACTTTAGACCCCGTCATTGTTGCAGGGGCGTAAGAGTCGGGTTATTTAAAAGTCTGACTACTTTAAATCCGCTCCTTTTGGACGTACGATTTAGGCCGGTGAGAGGCCCTTATGGAGATGATGGTGTCCCACTTTGAAAGGGCCCTCCAGGCACCAACGAGTAGCCAGATAATAGATAGGACTACCATTCCGACAGTGTTCAGTAGGCTGACAGACACTCAGGTTGCTTCTATCAGAGCCACCCCTTCTGAAGGGGAAGTTCATAGGACTATTATGTCTATGGAACCAGGTAAAGCCGATGGACCTGATGGGGTTAGTAGTGATTTCTTATAGAAGAATTAGAAGATCATAGGTGCAAGTATAGTCCAAACCACCAGAAAAGCACTCGGTGATGGGCTACTACCCAGGAACATCTGTGATTCGACAATCGTGCTTATCCCAAAAGTCCCAAGCCTGATAAAATGTGAGAATCTACAACCTATTTCCTTAAATAATGTTGTGCTCAAGGTTATTTCCAAGTTAGTTGTGGAGAGGATCAAACCATTCATGCCGAAGTGGATATCCAATGCTCGGAGTAGTTTTGTTATGGGAAGGAGAATTACAGACAATATTACAGTGGTTTAAGAGATCATACACAAGATGAGGAGGAAGAAGGGGAAGAAAACCATGGCTATCAATATAGACCTGAATAAGGCCTATGTCCAGATGGATTGGGATTTCATAGCTGATACATTGCAACATACTGGCTTACCCGAGAACATCAGAAACTACATAATGGGATCTATCACTAGAGGATGCTCATCCATTGTGTGGAATGGCAAGTTGTCATGCCCTTCAAGGCTAGCAGAGGGCTTAGGCAAGGCAATCCTCTTTCGCCTTACTTATTTGTGCTGTGTCTAGAACAACTTTCGCAGATCATTGATAGGGAGGTGAGGTCAGGCAACTGGAAACCTTTGAAACTGGGTCGTGATGGCCCAGCTGTGTCACACGTGTGCTTCACTGATGATCTACTCATCTTTGCCCATGCCACCATTTCTTAGATTGAAACCATCAAGGGGTGCTTTACCATGTTCGAAGAGGCCTCCGGCCAGACGGTGTCCATTGTGAAGACCAGGCTGTACTTCTCAAGAAGTGTAGACAGAACGTTGAGGAGATCGATCCAAGATTGCTGCAAGTTTTAGATTACTGATGACCTGGGGAAGTATCTCGGTGTCCCGGTTCTACATAGTTGGGTTAATATGGACACCTACGGCGAGATTGTCAGCAAGGTCAACAATAAAATTAATGCCTAGTCTGCAAAGTGTCTCTCCTTAGCAGGCAGAGTCACACTGGTAAAAGCAACATTGGTGGTGCTCCCCACCTACGTGATGCAGACCGCTGTTCTACCTTTACAACTCTTTGACGGTATAGACAGGACTATTAGGCATTTTGTTTGGGGGGGTTCCCACAAATCGAATCCTATGGCTCTTATTGCCTGGGACAAGGTGACATGTTCGAAGAAGGATGGTAGACTCAGGATCAGGAGGATGAGGGAATGGAATGCTGCCCTTATCAGTCGTCATGCTTGGGAGCTGAGTTCCAACAGGGAATAAGTTTGGTGCAACACTATTCGCGGAATATATAAACAAGCACATAAGAAGAGCTGTGGGATTTTGAAACTGGGTAATGCAGCCATGAAGCTTAAGGAGTTTGTGGATGCCAACTCATATCTTATACCTATGAATGGGAGTGACACTTATGTCTGGTCGGATAGATGGTGGAGAGGGGGGCCGGTCTTGGGTGACCATGTTTTAAAGCCTATACCACCTGACCTCTACGACCTTAAGGTGGAATCGCTGGTGAATCTGGAGGGCAAGTGGGAGGAGCTGTTCCTCAGGGAGTGGCTACCACAAAACATTGTTGAGGACATCCTGAAGATTCACATTCTGAGAGCAGAGTAGGGGATAGATGTGAGAGTTTGGGAGCTCACTTCGGACGGTAAATTCACAATGAAGTCAGCTTATTATAAAATGGCTGTTTCTCAGAATAGGCATGTGAACGGGAACTGGAAGCTGATCTGGAAAGCTAACGTTGCAGAGAAGATAAGAACATTTACTTGGCTCCTTATGCACGTGACTCTTCTCACTAATGTCAGAAGGCATCAAAGGGGTATGGCTAACCGTAAACTCTATCCAAGGTGCAATGAGGAGGATGAAACAACAATGCACGCCATGAGGGACTACCAATACGCCAGAGATGTCTGGACTCAAATGCCTGAGGGGGCGAGCATTAGCTTCTTCAATTTGTCGAATCTGAAGGAATGGGTGGAACAATATATTAACAGAACAGATGAAAAAACCATCCACTTTCTCACCACTTGCTCGACCATCTAGAACTGTAGGAATAAATTTATGTTTACCTGTGAGACTATCCCGCCCCCTAGACAACTGATGATGGTGCACAATGAAACCTTGGCCCAACTTGAAGTGAGTAGTAGAGGAGATCAATATGGGAAGAAGACTGAGACGGCTCAGTGGCACCCGCCAAAACCTAGAGGTCTAATACTTAACTACGACGTGGCGGTGAAGGGGACATCAACAGTGTGTGCTGTTGTGGTGAGAGATGACGGGGGGAACTGGGTAGGTGGAGTTACTCAAAGCCTAACTACTCAAGAAGTTTTTGAGGTGGAATTTATGGGAATAAGCTTAGCGATGCAGATAGCTAATCGGAACAATCTATGCAACATTACCATAGAGTCTGATTTGAAGCTGGCGATGGACATGATCAACAAGTCTGAAGAAAGCTACCCCAGGTATGTGAAGACGCTGTGGGATACTCACTGCCTCAAATGAGAAAACTGGTCGGTTAGACACATTGCAAGAGAGGGAAACCGAGCAGCATATGGCTTAGCCAAACTTAATAACCCCGAACCTATAATTTACGAGAGTTATATCACGCCTCCTGTAGAAATCATTAAAATCCTTCTAGATGATCGATGTTAGGGTAGTAGTACTACCTTATTTAATTCTGAATGCTTAATTAGTGATTGTAAGATTTTGTTGGATTTGCTCGCAAGGGGAGGGAAGGATGAATAAGACAGCCACCCGACTTTGCTAAAAAATAGTGAATAACCTAGAGAAAAATTTTAAAAAATGTTTGAAAAAATATTGTTAAGTTTTGGTATGTTACAAATACATATTTCACTACTTTTAGAATTGGGATTAGAATCAGGTCTCCATAATATTTGTTTTTCATTGCTCTCATTTTTCCAATAAAATTGATATATACTATTGCTATTTTCGGACAATCCGATCAATTTCTATGAATTAATCAAGAGAAGTACTTATACCTTAATCATAATGCCATGTGGTAGCTCCCTATTAGCCTGCCTGCTGCCATGCTGGTTAAGTGAGAGGGGGGGGGGCAGTTCACTTACTCAGTTCTCCCTTAGACTGGGCATTAGTTAGTTAATTCAAATCGTTAGCTGGCTAGTTGCCCCGATCTGATTCTTTTTTCTTCAAGAGACCACTGGACACTGTAACCCCCCTCCAAGTACATACATGACTACAAAATCAAACTCTATGTTTTCCATAACATGGGTCACTTGGCTTGGAGGAACATTACAAAACATGATATACAATAGCAACAAAATAAATGAAACACCATGCATTAGTTGGAAAATAGATTCATACATAGTTTTGGAAAAAGGAAAACTACATCAAGTTCATCTAATATACTTTCATGACAAGATTTACATAGTGTCAAATATGTCTAAACTTTGGATTGTCTTGGTAAAAGGCACCCCACTAGGTCTTTTCTTCTTGAAGATTTCTTGAGCTACTCCTTGGATGTCAAAAAGCTTCTTCCTCCTAAGCTTTCTCCTTACCTGCGGGCATCACGCCCCCAACCATGCATAAAACCAATGGTAAGTGGAATTCAACATACTATAATTTAGAGGAAACATGTAAATTGAAAATAAATGTTGAGCATTTAAATGTTTGAAAAGAGACAATTTCTTTTAGATGATGTCTTTTATCTTGACCTATATAAGGATCCTCAAGTTTTGCACCGAAGTACCTCTTGGGTTGCACCAAAGTGCCTCTTGGATTGCACCGAAGTGCCTCTTCTCTTATGCACCAAAGTTCCTCGTAAATTTTTACTCCGAGGAGCCTCTTAATGTCGACCTTATATAAGCTATATTTTACATTATCTTTCTCTTGAAAATTCTTACTTTGCTCTTAAAACTTAACTTTAACTTTACTCTTAATGTTCATGAAGGTGATACAATAATGAGAACAGTAAAAACTTGACATTCAAATGCCCTTACCTGAATGTAGAGAACGCGGGGGTGGTAGTGTCTTTTGCATCGAGGTTATCTTCAACCTCACGAGCTGCTACCTATGCAAAGCAACGCCCATCCGTGGTCAACTGTGGTGTTGACTCTGGGCTCTGAACCTCTTGGGCGGCAATAAAGCATGCCAAAATCTCCACCTCAGAGCACCAAACTCGTCGGTGGATTTGATTGCCCAGTTGTGTGGCTGGAGCAGAGCGAATGACGTAGGGGACCTCTGACATGGACAAGAGAAGCAACAACCAGGGAAAGAAGGCATAACAAAGGAATTAGAGGTAGGGGCGAGGATCACAAAGATGAGATGAGTCTCTCAGAGCAAAAAGTATCCTTGTAGAGGGTTTATGACCCCTTATATAGAGCGGGGCTACAGTGAGTAGCCGAAGAGTGGTATGAGAATTGGGGGATTCTTTCATAGACTTCCAAAGGGGGTAAAGCCTAGGATAAATAGGCATGGGTTTGCTTCCTGATCACATTGGGATTGTTTCTAGGAGTCCTGGTGAATCAGAAAGAAAGGAAGCGATGAGGACAATTAGGAACAGACTATTCCCTGGTTTCCTTACCGGGCTGGAGTTGGGAGACAAACTCCCGACCATCAGATCTGGATCCCAAGGTCACAAATCACGTTACAAAATAAAAGGGTCTGTGTAAAGTTCTGTTATGAATAAGATATGTGAAATTTAATATACATTTACCATAACCCATTCACTTTAGGATTTCTAGAAAAATCCATATCTCTCACTCTTTTAATCCTTTTCATCCCAAAATTTGAAGGAAGGTTTTTAATGACTTCATCTAAGTGTGGGAAAGATTTGGGGCCAAAACACGAAAGTCAGATATCCTTTTCTTGCCCCTCAATAAAAAGACATATTTGATTTATTTTAATGCATTAAATTTCTTCTTTTTCCATCCAAACTTGGAAAGGAATCCTATTTAAGTGCATATATATACATATATATATATATATATATATATATATATATATATATATATATATATATATATATAGGGTGCAAGTTAGGGTCGAATTATGCCCATTGGTTACTCTCAACCTACCTTTTCTAGAAGTTTTCACACGATTCCTTATTAGTCATTTAATTTTAATGTAATGCATTAATACATTAGATAATTGGGAAATTTCTTCACTTTTGGGATCCTTTGAGTCAAAATTCGAGATAATAACATATTGTCTACTCAAAAGTTATTTCATATATTTTTTTCCTTTTTGAGTAACTTCTTTGGAGGAGAGAGAAAAGAAACCAAAATTTATATCTGTGAGTTAATAGTAACACATACTGTACATATGAAAGAGTATTTTGAGTCCTATTTTACTCCTCTATCTTCGTTATCTCTTAAGGAATTTGGCTTCATGGTCCTTTTGCATTTAGACCCTCAACTATTTCTATTAAAGAAAAACCACATTCTAAGGTTTAAATTATTCTTGAATTTTTGGGATGTTACAGATGCCCTCTTTTTGTCATCGCGAGCACCGCGGCCACCCATGGCGTCACTGCATGGTGGGTGACAACACTCCAGTCGGCCCTCCCTCTTGACCCCTTAGACAGATCCAACCAATCCGCCCATCCTCTTTCTGACTTCAGAAGGTACCCTAGTAGCGAGGCTCTGCAGGAGCCCTACGAATGTCGCTCAACCTATTTCCCCCTTACGTCTCCACCCCAAAATTTAGTCAGCTTGCTTACTACCTCCACCGCCATGGACACACCACCACAGTTTTCACATCCACTCTTCTGATAAGAAGATCATGGTGCTACAAAAGAGGTGAAGGAGAGGATGTTAGAGGTCCATCCGTGGAGGGTTATGGATGAAGGAATATGAAACAACATGGGAGTTCAGATGGGTAGTACTTCCTTGCAATGATTCATCTGTTACTAATGTCTAGGCCGTATTTTCTTGGGGGTAGGAGGGCTTCTTGTGGCATGTATATGTATAAGTTCATGAAAGAACCCTAGAATAGGAAGATGACAGTGAATAAGAAGGGGAGGGGGTATCCCCCGAGGAGGGCGGAGCCTTACATGTTATATACTTCTTCCACATAGATGATTCATTGGTTTCAGACTTATTTCCACCCCAACATTATTTACCTTTTGATTCCATTGTCCCCCTATTCACATTCATGAGTATATGGCTTATCATAAGGTATTCCCTTCTATCTATTTCTTTCCCCATTCTCACAGTTTTGAATTACACTCACATGGAAAGTATGTTTTATTGCCAAAAGGAAAACATTTAATAAATATCCACCAACTTTTCTTGGTTGCCACACAATAAGTCATAATGGGAACCATATATTTATATGGCACATATTGGATAATTGATCTTTAAATTGTTTTGAAATCCTTAAATTCTTTAATACTTTCTTTGATATATTCCTTAAGTCACTTATAGGCACTCATTAATCTTTTCATATCCATATCCAATTTGTGGGGGTTTTATTGGGATACCTCCCATATACAAAACTTGTTCCTTTTAATCATTTATTTAAAATAATTACCATTATCTCGTGGGATATCATTTTTCTATCATTTTCTATAATTCTCTTCTATTTATTATTATTTGCATGTATGCAAGAGGTCAGATTGAGATTACACTATTTGATGCCTAAAATATTCTGTTGCCAATAATGGATAGATAACTACTCTTTTAATTATCTAAAACACCATATATTTTATTTCCATTTGGAAACTTTCTCATTATCTCTTATTTCTGCTATTCAACATTTGATGAAGTCATTTCTATTTATTTATGCACAAAATCTCTCTTTTCTAGAGTATTCCACATAATTCCATATTTAATATACCAATTGTATATTACTTTTATAAATCTCTTTATTATTTTATTTTCCACTCTTTATTTTTTCAAAAACACACATGAATTCCCTTTGATTTTATTTTTTAAACTTGTGCCACAAGGAATATTTGCAAAGAAAAGTCTCTTAGGCCTTCAGATGGGCCATGGGTTGCACCCATGCCACAAAGGTAATTACTCCATCAATAATGTCATTGAAGAAAGTTATTTATCAAATCATGATTTATATATGTATCATTCAATTTTAGCAAAATTGAGGATATAACATTCACCCATCCTTAAAAGGAATTTAGTCCCCAAAATTCAAACCTAGTAAGCTTTAAGGTGAATGACAACTCCTTATAGTTTCAAAACTTAGGGTTAACAACCCTTCTTAGATTATCTTTAACATTACATTGATATACAAATTCCTCACATTATACTAAGATTGGTACTTGAATTCAATTTCAAGGTGCATCCACTTCCTTAGTATTTACATATTATCATCTCTTAATGATTTAAATTTTCATTTGTGATTTCAAATTCACTTGGTGATTCACTTTCACCAACCCATTATTCATTTAACATCACATAAGGGTAAGATAGAACCTTAAACCCTAGATCATGTCATTAAGTTCAAATTAAGGTATTCATTATCATCTATCAATTTTAAGCACAACATGTGTCTACCCAATTTTTCTCCCTCATAATGGGATGAAATAAGCATTTGGATGCAGTGCAAAAACAAAGTGCATCCCATCCTAAGAGCAAAGAGAGTGTATCCACACTTTATATTTCAAAATATCACATTTTAAGTTGAATCATTCTCAACATGACTCTAAACCATACATGCTTTTAAATTCCACAATATTCTTTTATCTCATTAAGTCAAGTGTCTTTCTCACTCTTGAGTTGGGCACAACTCCTCTTAAGATTTCATTATTGCATGACTTCTTATATCTTTTATATTTACACCTCATGTATTATGATCCTTAGCCACTTCCTCAAGGTCTCTAGGGGTACAAGTACATTTGGAGTGATCTCATCCTTATGCATCTAGGGAGTGCCTCTCACATTCACCCATTGGGCTGCATGAACATCATGAAGGTGGCCAATATCTTGAGACATGGGCCTCAGGAAAACATAGCTGTTACCTCATGACCAGATGGTCTTGTGCATTCAAGGAACAATAAACTCCTAATCCCATTAGTCCCATGTACCTTTAATACTCCTGACTTGACCTTAGGATTGACTTGGGGATCTATCCTTCACAAGCATTTCTTTGAGATTTATAACTTTAATCATTTCCAAGCACATTATTTTCATATGTAATTATTTAAACCAGATTTACTCCATCTCTTATGATGCTTACTATTCATTTTATGTTCCCCTCATTGGACTCATGGCAACTTTTCTCTTTCGGGCTTGGTCTCATACTGTCAACCACTTCCACATTGACTTTTCCTCATGTCCCTTAGATATGGTATACTTGGGTTCAAAGAATCATACTCAATATATGTGCTTTCATATTTTATATCCTTAATACTTTAGGTGACATTTAAGGTTACATCAATCTTTAAATTGATTTAGTCAACTTACCTTTCCAGGGAAGGCCCTAACCTAGGGTGCCCTCTTGGCTCATTGGAGGAGGTTAGGCTCTCTAGCCACAACCCAACCATATAGGTCTAGGGTTTTCCTCCCCCATAAGTCCCTTCCTACTCTTGGGTTGAACCAACCCAAGGCGGGGCACCAACCCTAAAGGTTTCACATTTTAATTGTTATGCATTTTTTTTATTATAACATCTCAACCCTTGTTTGATCAATCTCTTAGATACCCAATCCTGGGTTTTGTCCCTATAGTGAACTTGGGCCACCTTCCCCTCCAGGGGCTTGGTGCCTTGCCAACCTTCCCAATCTGGGGCTTGACCTTTTGTTGACCTTCCCTATCTGGGTCTTGGTTGTCTACACTACAGACTCATGCCACCTTCCCAATCTGGGGCTTGGTGCCACGTCGGTCTTCCTATCCATGGGCTTGACCTTTCTTGAAATTCCCCTCTAGGGACTTGGTACTGTGTCGACCTTCCCCTCCAGGGGATTGACCTTCTGTGTTCTTCCCCTCTAGGGGCTTGGTCATAGTCATGTCATTGACTTTCTTTCCATATCCAAACTTCCAGAGATAGCATGGGGTGGGGGTTTTGAGCATGTTATGTTCAAATTTTTATTTTCATATATAACCATTGGTTACTTATGTTTCTCAACAATTTTCTCATTAATGCCTTGTTCTACATGTACATATGCATGGAAGATTGAGTCACCTAACTCATTTATATTTTTTAAGTAACCATAATATGTTGAACATACATTTTAGGTTATAACTTCTCAACCTTTATTTGCCCAATCTCTGTGGTATACCCACTCGTCGAGGGTATTTCAATATCTTACCCACTAGCTGGGGGTAGAGACTCATTCTATGGAGATAATCTCAATATCATACCCACTCACTGGGGGTAGTTTCAATAGCTTACCCACTCACTGGGGGCAACATACCCACTCATTGGGGGTATTCTTCATCCATCCATTCCTCCAGAGATAGTATTAGGGTGATGAGCAAGTTATATTAATATTTTCATTTTCATATATAACCATTGGTCATTTATCTCTCTATTATATATTCAAATATTTTTCACATAAATCATGCATAAATTTCTCTACATTTATACATGGAAATCTAGGTCACTTAGACTTATTTACATTTTCCCCAATTCTTGTTACTCTTACCCTAATTAGGATTCATATGGTAGGGTTTCCATTTTACCCACTCTACTCCTATTTCCCAAGATTAGGTTTTTTGTAAGGGTTAGAGACTACACCCTACCTCCTAGGGTTTCTTTGTCCCTCAACACCCAGGGTTCTTCTAAACCAACCCTAGCCCCATCTAAAGTTTACCCTTCCAACTCATAAAACCATTTTCTTTACTATGTCATGATTTTTGCATTGCATGTACTTTATTGTTCCACATTATTTGTACATTATTATTTCCATATTTACATGTACATCAATTTTTTCACATGTACATTACTTGGCGGAGGACTGCCTTAATCCTACTTCTTCTCAAAACCCTAACTGCAAATGAGGAGGGGAGTTCTTTTCATGTTTTATTAAGCAAGAGGATGAGAAGTGGATGAATGAAGATGAGAAGAAAACCTAAAGGTATTTTACTTTGGGAAAAATCATCCAACTTTGTCCAGGAAGGATGCACGGGCCTAGGAGTCCTTGTAAGTTGATTAGTAGTGTAGAGGAAAGTTTTTCCAGCACCCGGGTCGTGGTCCCATATAGACACCATTGTCTTTAAAAAATGCCCAAACAATTCCCTCATATTTCTAAAGATTACTTGAAATTATAAACTATTAAATATTACTTGAAAAATCTGGGGCTTGATACCAAATGCAATGACCTCACTTTTCAGCAACTCCCAATTAGGGAAGTCCAAAAAGACGAGAGCCATGACCTAAATCTTTCCCAAGGATCCATATTTTAATAAATAATAAGTAATAGCAAATAATTCCCATTATTCAAATGAATTGTTTACAAGATGTTCCTCTAGAAATTACATATTTTTTCTGTCATTAGATTTGTACATAAGTGAATCATATGAGAAAAAGTATCTATCTAATCCTCCTTAAAAGTTAATTTTGATGTCTTCAAGTAACTTTATCTGTCCATTATATCTTGATATCATCTTATCTAGCATGTACCTAAAATGCTATGCAACCAAAATACTGATCAGTATAACACGTTATAATGTATATGTGGGGTGTATAATTTTTTTTGCAAGTAAACTAACAACATATTTCCCATCAAATACTTGCAAATAAGAACTGGCATTTTATTTGAATAATCTTTCTTTATGTGATACTCATAGTGGCATTATAATTGAACAAAATGTAAATAAACATCCAATAGTTTAGTGGTTCAATCTTCAAGAAACACTTGGCAAACCTTGTAAAACTAATGTGGGTAGTCATAAGCGTATCCACGTACCTCAATGGTGAGCCATGCAAATTATGCGATTATACTTCAAGCAAACCGAGCAACCAACTTTACTCTACATGTATGTAAATCCTAAAGTTTCACCATCACATTAGTCACATTAAACCGTACTTGGTCCTAATCTAGAGTTTAGGTTTCCTTGGTATCAAGTTATCATTAGAGTTATGATTCGAAACTCTAATTCTCATTTTTAGAAATCTAATGACTTAAGAACCCTAGTTAATATTAGGTATGACCATGCTTACCAAATCTGCCCTATTATAACATCACGAACACATTCATTAATTTATGTGCATTATTAACATAGAAAACATTATCTTTTATCCCTAATTCATTATATGCATGATTGTTCACATCAGAAACCCTAACTACTCATCATTATGATCATGAAAACCTTGATTTCTCATCTTATTCAATAATATCAGTTATCATGGCAAGGAAATCATTTTTAGCATATTCAAATATCTTATTACGCAAATATAGATTTTAAATACATTAATTAACACTTTAACACATATTGCATTTAGATTTAGGATTATAATTAGGTTTACATTATATTTTATTTGTATTCCTCTCATTTTTCCTATCAAATCGATATATAATATTGCTATTTTCGGACAACCTGATCAATTTCTATGAATTAATCAAGAGAAGCACTTATACCATAATCATAATACCACGTGACAGCTACCTATTGGCCCGCTTGCTGCCATGCTGGTTAAGTGAAGGGGGTGCGGTTCACTTACTCAATCCTCCCTTAGAATGGGCATTAGTTAGTTAATTTGATCCGTCGACTGGCTATTTGCCCCCACCAACTTCTTTCTTCATGAGACCGCGAGGCATAGTCCCTCTTGCTATATTTGTGAGCATTGCAATTGCTCATGGTGCCACTGCATGGTGCGTGAAAACACTCTAGTCTCTTGACCCCTCAAATGACTGCACCCAATCCTCCCATCCTCTTCCTGAGTTAAGAAGGTACCCTGGTAGTGAGTCCTGCACTATGAATGTGGCTCAACTTATCACCCTCTTGCCCTAGGTCATCCGATTTGCCTACTACCTCCATCACCATTGCCATATGTCCACCGTCTTTAGTTCCACTCTTATAATTCTCCTCTTCTCATAAGATCCTGGTGCTGCAAAAGGGGTGAAGGAGAGGATGTTGTAGGTCCATACGAGTAGGGTTATTGATGAAGGAATAGGAAACAACATGGGAGTTCAGATGGATAGTACTTCCTTGTAGCGATTCATCGGTTACTAATGGTTAGGCCAAATTTTCTTGGGGGTAGGAGGGTTTCTTATGTCCTGTATATGCATAATTTCTTGAAAATAACCTAGAAGAGGAAGATGATGGTGAAGAAGAAGGGGAGAGGTTATCTCTCAAGGAGGGTGTAACCTTACATGTTTATATACTTCTTCCACGAAGATGATTTGTTTCTTTCACACTTATTTCCACCCCAACATTATTTACCTTCCGATTCCATTGTCCCCCATTCACATTCACAAGTATATGGCTTATCCTAAAGTATTCCTTACTATTGATTTCTTTCTCCATTCTCACAATCATGAATTATATTCATGGGGAAAGTATGTTTTGTTGCCAAAAGGAAAACATTTAATAAATATCCACCAACTTTTACTTGGTTTCCACACAATAAGTCATAAAGGGAACCATACACTTATATGGCACATATTGGTTAATTGATCTTTAAATTGTTTCTCAAATCATTATATTCTTGATTACTTTATTTGATATATTCCTTAAGTCACTTATAGGGACTCATTAACCATTTCCCATTTATAGATAGTTTGTGGGATTTTATTGGGATCTCTCCCATATACAAAACTTATTCCTTTTCATAATTTATTTAAAATAATTATCATTATCTCTTGGGATATCATTTTTCTCTCATTTTATAGAATTATCTCCTCTTTATTATTATTTCCAAGTATGCCAAAGGTCAGACCGAGATTACACTATTTGATGTCTAAAATATTGTGTTGCCAACAATGGCTACATAATTACTCTTTTAATTATCTAAAACACCATATATTTTATTTCCCTTTGGAAACTTTCTCATTATCTCTAATTTCTGTTATTCAACAATTCATAAAGTCATTTTTATTTATTTATGCACACACTTTCTCATTATCTCCACTTGTGGCATTACGGAGCGGTAATTTTACAGTTGGACTTGCTGCTCTTAAAGCTGCCTCAACAAAAGTTGCCAAACATGACAAAGCATGTACTGAAAATCAGCATGCCTTTGTTCCTTTTGGGTTTGACACTTTTGGTTTCTTAGCACCAGACGCTGTTGCTCTTTTGAAGAGGGTTCATAAAGTAATGAATAGTAATGTTATGTCCCCTCAGTGTATGAATTTAGTATGTCAAAGGATTGGCTTTGCCATACAAAAAGGACTAGCGGCGCAGCTTGTTGCCCGCCTGTCACCTACTGTAATGTAAATAACATAGTTTACTCTAAATTGAAATATCTATTAAAATACCAGTTGTCTATTACTTTAAAAAATCTCTTTATTATTGGATTTTCACACTTTCTTTTGCCAAAACATACATGAAATCCCTTTTATTTCTTTAGCATGTGCCACAAGGACTATTTGCAAAGCAAAGTCTCTTGGGCCTTTATATGGGCCATGGGTAGAACCCATACCACAAAAGGTAATTAGTCCATAAATAATGTCATTGAAGAAAGTTATTTATCAAATCATGCTTTATATATATATATATATATCTTTCAATGTTACTAAAATTAAGGATATAACATGTTACATCTATTTAATTTGGAATATTGTTTTTACAAAAAAATATACACATGGTGCTGGTTGACATAATAATAAAGGAGATCAATATGTTGTCAACTCCGTTCAATGTACCTTATAAATAATTTATGACAATGGATTCAATGTTTACAATACTTGACAATGACAGTCACTGGAACTTGCTTGAAGCAAGACTTAGAGATGAGGTACACATGTCTTACAATTCAACGTCGGGGAGTTCTAATTCAAAAAAAGAAGTCATTAGATGGGTAAGAAAAAGCAAACAATGTTAATACACTTTTGAATGAAATGGTGTTGATTACATTGTACCTAATAATATTTGGTTTTGCATGTAGGTGGCCTTCGTTCATGAGTTTTTAGGAGAGTTCCAGAGCTTAGAAGTTAAATGTCTTAATGGACAATTGAGTACCCTGAATGCCCTCAACAAGAAGATGCGGTGTTGATTGTAGAGTATATGATATGAAGTATCTAGAATATTTGGTGAATGGGAAAGAGATGGACTTCACAAATAAAGACATCCCTATAATTAGGGAAAAGATCTTCCAAGGAATGATGAAGAAGGGAAAACTACAATCAGTTAGAGAACCTGCTCGTGATCAAGAAGAGCAAAAAGAAGGAGCAGGTGACAAGTAAAATGAAGACAAGTTTGATGATAACATGTCAAGCATGAATACATGACTTGTATTTGATAAAATCCAACTTTTCCAAAACAATGTTAAAAAACAATATGATTTTGAAATATTGCTTGTGAAGATGTGTATCTAAACTTAGAAAATATTTTTGGAGTATGAATTACATTTTGTGTTGAACATGAAGTTACACAATATATATAGTAACTTCTCAGAAGAGAACAAGAGTTCTCTGGGTTTCTCTTTATGCTAATTTTGTGGTGTTGAAAACAGTAAATTCTCTAAGTTTGATGTTTTTTTGTGTGATGTTTGAACCTATTACTTTGATGTTGTGTACATAGTTTTATAACTTAAGATAGCTAGCGTTGATATGGATGAATATAATGTGTTAGTCATGTTATATCACAAGTCATATAAAATCTAAAATATAATGATTCTGGTCAGTTGTGAGGTACTCGTTCCATCTATAAAGTAACTCTCTAAACTGAAGAGTAACTATGTGAATTTCAAGCAACTATGTGAAATGTAAAGTAACTGTGTGAATTGAAAAGTAACTATGTGATATGAAAAGTAATTATTGAACATATAAAGTAACTTGGGGTCCACAAAAGTAATAAAAGGTTATGAAATGTAAGTATAAGTAACTCTTAATAAGAATGCAACAATCTGCACATAAGGTTATGCATTTTTTGTGTTATTTTGGCTAAAATAACAAAGTATGATCGTTACAAATATAAGTTAACTCTATGAACTAAAAAGTAACTCTGTCAACCAAAAAGTAACTACACGAGGTTACAAGTAACTATGTGAACTCAAAAGTAACAAAGTGATTGAAAAAGTAACTGTTCGACATATAAAGTAATGATGGGTCCACAAGAGTAACATAGCATTCCAGAAAGTAACTACAAGGGAGCTTATATTAGGATGAAACTATTTGAACATAAAGTTACATAGTTCTAACATTCCTTCTACTAAATAACAAAGTATGATTGTTCTAACTGTAAGTCACTATTTGAATGTAAATATAACTTTATTTATTACAAAGTAACTGTATAAACTGAGAAGTAACAGTCGAACATATAACATAACCGTGTATCTTCGCATGGATGTTTCACCATTACCCAACCACGACCGTGGGAAGCACACAATCATGTAGAAAAAATGGATTACTGAATCAAACACATAACAAAAGAGTAACATTTAATACCATAATTTAACCATTTACCCAAAAATGTAACTATAGGGTACTAGAAATATTCTTTTGAAATAAAGTGTAACATAAGATTCAACTATAAGAGAATGAGACTTATCTTAGTAAGGACTAGTTGTAGTAAGAAGGATTTCTTGATACTGATACTGGATAAGATGTAAAGGGAAGAAGAGAAATGTAACCACTAATCCAGTTTGTAATAGAATCTAGATGAATATATAACATGCCAAATGAATTGTAATGCAACTTTAGCATAAAATTGATTTTGATACAAACAAAACTCAAATAGAAAGAGTTTTTGAAGAATTGAAGTGTAATCAATTATGAATTAGAAATATCACAAACTATATCTGACTAATTACATCTACATTAAATTTTAACATGACCCACACACTAAACAATTATATAATAATAAACTAACAACAGAACTATAGCAAATTTTTGGCAACAACGTCAATAGAGCAGAAGGGTGAAAAGGCAACATCAGAAGAAACAAAACAACAACAATGTGGTAGATCAGGAAACATCATTAAAAATCAAACAAGACCATTACATATCCATCAACAAAACCACAAATCCAGAAGCATCACTATAAAATCATCACCCACAGCTTCCAAAATTGATCCCTACCCAGTTCTTGCACATATACAAACCAAAAAGAAAGATAAGATGACAATGATGTAGATTTACAATATATGTTTGCAAAAATAGGTAATATACACACCTATTTTTCAAAGGACAATTTCTTCAATCATGATTAACACCATACTAAAGATAATTCTTACACTATCTCACTTTAGACTGGGAAGTTTCAACCTAGATTTATACCGCACATCAATTTCTCTAGGTCCACCTTTAGTTTTGTATATACTAGGACCATGAACCTTGACAATAGAAGAAGAAGCTATACTAGAATTAGTTACACCAACATCAACAATATCTAATTCCAAAAGCTCCTTATGTAAATCAATAAGCTTTTCATGACAGAGATCAATAACATTGTTCCAACAAAATATGTTGATAATTGAATTACACACAAAAACCAGCTGAAGTGTCCTCCTAGTGGAAGAATTAATAGATACTTTGCTAAAAACCAAATGGTGATCTCTATATCCTTTGCTTCACCTCATTAATACATATGGATTAGGAAGAACAAAAAAAGCACATAAGAAAGAATGTGCCTAGAGGGAATTCCTTTGAATTCTAACATGAAACAATTATATCATATCATATCAGTAGATGAATCTCTCTTCAACGCAGAAGGACAACTAGATACACCAACATGATAAAAATCAAACAACCTTCATTAGAAGTTTCCTTCATGTTATACCATACTTTGATGAACTTCAGACTGTAAGATCTTAAAAATAGACTTGGTATATATACCTTTCATTTTCTACTCCAAAGGACATAATGAAGCCAAAGACTGATTGCTACACTCGTCATCAAAATCTTTATAATTGTCTATCTCTCGTACATGATAATAAGCAATCTTCAAACTACAAATAATTTCAAAGAATCTTCCTGCTATTGACATGGCTTCTAATGAATGCACTAAGACTCTCACTTTTTTTTTTGAGTCTTAGGGAGACCCCACTCCCCCTCCTCCTCAAATAGGTGCCAGAGTCCGGATGACCCAAGGAGTTGGTAATTACAGTGCGCTTAGGGGGATTCGAACCTGGGTCCCCCAGGGAGGACAAGCCGGACCGAACCACCTGAGCCACACTGGTCGGGTACTAAGACTCTCACTTCTTTGTGTTGTCCTTATGCCAGCAAAGAAGGAATCTTTCATAAAGCATAACAACCACTTCCACCGCATACCATACACATCACAAAACTAACTAATGGATAATAAACCATTTTCTTCAATTAGAGAACTCTATTTCTCTTCAAAATTGTCTGCATCAGCTATGTTCCAAACATAATCAAATAAATCACTAATGATTTGATCCTTATTTGGATTTCCACAATGTTTTGAGGGGAGTTTCTCTAGAACGCACTAGCTGTACAAATGTTGCTTGCATGATGAAAAAATAGTAATAATCACAACATTCATTGATGGGTCTTGATCAATTATGATGGAAACTGACTATGTACTAAAAAACAATAAATATTGATTGAAAACCCATACAAATGAATCATATTTCTCACGCGACAACAAATTTAAAGCAAATAGCATTGTCTTGTGATGGTGATCAAGACCACAAAATATTCCAAAAACCATAGAATACCCATTGGTATGATAAGTGGTATCAAATACAATGGCATCACCGAAAAATGCACCACCATCAATAGAGATTGGATCAGACAAAAACAAAAGTGTCAAACAACCATAAAAATCTTTTTAATACACATAAAATAATTTAACCGAAACCTTAAAACTTGCAAAATGATCCAACACCATGTCCACATCGTGTTTAGATGACTCTTTTCTATTTCTACTCAGGTGTCCATGAGCTTGTCTACTTTTAAATGTCAACTTGTCATAACCGCCAGACTCAGGTGCTATTAATGCAAGCTATTTGGAGACATGTATATTGGCTTGACTCATAGAAGAAATCCTATCTTTTTGAGTTTGGTCAAGTGATGAATTGCAGTTCAAGTAGCGCAAGTGAGTGGTATCAACAAGATCATGATTGTGATAATAAGCAAATGCACTAATAACACATCGACGAGCACTTGTCAAGTATGAATCGGATCATGGTTTACACCCACACCTTTTCACATAATGCCTATGCTTCTTGGACAACTTATCATGTAGGTCACAAACTTCATTAGAAATAGGTCTCAAAAGACCTTTAGATCTCTTAGAACAACTAACATGACCTTTTTTTAATTATCACAAACCAAATCTTTAGCAAGCAAAACCTTGGTACCTTGTTCATAATAATTTTCATCTTTCCTAACATTAAACCCAACCATACCATCATATCTACAATAAAAAGATATACCATCATCTAAACTTACAAATTCAAGTCCAGTTCTAGGAATATCAGCTGAGGACACAATATCACCGTCAAGAGATAAAGAAGAATATAAAATATCCTCACCACAATCAATGATAGAATTGCTAGCATCATTATCAAGACTAGGATCCATAATAGAAACAACCTCACTAGCAAAATCTACATAAAAACAATATACATAAGCATTTGATAAACAGTCAGAAGAGCATCCATTTCAAATAATAGAAAAGCAGTGAATTCTATTGGAATGGAATAGTTAGAAAAGAATCCATTTCAGGTACATACTCATCCAACTATTGCAACAAGTAAGGAAATAGGTAAGTTGAAGACATCTAATCTAAAAACAAAAAGGCGATGATAGAAAAAGTAATAAGGAAGTAAATATATAAGTAGGAATTATGTGTGGATTTAGTAATCCAGCTTATTCAGCATGGTCGTGGTTCTTCTCTTTGGGTGATGGTGGAACGACCATGTGAATCTACACGACCAATCTTTTAAAGAAGGGATAGTTGGTAGTTTTTGCCACGACTTTCTTAGTTTCTTTTTGTATTTTTCTTATTTTAGCGAACACAAGAGTAAGGTACACAATCATTTGTTGTAGTCTTTGATTCTCAGATAAAAGGGACACATATCATTATAGATTTGAATGGTTATATACCATGCTCAAGTAACTACATTAACTTAAAAGTAACTATTTGAACTTTAAAGTCACACAGTAAACTATAACATAACTGTTTCTGATATAAAGTAAACAAGAGTCTACAAAGGTAAAAATACAAACCAGAATGTAACTAAAAGGACAAAATGTAACTATTAAAACTAAGTATTTCATTTAGAGACCTAAATCTGCATCAAGTTTTATTAGGTTACTAGAGAATGCTTCTAGATGACGACATCTTATAATCTCAGCCTACGACAACTCGAGGAAGTTTATATCCAATCCATGTAAATAGTCCATCACTAGTAAATGATATTGGGAACAAAAATCCAATTCTATTAAGAATATATAGATTACCTTATGATTCCACTTGTAAAAGATGTCCCTGAGTTATTATACTCAAGGTTCTCTATATGAAATCCACACTGCTAGCATGTGCGTCGTTATAAATCAATACAGGACACGATTGACGTAGCCAAGCATCTGCTGCGGGAGGGAGACAAAGTGCGGACGACTAAGAATGAGAATAAAGGCAGGAACACGGATGAGATTACAGCTACAAGCGAATATAGAACTCAGGGGAATCGTAGTTTTTGATGAGTACAACAATACGAATCCAAAAAGTGTTGTCTTCCGTATTCTCCTCCACAATCTCTTCACGATGTACTTAGGCACATCTATTACAACGGCACGACAAGTTCTGGCGGCACAACATCTCAGGCTAGTTTCTTATTGTCCTTTGAAGGAACAACAAAAAAATAACTAGTCCTCTACCCAATCGCAAGTCAATGTTGCGATTCCCATCGCCAACTATATAGGGTATCTATAGTCTGGTGCTCAGTGCTCACCCTGACTGTCAAGCTGCTCGTAGTGAATGAGACTATCATGCACTGTTAATATAGGAGCAACGACTTTGTATCAAGTTCTTCATTGATACCGAACATGCCTAACTATCAATCTAGTATCAATTATTTTCCTATAGCAACTCTTAACTAGTTTCTCCAGCCAAGTTCATACATAATATAATGCATTCTATATAGTCTGGTACTATATGCTTCCGTCCATTGGTTTTCTTAAGTTGGTCACCGACTATGCATGAATTACATATATATAGTGTTGATAATAATGTATGTGTCGGTTACATGGAGCAAGAAAGAGTTGTAAATTTATTAATGAATTCAGTCCAGATCGACATAAGAACTAGAAGAATTAATAGAGCAAGAGAACAGAAAAATAAATAAATAAGGTTAAGAACTCAGACCAGATCATTTGTTAAAAAATAAATAAGCTACTTAATGAATTCAGTGGTTCATAATCCTATTGGATAAGCGTCGTTCTAGTCGACCCGGTCACGAACCTATAGACGACGTCTTTCTCTCACACTGATGGTGAACTGTTGCACTACCAATGCATCCTAGTGACTGTAGGTACCACCACTCAGACAGATAATGTGTGTAGAGAAGAGGAAGGACAAACTCGCTTTGCACATGATAAAACTCTCCAGGGAGCAATTTGGGAGCGATGACGGAAATCACTGGATTAGGTCTTGCAAAACACTTCCACAAACACTAACGACTGATGTTCAAAGTTGTATTTAACCCTAATGACCAAAAGCTTATTTATAGCACTGTCACACCATCTCGTCCTATTCTAAGACAAGATCACACGATTACTCTTGTACACGAAATAGAAAAAAATATATTTAGGAATGTAACAGTTAATCAAATTAATAATTAAACACATAGGTGTATCCTAGTGTAGAAATGATGGAAGAGGAAAGACATTCCTACAACCCAAAAGCCACAAGCTCGAGCCTGTGCCCAGCTCAACCAGGCCAGGCGAGGTGAGATGAGGAGTGGTATGGCATGTGTGTGTGTCCGTGTGTGTTGTGGAGGTGAGCATACTCTCCCCTAGAGCCCTTTAGACACTAGTGTCACATGTGATCCTACATATAAGGACCACAAAAGTTTTAGGTGTGATAAATGCGTGTCTAAAGCTCTTCACATTTACACAAGACACAAACTACATTTCCTCTATGTACCAGCTGTACTACATTGGGCTTAACCCATACTAAAAAAATAGATAGCAGCCATATATTTCTAACAATCCCCCATAAAGTCTAGAGTGTAGTGTGCCTTATCACTTACTCCTCCACAATGTGCTTTCAATAGATACCTTTCAGGTTTAATCTATCTGAGTTATCCAACTTAAACCCCCGTAGGAACTAGGAGAACAAAAGTCTGAACCTGAACCTTGGGTGCAAATATAGGTTGATAACAACACAATAAATACATGGTAGAAAAAAATTCGATCCATTACGGCCATGCATCCAAAAATCATGTCATGATTGCCTATCAAGAAAAAACCCAATTCTACTGTCGCGGCCTATGCAGCATCAATCATTTAGTTGGAGTCTCTAAGGATGTATTGCTAACATCCTATCCTAAGACCTGACACCACTAAGAGACTAATCTCTTACTAATTTGTAGTCATGACACTGATGTGTTTCCCAGGAGATAGACACATAGATGCAAGAAGCATCAACAAATTACATAGTGTCATCTAATTCACCTGACAACTTGTTATTACCATATCGAACCCAATTTGTGGAATCTCCACTTTGTTGGGTTGGGTTGTCATTGCCTACAAATAATAAGGGGTTTCAGTCCCATCCCCAACCTAGATTTTTCCACTAAATCTAGGCTTAGACCTTTAGTGAAAGGATCAAATATATCATCGTTGGTACCAACGTAGTCCACATCCACCACCCCATGAGATACTAATTACCGTACAGACTTATGTGTGTCTATGATGTTTTTGATTGTACTTGGAACTCTTTATCTTAGCTCTGGTTGTATTTCTATCACAATGAACTGAAATTGCTGGAAGCAACTTCTTTTTACCATAGGTAAACTATACATCAGTCCATACAACCATTTAACTTCCAATCTAGTTTCATCGAAAGCACACAACTCATTCTCAAAATTAGACTGAGGCAATATGGTCTATTTCTTGGACCTCTAGGAAATAACTCCTCCCAATAGGAAAATATATCCAAAGACACCATTACTCCCACAGTTTACAATAATACAGTTCACATCACTATATCCTTTAATTATAGAAGGATATTTGCCATGATGCAGTTCAAGGGAACAAGTTCCCTTGATGTACCTTAAAAAAATCCACCAAGATCTCCCCAATGGGTCTTCTCAGGACAACTAGTGTATCTACTTAACTTTCTCACATAAACACAATGTCTAGACGTATGCAGTTCATAAGATACACCAAACGTAGGATAACATGAGAGTATGGTAATTGAGACACTTGAATCCCAATATCATTCTTGAACAAGGCTTGGATGCATTATATAGATTCTTAATAGGTTTATGTGATATGTAGTCAAACCTCTCAAGTATCTTCTTAACATAGTGAGACCGAGAGAGAGTTATACCATCAATAGACCTTGCGATTTTAAACCCTAAAATCACATCAGTGACACTCATATCCTTCATCTCTTTACTTACTACATAAGAATGACTTTATATCATTTAGTATTTTGATATGGGAACCAAAAAATAGGATGTCATCTACATATAGGCATAACAAATGAATCCATCATTAATATTTTTTACAGTAAACACAGTTATCAAATCATTAGAAACAAAGCCAAACGATGATATCATAGAATCAAACTTTGCATACCTTTTCTTAGGGGGGCTTGTTTTAGGACATATAATGACTTAACAACTTTACACACTTTGGACTAATTCCCATGACCCCCAGATTCCTCAGGTTGTTCCACATATATATCTCATCTTGAAGATCACCGTGTAATAACGCAATCTTCACATCCATATAATGGTTAGAGAGATTATAAATGGAATCCAATGCTATAAACACTCAGATTATGGCCATACGGGAAATAAGAGAATATGTATAAGAATAATCTATTCCTTCTCTATGTGTGTAACACTTAGTAACTAACCTAGCTTTATACTTATCCCATCGGCATTAAGTTTCTTCTTCAAGATCCATTTTCATTTAGCTACAGAACAACCATGAAGCAAATCCACTAATTTCCATTTCCATTCAAGAGAATTGATTAGATTTCATTGTTAATGGATTCTTTCCAAAAATTAACTTCTAGAGAATCCATAGCTTGTTTGAAAGATACATGATCATCCTCAATATTGTAAATGAGAAACTCACTTTCAAAATCCTTGGATGTCCTAGATCGTTTACTTCTCCTTGGTTTAACGGTTTCTTCAATATCATCATATTCAAAATAGCTTGTTCGAAGTTGCACCCAAATTTGTCATCCTTTGCATGTGATCGGAATGGATGAATGAATCCTATTGAGATACTTCTTTGAGCATACTGTATTTCATGGGAAACACATCCTCAAAAATATATCAACACGTAATTCCATAATTGTATTGGCATCAATGCTTGAGATATCAGATTTCACAATCAAGAATCTATAGGCATAACTTGTCTCTACATAACCCAAGAAGATGACATCAACCATTTTTGATCCCAATTTTTTTCTATTTAGGGACAAGTACCTTAGCAAGGGACCCCCACACTCAAATATATTTGAGACTCAGTTTCTTCCTCTCCATAACTCAAACATACTACTTCCTTTATGTTTATGGGGAACTCTATTCAGAATATGGCATGTCGTATTCAAATCTCCCCCCCCACACATAATGTTTGGTAGACCTGAGATTTAGAGTAAGGTATTAACCATATCTATCATGGTTCGATTTTTAATTATGCAATCCCATTAGATTGCGGTGAATAAGGAGTGGTAACCTCATGAACTATACTATGGAGTTGACAAAAATTCCAAGATCAAGTTTGAGGTGTATTCTCCTCCCTTATCATACCTCAATTGTTTAAGTACTTTGCTGGTTTGAGTTTCATCTTCTTTATTATATATTTTGAATTTATGCAATGCCCCATCTTTACTTTTAAGTAAATAGACATACCGATATCTACTTGCATTTCTAATAAAAGTTATGAGAGAACATTTTTGATCCCTAATAGAATCCCATTAAATTTAGAGATATTGGTGTTCACTAGATCAAGAATTTCCAGATTCCTAGTCATAGAATGAAAAGGCCTTCTAGGCATTTAAGACTGCACACAAAACTCACATCTACTATTAGTAATGTCGGACTTAGGAATTAAATCAAGATTCATCATTCGTTTTATTGAGCCAACATTAACATGTTCCAAATGAGAATGCCATACATCATACGATACAAGATTCATGCAAATAGAACTATTACCATTGAAATTTAAAACTAACTTTTCAACAAGAATCTTAAATAAGTTATCCATATCACATAGATACCCCTTGCCAAAAAATAAAGAATCATGAAGGCAATCAATAATAGCCTTTTATTACATTTTCCGTTTACTCTAAAATCGTTCCTAACTAAAATTGCACCACTAAGGATATTATGTCGAATGGATGGAACATGTCTGACTCAATGAAGTGTTAAAACCTTCTCCGAAGGAAACTTCAAGTCCACCTGTCCTTTGCCTTTGACTTCTATAGAGTTGGAATCACCTAAATCCACAGAACGACCTCTTGAGGTCTGGTAAGGCACATAGGGACTTAGCAGAACAAACATGTACATTAGCCCTAGAGTCTGTTATCCAATAAAGTTCTTCAAAAATGTGAGAGGAGTTCAAGTTTTATAGACACATACCCACCATTTAGGTTCAAGGATACAATCATCATGTTGACCACAACTTCCTTAGTTATAGGCACTACAACTTTCTTTACCTTCTTTGAAGGACAATCCTTATTCCAGTGGCCAACCTGTCCACATGTCCATCAAAAGTTGTTCTTTGGTTTGTTTTGGATATTAGCCTTAGGTTTATGCATATTATTTTAATTCTTATCTTTGGTTTTAGCAGTAATAAAATTGACACTAGGGTTTACATCAGTAGGTAACTTGACATTCTTCTCTTTCAAGTACTCTTCTTATATGTTAATGTCCCTCATTAGATCATTCATTAACACATTTCCTTTATGATGCTTAAGAGTCATGCCAAATGATTCTCAATATTTAGGGAATTTTTCTATGATGGACATAACAACAAACTTCTTTGGAAATTCCATTTTTGCATATGAGAGATCATGACACTAGAGAAGAAAGTTATATATTTGATTAGAAATGGATTTACCCTCAACCATCTGAAATTTTTGAAATTTGGACACACAATACTTTTCAGCACACTAATTTTTAGTACTAAAATTCTATACTAACACCTCCCTCAAAACTTTAAAAGTAATAATAGATGGTTTAGAGTATGAATCATACAATTTGTTATTTAAAGAGAATAAGATTAACCCCCAACACATCTTATCACCCTTCTTCCAATTTGTAATTAAATTGGCATGAACGGAAACATACTCATCATGTTTAGGTTCCTCTTTCTCTAAATACTAATCAAAACCCACCATATTAAGCCAAATTTACATCCTACACTGCCAACAAGCAAATTTGGTCCAATAATTTTTTCAGGCATATTAATAGTGTCAAATGTATTGCCAGAACCATTAGTGGCCATTGTTAACAAACAAAATGATGAACTCTTTAAGAATATTGATACTAATGTATGTGTCGTTACATGCATCAACAAATAATTGCAAATTTAATTCAGAACAGAACTAGATAAGAATCAAAAGAATAAACAGAGCAGGAGAATATATAAATAAATAAAGTTAGGAACTTAAATCAAATTATGCATTGAGAAATGAACATGTTACATAAAGAATTTATTGGCTCGCAATCCTACTGGATAAGCACCATTTTTCTAGTCAAGCCGGTTAGGAACCTATAGGCGAAGTCTTGCTTTTGCATTGACAATGAACGTTTGCACTACCAGTGCAGCCTAAAAACCATATGTAACACCACCCGGACACATCATGCCTGTACAGAAGAGGAAGGAAAACTCACTTTGCATAGGAGAAAACT
This sequence comes from Alisma plantago-aquatica, assembly GCA_963693085.1. NCBI lineage: Eukaryota > Viridiplantae > Streptophyta > Magnoliopsida > Alismatales > Alismataceae > Alisma > Alisma plantago-aquatica. The sequence goes on along the minus strand of OY856410.1, from coordinate 1,431,665,380 downwards.
CTCCATAGAGCATATCGGGAGCGACAACATAAAGTACTGGATTAGGGATAACAAAACACTTGCACAAATATTAACGACTGATGTTCAAAAGTTGTGTTCAACCCTAATGACTAGAGACTTATTTATATCACTCTAATGCCCCTCATCTCATTCCCAATAAGACATTATCCCATGATCACTGTTGTTCACAGAATGAAAAACAAATCCATTTAGGAATGTAATAATTAATTAAATTAATAATTAATTACATAGCTGTATTCTAGTGTAAAAAAATGATAAAAGATAATTGTCAAAACTCACATTCCACAAGCATGATCCCATGCCTAGTTTGACCAAGCATGGCATGGAGCGCACGTGCGTGCATGCTGTGGTTACCATACCTACCAAGAAAGTGAACATACTCTCCCCTAGATCCCTTTGGACACTAGTGTCACATGTAATCCTATGTATAAGGACCATAAAAGTTCTAGGAGTGACCATTTTTTGGTACTAAATCTCTTCCCATTTACACAAGACACAAAACTACATTTCCTCTCTGCACTATCTACATTACATTGGCCTTATCCCAAGCTAAATAAATAACTAGCGGCCATTTATATATCTAACATAAAGGCTGTCTTTATGATGAATCAATGTTCATTTGTAACTGACTTGTGCCTCTCCATGGATTGTCGTTGCACCATTGAAATGTTTACATCAATGACCGGAAGAACAACTTACAAATGAAGGATAATATGGAGATAGATATGGGAGTATGAGAGTGAAAGTTGGTAATGCATTCAGTTCAATTCATAAGGTTTAGATATTGGATTATGGGAGTGAAATCTTGTATTGGAACATTGAAATGTACATAGAGGACATCCCATGTATTAGAGTAGTGTATTTGTAAGGAGTGGTCCTCAGGAGTGACCACTCCTTACTTAAATTTAAATAAATAATTGCAAAATATCCCAATTGATCATATCTAACAAATTAAAACCATTCAAATAATTGGATCATAATATTTGTAAATAGAATGATAACAAGAACATATTTTTTGTTTCAGTAGAAACCAAATCTAACTATTACAAGATTTTCTCATAGGGTTCTTCTACTAAGACATAGATGGCTTCTAATAGAAATCAAAGCCTATACTGTTTGGATCAAATTGTGGTGAGTAAGCTTTCCATGTCAAAAGTCCTCAATAGCTAGATCTGGGAATCTCCACCTATCTCCTGATCCTCAGGCTGTGCAATCTCTAGGTAGGGTGAAGACAACACCCAAGAGGAAGAAACAAAAAGCAAGGACGTCAATGAACACTGAGTATATGCAATAATTAACAACTAGGCAATACTTACGACAATAAGGAGAGAAATAGTGAACACTTTAAAATAAGGGATGTTCAAGAGGAGAAGTTCAAGAGATATAACATGGCAAGAGATGAGGCATTATATATAAAACTGATGATTACTAGAAAGATAATTTTTCCATATAACAACAAAAATAATTTTTAAACAGTGCATGTAGACAATTATACCACTTTTGTTTATGTGGGTTCAAGACCCATAAATCTCAAGCCTAAGAATATTTTGGATGGAAACACACTACGTGGGCGTACGCGTGCCCCTATAAGTATATGAGAAGAATACACACATCTAATTATTATGGAAGTACAGATGTACTACTACAATAAATAAAACCTAGTCTTTTGCACACACACAATAATGTAAAGGAAAGATTCAAGTTTGGTCATAATAAGTATGAAACAAATGAGGATGAGATCATTCGAACACATAATAAGCCAAATGACCAAAAGTGATAACATCAACGATGTTTGAAGATGAAATAAGGAACTTGAAAGTAGAGTCAAGGATAATCAAGATTTGATCAAGTAATGCCTCATATGGGAAATTTATTAATCATCATACTATTGCCTAGATAATCAAGAAAGATGCACATATCTCAACTTGAGTTGTTAAGTCATAGATTGAATCCTAACTCTCCAAGTCTAAAGTAAACTCAACTTACATATAGGATTAGGTCCATCAATTAGGGTTTAAGTTCTAATATATATATATATATATATATATATATATATATATATATATATGTATGTATGTATGTATGTATTGGGAAAACCCTAGAAATCCAAATCCATCAGCAAAAGCCTAGGTCATCTCTTATTTTTGACCTAACATTAAGTTCAACGTTTCTTAATGATATCTTGACTCAGAATCACTACGTTATTAATCATAATGTTGTCTTTAGTTGTTATTAAGATCATAAGTGAAAACAAAACTCTATAAAACCAAATCTTTGACAAATACCTAGATTGACACTTTATTTTATCTTAGAGAGGGGGTACAAGATTACTGATCATGAATTTGACTCCAAGATCTCCAATTTATCCTTTAAAACCTCTCTTTAATTATTAATTATGAATGCTTAAAACCCTAAAATTGTATCTTTAAAACTTTTGAATTAGACAATGAAAACTATACAAAAAAGTAGAGAAAAGTCTTAGGATTCTTAAACATATATTTTTTTGTAATTTTTGGATAATTAGGAATTAGTTATGGATTTTGTAGTTTTGACCAATAAGAAAGTCAAATAAATCCACCTCAATTATTAAGTGGATCAAGCCACCTGACTTGCCCCAATAGGGGGTGGAAAGTAGCCCAGTCCCTCGGTCCACCTAGCACTTACTCAACATGGTGAAAAAATAATACAAACGGCAAAAAGTTTGTGTTACCATCAGTGGAGAAAGAAAAGGAGGTGAGGCGAGGGAAAAGACAAGAAATGTAGGGGACTCATACCCTTCATCCAACGCTTGCTATGGCTGCACGCACAAGCTATAGTAGCGGCAAGATGAATTAGAGAAACCCACACTCGTTGATGATTCAAGAAACCAATTCATCCACAATGAAAAACAAAGAGCAGAGGAGCTTACTTGGAGGTTAATTGTACCTTGGTGAAGTAGGGCATCATGGCGATAGGCCTCAAGCTCAAAGAAGTAGACTCAATTGGTGGCGACAATACTATAACATGAAGTGAAATTAGGACCAAAGGAAGTTCACTCGGGATGGTGTAGACCTACAACAAGGGTCACCTTTATATAAGCTTGGGTATTAGGGTTTATAGGGGTGGTAATTTTGAGAGACAAGGTGGACGTTTGGGTGATTCTATAATACTCTGTCTTAGGGATCAAGTAGGATATTATCTGGTATGGGTTTGTTCAATGAATCTATTAGAAAATAAAAATAAAATAATGACCGACTGTGGTGAGTGAAATCCACGATTTACTGAGCCATATGTCCAACTTGGACTTTTGTATTTTTTACATGGTATAAGATGAAATCAAATGCATCTAATCAGTAATCTAGGTGGTTGCCAATCACACACGTCAACTAAGGCGGTGTGACATTAGTGTCTTTCCTAATCGATTTTGACTAAAGTGACAAAATTTTCAATTTCTTTTCTTTTACTTTTAGATTGGATGATTAAATAACCTCCAATAAAGTGAAAATCAATGGGTAAGGTAACAAGGACCCAAAGAATCCAATTTTTGAGTCAAATTTTCCTTTTGGAGGACTTTAATACCCAAATCACACAATTTGAGGGAAAGTCTATTTTCTTCATATTAATGCATTCCTTTATTATCTATTGGTCAAATTTTGTGTGTAACTCTCTCTTGACCAAGCCCATAATAAGGAAAAATCTAGAAGAATAATTTTGAACTTAAATTTATTATTTGATAATTTTTCACATTAACCCCAAAACTAATAAATATCCCCTATTTATTGTATTAAGGCCTAAAAAATCTTATATTTGTAGGTTAATATCGTCCTAGTACACGTAAATGTATTAATAGGAGTTCAACTTAAATATAAAGGAATAAATAATTTTTTTTACCTAAACTTGATTATATTACAATCTCTCTCTCCCTAAAAGGATTTCATCCTATAAATCTCACGCAAATAGGAAAGGGTGAGTTTACAACATTTCTTCTCTAAGCTCCCAAGTTCTTTCCTCAAGACCTTGATACTTCCATAGAACTTTTACTAATTCAATCTCCTTGTGCTTCAATTTCTTCACTCTAGAATCAAGAATCTTGACAGGATATTCTTCATAAGTCAATTTCCACGAATTTCTATGGGTTCGATAGATAATACATGTATAATACCCCTCTTTTCACAACATATAAATATCATTGAGGAGGATAATTTGTACTCAAAGGGTGTAACAATTTGCTAGTCTTAAAAATTTAATAAATGAAACACTTTGCATTGAATGAAATAAGATCCATACATAGTTCTTGGGTAAAAGAAAACTACAACTAGTTCATCATAAGAAATATAATGTACTTGTATAACATGACTACACATATTGAAAAGGCATCTTAAAGTCTGTATCTACTTTGTAAATTGCACCACACCTGGATAAGCTTGAAAATCTCCTAGTATGGTTGTCCTTGTTATCCTTCACTTGCTCCAAGTCCTACAGATAATCACATCCCCATTTATGCATAATAAACATCACATTAATAAGCAATATTTGATACTTTACAAGATAGAACAATAAATATAACCTGACATGAAATAAATTGAAATAACTTGAACAAGGATTATCTTAAGCATTTATTAAATAACCTTGAACATGATGAATTGGAAAAGTAGATATAATGCACCTCTCGTAATGCCACATAGGAGCCCATAATTTCTAGGAAGCCCATAATGCTGGGAAAGCCCTGAATGACCTCTTGAAGTCCATGTACAAGGCACATAAAAAACGTAGCCAATTTGATGGTTTTGATCATTAACTTAGATCTTGACTTAATCATTTGATGCTATGAACTTTAATCTTGATTATAATGGGAATGCTCCCTCTTAATACCATGATGGGATTTCTCCCTCATATATCATAATAGGGCTTCCCCTTCTTTAGCATTATTCACTAATCTTAATCATAATTAGGGTTTTACTATAGACTATAATTAAACAACCAACCAAATAGTGATAGATATACATGATGTCTTCTTGAGAAGGCAGTCATAATTCATGAAATCAACTAATGTGCACAATAAAACATAAACATGCATTAAACAAAAATTACTTGTTCCAAATATGCATGACCCACTTACCTAGAGTAACCTCCTTAGTTCAAGTCCTCTGACTTGATTGAGTCCTCTAATCACTTGTAATTTGATTAAAATCATAAGACATACATTATTTCATAGTCATTAAACCCAAATCTTGATCATTGAATTATTGAAGAGATTAAATGTGCAAAACAAAGTTTTAAAACAAGTGAGATGGATAGAAAATCAAAATATCTTTCTAACACATATTTTTCCATATTTTTCTAAGGTCGTATGTAAAAGTTATTAATTTTGCATTGTGGACCAATCGAAAATTAGACAACTATCACGTGACATCATTTAAATAAGAAAAATGAGCCGATGTAAATAAAACATGATATGAAGAAACAACTTTATGTGGACATGACACATTAATCATAGATGTGGTGCCAAAACATCATTCAGACCTAACTATAAATCATGCGTGAGAAATTAAATCAATAGTGGAAAAACCTACGTTACCCTTCCAACATTAATTAGATGATTGAAATCACAAGGGGTTCATGGTCAATTAATGACCTGGTATGTTCCCCTTTGATCCATGGTGAGAAAAACACACCTGGTGGTGGAACCCTGATCCGATCTCGTGTTGGACAGCTAGACATGAGTAGCTAGGAAATCCTTCAGCTTCCTTGCACTGAGATGAAGTTGGTGAACCCAAAGCCCAGGACTCATGGTGGCTAAGGGCATAGAAGATCCTCCAAGCAAGGTTGGGGACCAAACTAGGGATGAACACATGTGAAAAGCATGGGATATGAAGTCATTATGGTCAAAAAACATAAGGGAAGTTGAGGCGGCAGATGTTTCTGCATTAAACAAGCCACTCGTCGGACATGGCGGCAACTACTGACAAATGTCATAAGTGTGTCTATAGGACCCGATGTTGTGGGGATCCTTGAGGAAACCTAGCAATGGAAAGGTGAAGGAGGGGTGGCGAGCATGCTAACCAAAGAACCATTTGTTCGGGTGGAAGCATAGGAGGCAGAGGCTATGTCGAGGTCTCCAGAGAAGAAATCAGAGTATGTTGGGGAGTTTGAGGTCTTCTGAGAATCAATTTATTGAGAATGAAGGGAAAGTGAGGGCATGCGGTCACTCAGGGTCCCCTAAATAGGGAGGAGGAGCTATGCGGGGCATTTGTGAGTCTAATGTGAAGATAGGGTTATGACCCTAATGAGACATTTCTCACAGATATTGAAAATAAAGGCGAGTTAGTGCTTGATGGAATCGAGAGATCCTCACAAATATATTAGAGAAGAAATTGTGCAGATTGGTGGAGAGATGAGGGAGAGAGCTATTAAGGGTGGTAGCATGGCGACATAACCAAAGGGAGTGGATGACTTTTAAGCCACTAGATCACAATAAAACAATGAGGATGATGTGTGAGAAAATAAAAGGTGAAATCAGGCATGCAACATGTGAAATAAATAGATCTTAGGTGTAATAATCATATTGATTGTATTTTGACATTAGATCTAACTCAAAACTATATGGAAAATTTTCCAATTTGTTTATAGGGTCAAACCAAGTCATAATGACTTTATATTTTGATCACTCTCTAAATAGGTAGTCTACATACTTTATATCCACTTAAATTTCCATTTGGACCATATTATGTTCATTGATTCATAAGCGATATTATCTTGAATTATGTACATGAAAGATGAATTAATGTGTAATTTCTTCCCATGATTGGTTCTTTTACTCCAAAATGAGGTGAGCGATAAATATCCTTTCAAGATTTAATTTATATCCCTCTTTTTGCCTTCATGGGAATACTGTCATGGAGGAGAGAGAGAAAAAGGGATTAATGATACTTTCTTATTATTAAAATCTATAAAAAGGAAAAAAGAAAACTTCTTGCTCAAGATATTTTTATCCCATATGTTTATTTTTGAGTTCCAAGTCTTTTATCTCTCTCTTTTATTTCCTTTAATCATCATAAATAGTAGTATAGAGAAAAGTGAAAAGGGACAACATTTATTCAACATTTTAAGTTAATTGCAACACATTATGACATATGTATAAGAGAAAGTATATTTTTAGTTTTATTTTTTATTTTTTTGCCACTTTAATTCTATAAGAAGTATAATTTCATGCTCTTTTATATAAGGCCCTCAGCTATTTTTATTTAATAAATTCATATTCTAAGTTTAATTTAATTGTGAAAATTGGGGCATGACAATTCTACCCATCTTAAAATAATTTTCGTCCTTGCAATTTTCTCTACTACCCACGTTAGGGTTTTCCTAAACTATTAATGTAATGATACTTAATGTTTCATGGTCCTTTTATATTGAAAATGTTGCATGCAAAGAAAATTATTTCATAAAATAGTTATGTGAACATGAATTAACTATTACGTTATTCCTCATCTTCTTTTTCTACTTCCATGTTGAAAATCCTAGTTTGTTTCTTAGGAGATGGATTCTGATCCTTATTCTGGTTGTTGTCCTCTTTAGGAGCTTAGGGAAATTTGTCTTGATATGCCCTCATTCTCTACAGTAGTAGCATGATCCCTTACCATGCCTTCATGGGCCTACAATATGCTTCTTACTAGTTGGACACTGGGGTCGTTCAACTTCTACTTCAGACGCCTTTCTCTTAATTTCATGGTTGTTGGTAGGAGGGTGTTGGTTGTGTTTGTGAGGGATATCCTTCTTGAGCGATCTCCCAGGATTTTCTTCCAACTCTAATGCCGCATCTAGGGCTTATTGAAGAGTCCAGATGCCACTTCGAATCAAGGGAAAGCTTAGGTCAGACTTGAGTCCCTAAATGAACTACTTGGCCTTACGTCTCTCATCATTGTTATACCCATACTTTTGTAATATCATGAACTTTATGGCATATTGGGTCAAACTCATGACACCCACTTGAACTAGGTTGGAAAACTCTATCTCTTTCTTTTCTATCATGGATTCAGATACATAATGCCCTTGGAAGTCTTCAATGAAACCCTCCCATGTGAGTGGAGGTGCATCTTCTTCCCTTGCATTGAGGGGGTTCTCCCACCATGTACGGGCTACTCCCTTCACGACATGGGTTGCAAAACAAACCCTAGAGTGCTGACGGTAGTCCATGTCATGGAAGCAGTGCTGTAACGTCCCAAGATTTGAGGCCTCAGATAAAATGATCTTATAAGGAATGATTCAAATACCCATATCTCCAAGGTGCACCTCCTTTTCCGGGACCCATCAATAAGGAACTTTGTGGATAAGAGTTCTCAACCCAGAGTAGTACTAGGATGGGTAACCAGTCAGGAAGTTTATATTGGCTTGCACATGAGTGAGGAAAAACATGCAGTTGAGGATAATCGTGGTCTGTGGGGACAACCGTCATTCTTGAAACTCTACTAGAGCCTTGGGCAGTGGGCCCGAGTCTTTACAAATGTTATCAGACCCATAACCCCTCTAGTGGGTGGGGCCCACATGGACATGTGGGATGCCAGTCTTGAGTCATGCGGTCCAAACATTTTGGACAGGGCTATCCATGGTGATGTATCCACCCTTGCGTTGGTATTCTGTGATCAAGAGCTGGGTGTTCATGGGCCATGATGGGTCTACATGGAAATGGGGAATGATTATGAGGCCTTATAGTTGAGCCTTGACGAGGACGTCAAGAGTCTAAGTGGGGGAGATTGTAACGTCTCAGGATTTGAGGCCTCAGATAAAATGATCTTAAAAGGAATGATTTGACTACCCATATCACCAAGGCACACCTCCTTTTTAGGGAGCTTGTAACGACCCCGCCTCCCAATAACCCCCAATTAAGGGAGACCAAGAGGTCAAAGCCGTTATCCCAATTTTTTTGGATCAATGGTTCGACAAATAATCAATAATAATTATAAAATTCTACCAAGACTATACTGAAAGATGGAATAAAATAAAACTTTGCATACCTTTTTCAAAACCTTGGATATCTACTTCTATCCCTAGTTGGAGTCTATTCTAACTAATCCTCCTTTGCACTTTAATTCTTATTTTCACAATATGTCACTTTACTATTTGTCCTTTTCAAACTTGTACCTAAAATGCTGACAAACAAAATGTCGGTCAGCATAAATGAATATACTGGTATGTGGGGACAACCAAAATTTCACACATATGGCTAACAATCTAAATATCACAATCAAGTTAATTAACAAGCCAATTTACACTTTCAATGTGACATTCTCCACCGCTTTTGCCCTAACCCTGGCATACCCTCCTTAGGGTTTCTCTTTTGCCAATGACTTAAGGCCACCTTATCAATCCTGAGCTTGGTGCCTGGGGTCACCTCTCATGGTGCCCATTAGTCATGCAATAAAGACCACCTTCTCAATCCCAAGCTTGGTGTCTGGGGTCACCACTCATGGTGCCCATGGGTCTTCCCTCCTGGGCTTGACCTTTTGGCATCATCCATCAGGGTGGCATGTAGGTGCGAGAACACACACTTATATTATAATTGTGATAATAAGAGTGACTTTATGATTTGCATGTATGAACATCCAAACTGATAGGTTGCATTCAATGCGATTAATCATCTGGAAAACCTTCGGAAAACTAATGTGATTAACCATAATTAACCACATACCTGTCAGGCTAACTTGAGTGCAGAAATAATCCAACTAAGTAAGAAATCCAGTAAACACACAAGATGATCCTGAAATATGCATCCAATTTTCCTATCATTGATTAGGCCATCAAGGTCTATTAAACATAGTTGTTTCCTAGGGTTACTAGTCCTTTTTAGGGTTTCAATTACAATTAGGGTTTCACTTCATTTTTACTATTTTAAACCCTAATTTTATAAAATTACTCACAAACCCTAATTATCTCATCTCCTCCTCATGGCAGATATTAAGGTATACCTTTTAACAACATATAACCCTAATTTCAGATTAAAGGCACTTTTCTTTCCTTTTTCCCTTATTTAGGGGTTCTAAGGTTATTAACCATCATATTAAGTTTAAACCCTAAATCTTGCAATTTCACCTTCAAAATAGGTTAAGATTCATCTTTATCATTAAACAGGTTAAAACTGCTTGAATTAACTTATTTGCACTATTAAATCTATCCTTTGTCATCAATTAGGGTTTCTAACCAAAAATTAATACTTTTTTCATCAAAATAATATAATTTTGCCAAAGGAGACATACTTAGGTTTTCAAACTATTTTTATCTTATTCCTGACATTTTTTTGATCAACTTTCATTTATAAATCATCTTCATCCGATATTTCTACAATTAGATACATATTTTACAAGATAACCCTTTTTCTACCAATCAGAAGTGGCCACGTGGATTTATTGGATTTAAGAAAATAAGCTGGCAGAGCAATGCTCGCTTAATAGAGAGGGAATATGAAATTACCTTAAAGGACAATCCCTTTCAATAGGTATGCGAGGGTAGGGGAGTAATTCCCCTCTTGGTCATCTTCAACCTTCGGGTTGTTCTTCTCGCGAGCCGTCGGTCAACTCGATGGTTGACTTAGCGCGCTACTGCTCCTCCGCGCAGTCCAAGGCCGCTGGGAGCTCTGCCAAGTTCTCCCAAACTCAAATTACCCCTTGATTGCACCGCCTACTCCTTTCTAGTACCCATACGACACCACACAACTTTGTCTAAAGCAGGTCCTTGACGGGGATGAAGGTTAGGTTGAATTCTCCAATTGAGGATGCGAAGCACTCGTCTACTCGTTTGGATCCCACAAGCAGTGTTTTAACAATCGCTGGTATCACAGAACTCACCCTCCCCTTATATAGGGTTGGGCCACATGTACTCCTGATATTAGGGAAACTTGATTCCCACTATAACAGGTGCTCAAACTTGGTATGGATCGAGTCCTCGTGGCCTCCCGAAGGCAGAGGGCCCACCTCCAGATCCAATGACGGACAAGATTGTGAGGAAAGTGGAGAGGAAATCTCTCCCAGTTTCACATCTTTCCCAATCGGTCTGGAGGTAGGGGATGACACCATTACCGTTGGATCTTAGATCCACGGTTGTCGTGCTACCCGCATAAACAGAAAATATGGTAATTCCCTTTAGAAATAAAGGATATCCCTTTCACATTGGAAAAAACATAACTCTCAAACCATGGCTCCGTTTAATCCCAAAATTTGAGAAAAACTTAATAATGACTTGTTCTACTTCTCTGCCAAATTTGGGATCATTATCTAAGAGAAAATGTGAATTTTCTTTAGGTGCAAGATATCACTCAATTAGGCTTATTTCTCACATCTTTTCTCTTGCTTCACTTATTATCTTGCAACTTGGACTCCTTGGAACCCAAGAAATCCAAGAGGCACGAAATCCACCCTTGGATAATATTCCTATCCTTATAGAGGCTTCTACCTCTTTCTTTTCTCCTTAACTTACTTATTTCTTTATTCTTTTTAAGGATTTCTCTTTATCTTTCATTTCCTTTTTCCTCTTTTGATATTTCTTTTATTAGAAATCATATGTAAATGAATTTTACTCAATCATGGCCATTAATGCCACTTTCTAGATATTTCCAAGTATTTCTTATAAATACTTTGCTTAATATTCATTATCTTGTATCTTTTTCTAATATTTGGACTTTTCTTCTTTTCTTCTCTTTTATATCCATTATTGGATTAATATAATAGTAGGAATCACGAAATTCCTATCCAAAGGAATGTTTGCAAAGAAGCCCATCCTTTGAAGCAAAGCATACAAACTTTTCAATTAAGTCCATATTCATGAAATTATTACTTTTCAATTATGAAAACATATGAAAAATTGAGGTTGCAACATCCTTCCCCTCTTATACGAATTTTACCCCCAAAATTCCACCAGACACACAAACAAACATGATAAGCCTTTCTTATGTCCATCATGGCTCCCATGTGGCCTCACCCTTTCCATGGTGCTTCCCAATAACCTTCATCATCTCATATTCTTCCATCTGAGTTCTCTCTCACCTTGGTATATCGTACCCTCATAGGTGACTCAGGACATTTCAGCCTCTCATAAAGCTGAATAGGTTCATGGCTCAACACATGGCTTGGGTACCTCACATAGTGCTCTAGATCAAACTCGTGTAACACATCACGTTATCCTGAGGGGTAGACTAAGCATAACCATATCCACCAATCCATCTCAAATGGACCCATATATCGGGGACTCAACTTTCTCAGATGTAGCATAGAGGGGTTAGACTTTCACATCACATATTCTCCCACAATGAACTGCATGTCAGTCTGCTTTGCATCAGCTCACGACTCATGTCACCCCTGGGTTTTCTCAACCATCACATGATCAAAGCGACTTCATCTGCACACACTATGGTCTTTTTTTGACCTTCATGAGGTCCCTTCACCAACATCATCTTAATGAAGCGGTGACCGACACAACCTCCCTTACAGAGCTTCTTTACATCCCGATACTGGCTATGGTGGTTATCCTCACATCTTACAAAGGACAAAAATTGTCTCAATGTATCACCCTGAATGAGCACACATGCTCTCATCATACCCTCTAGTCTGGATCATACTAACCATTAGTTAGGGGTGATAAACTGTACTAATATTGAGTTCTTCATGTATCTACTTCCATCGCATGGAAGTGAATCTTTAGGTTATACTCAAGAACTTTTGAACTCGCATCATGGTGTAGTTGAACCATCTCTTTCTCATATGTATTTCAACCGGATCCTTCCCTTGACGGTATTATTTCTTTCTCATGTCATCTAGGTAAGGTGATCTACCATAACCCATATTGCATCTTGACCTTCCTTGGTCCATGGGAAACTTACTACACATCCATAGTGATGAACTCCCATTCCCTCTCGGGGACTCTTTATGCTCTATATCCATCTTATGGGTTATTGGTGTTCGTCCTTCACCTCCTGGCTTGCATGGCGACAAGCCACATGCATCTTTGTATACTTTTCATCTTAGGCATCAAAGTATTGCTACCACTTATTATCTTAGCAGTACCATGGTGTATGGTGATCTTAAAATCATGATCTCCTGTATGTCATGATCCCTCAAGATTGATTCCTCAGAAACCCTAAAACACTCTAGTCGGGGTTTCATCACCTTCTTTTCCAAAGAAGTGCATCTGAAGTTCTACAACCATCCTTCCATCATGACAAGCCCTAGGATGGCTAACTAAGCAACCACTAACTCGATCAACGATTTTGTTACACCTGAGTGTTAGCCAAACATATCTCCGTTTTCAAACTTAGGGCTAACCTAACAACCTCTTCTAGTCTCTAGCTAAACTAGGTAGCTGCATCTCAACCAGAGCATCCATTATCACCTCACATCCTTATGTGTTAGGTAACGTTGAAGACATACACCTCCATGTATTCCACTTATCATCTCATCTAGGACTTTTAGGTCTATCTTGAACAAGAAAACTTAGAGCTCATCTTCTAGGTTATCAAACTCAACCTTGTATAACTCATAAATTCCACATAGCTCATGATAAAAAAACATCCTCATAAGATGGCTAGCTTAGTTCTCTTGACGTTTGTAAACCATCCACCTATCGTACACTCCACAAGGGTATGCTATTATCTCCATCCTCATGCATCAAAGCAACGTTTCCACTCACATTATCTTTATCCTTGGTGTATGGCATGCGTACTGTCCTATCTCTCACCCCCATAACAAGAAGAAATAAGCATTTGGCAGCTGTCCAAACACAAAGTTCTTCCTGTTCCAAGAGTAGAGATGATACATCCCACATTGATAGTACACCTTCTAATCTGAGTTGAAACGTGCAACATATGTCTCTACCTCATGAAAATCTCGATATCAAGGTCACTTGCATGGAAAACTGGTCTCGAACCCACTTGGGTCACCACACAATCCTTGGTCATCTCCTCTAGGTCTGTAGGGTGCCAGTACTTTTGGGGTCATCCCTCTTCCCTTATGCATCCAAAGAGTGCCCTCCTCATTTTCCCTTTAGGTCCCATGAGTTCATGAAGGTGATCAATCTCCTAACCCATGGCCCTCAGACAATGATAACTGTTACCTCCTGACCCTATGGTCATGCACAACTAGGGAATTAGGCAACTCCTACTTCCATTGGTCTTATCCCTACCTGAACCTAGGATAGATTTAGGATTCTAATATAGTACATGTCCAACTTAGAACCTTACCCAAGTCTCCATCATCTCTCTCTGCATTCATGGGCTGACTTTCATCCTTTCATAGGGGTCATGGCGACCTGCCTACCTTGGTCAGGTGCCATACCGGTTACTTCCATGGTAACACATCCACATGCACTTAGAGATGGTTATCTAGGGGTCTATATGTTCATTCTCATACTATGTACTTTTCACTTAGCTTCTCAAGATCCTATGAGACATCTTTAGGTTACCTCAAAACCAACAAAACTAGTATACACCCTACAAAAGGGTCCCTCTCCCAGGATGGGAGGAAACTACACCTTGATAACAAAGTTCACAAATGTCCTTATGTCTAGGGTTTACATCCACATGAGCATGCTTAGCCCTAGAAAGCTACTAAGGCATAATCAAACCACCTACTAAACCATGCTAGGTCATACTTGTTCTCATTCCTCAACATTGGACCAAGATCAAACCTTCCCATGTCACCAACTTTGATGTGAGGGGTTCATCAAACATACCTTAGACTTAAGGGGTTTCCCTTTCCTCTAAACATGAGGACTACCATGCTCGAATCTATAGGAACTCAAATCTTGTCATGAGCATCAGGTACACCACTTCCCCTCTTAGGCCTAGGAACCCGAGGTTCACTTTTTAGATGTCCCACTGCATGCTCAACCTTTTAACCACGAGCTAAGAATGTACAAGGTATGACATGCACTTCCTATTATCCTTTTACTCAAGCAACACCTCAGAGTTGAGTCCTTCTTAAGGACAACTAACTGGGTATAAGGCCTCAAACCTTGTTACTAAACCTCCTCAGGGTCTAGGGAACTCTTCTTCCTATCCCTAGAAGGTAAGGTAGGACCTACAACATCCATAGCTCAGTTCAAGAAGTCTCTTCCCTTTCTAGGGTTTGGTTCCTCCAAAGGCAACCACAACCATCCAAGCCAAAACATATCCAACTTCTAATGTTTCCTCGTATCTGGAAGTCTAAGCTTCCAACCTTCTTGCTTGGGTCTTTCTCTCTCTCTCTCTAGAGCTAACCCTACAAACAACCTTACTACTAGAGGTTCTCTCTCTAAGAAGGTAGATCAAGCTCTTATACAAACACCTACATGGGTGAAACCCATGATCAATCAAACCTATGTTTGCTCAAGATTATCCATAGTTCTTTATGCCTATCTCATAAGCCATCCATCATACTCTCCTGGCTAGGGTTTTAATCTACTGCCAGCACTACTGACGTACTCTGGGTGCATACTATGCCATGCTCATATAAGCCCATAGGTTTTCTATAGGTTCTTCACTAACCTCATCATGAAAGGAGCTATCCTTCACTCTAACATGCACGGCCCTTTCTAGGGTTGGGTTGCCAAAGGTACTAGGTCATCCAACCTCACATGGCTCATATCGTCATGGGTATCCAAACTAAAAGCATGTCCACTCACACACATGATCTACCATGGCATCTACCTCATCGTGTCATCTCTCTCTCTAATCTTCACTTAGGGTTAGGGTTAGCATCATCCTCAAAGGATGTGCTAGGTCTCTACTTATAATGGAGGTCTCTACCTCCAAGACTAACTCTCTCTACTCATCCTCCTAACAAGAAGGTCTAGCCTCATGTCTCTCCTGAGGGCATGAAAACTCATGTCATACGACCTAAGCATGCAACTATTCTTTAGTTTATGCTTAAACTATTAAGCTTATGTCCATGACATCTTATTTACATGCTTTTCATTAATTTGGTGGAGGATTCCTTAAACCTTATCAACTTTACCCATACCTCAAGAGGATGAGGAAGAGAGAGAAAACCCTAATCCTTAAAATTCTTAACATCATTTGAGTTGAGAAGGGATGAACAAGATGAGAGAGTCCTAAAGGTATCTTTTTTCGAGTCAAATCCTGAGACATTGGCCAGACAGTCACACAGATCCAGGAGTCCTCATATTCTGACTAGCGGTGCGGAGGAAAATATTTCCATCCACTGGATGTGATCCTTTTCTAAACACCTCTGTCTTTCGGAAAATCCTCTAATAACTCCCTTGGGTTCTATAGAGTTTGTAAAATTTAATAATTACTAAAGATTAGATGAGGAACCAGTGCTCTGATACCAAATATAACGACCCCACCTCCCGATAACCCCCAATTAAGGGAGACCAAGAGGTCAGAGTCGTTATCCCAATTTTTCAGGATCAATGGTTTGACAAATAATCAATAATAATTATAAAATTCTACCAAGACTATACTGAAAGATGAAATAAAATAAAACTTTGCATACCTTTTTCAAAACCTTGGATATCTACTTCTATCCCCAGTTGGAGTCTATTTCAACTAATCCTCCTTTGCACTTTAATTCTTATTTTCACAATAAGTCACTTTTCTGTTTGTCCTTTTCAAACTTGTACCTAAAACGCCGACAAACAAAACGTCAGTCCGTATAAATGAATATGCCGATTTGTGGGGACAACCAAAATTTCACACATATGGCTAACAATCTAAATATCACAATCAAGTTAATTAATAAGCCAATTTACACTTTCAATGTGACATTCTCCACCGCTTTTTCCCTAACCCTGGCATACCCTCCTTAGGGTTTCTCTTTTGCCAATGACTTAAGGCCACCTTCTCAATCCTGAGCTTGGTGCATGGGGTCACCTCTCATGGTGCCCATTAGTCATGCAATAAAGACCACCTTCTCAATCCCGAGCTTGGTGTCTGGGGTCACCACTCATGGTACCCATGGGTCTTCCCTCCTGAGCTTGACCTTTTGGCATCATCCATTAGGATGGCATGTCGGTGTGAGAACACACACTTATATTATAATTGTGATAATCATAGTGACTTTATGATTTGCAAGTATGAACATCCAAACTGATAGGTTGCATTCAATGTAATTAATCATCTGGAAAACCTTCGGGAAACTAATGCGATCAACCATAATTAACCACATACATGTCTGGATGACTTGAGTGCAGAAATAATCCAACTAAGCAAGAAATATAGTAAACACACAAGATGATCCTGAAATATGTATCCAATTTTCCTATCATTGATCAGGCCATCAAGGTCTATTAAGCCTAGTTTTTTCCTAGGGTTACTACTCCTTTTTAGGGTTTCAATTACAATTAGGGTTTCACTTCATTTTTACTATTTTAAACCCTAATTTTATAAAATTACTCACAAACCCTAATTATCTCATCTACTCGTCATGACAGATATTAAGGTTACCTTTTAACAACATATAACCCTAATTTCGGATTAAAGGCACCTTTCTTTCCTTTTTCCCTTATTTAGGGTTTCTAAGGTTATTAACCATCATATTGAGTTTAAAACCCTAAATCTTGCAATTTCATCTTCAAAATAGGTTAAGATTCATCTTTATCATTAAACAGGTTAACAATGCTCGAATTAACTTATTTGCACTATTAAATCTATCCTTTATCATCAATTAAGGTTTCTAACCACAAATTAATACCCTTTTCATAAAAATAATATAAATTTGCCAAAGGAGACAGATTTAGGTTTTCAAACTATTTTTGATCAACTTTCATGTATAAATCATCTTCATCCGATATTTCTACAGACAGATACATATTTTACAAGATAACCCTTTTTCTACCAATTAGAAGTGGCCACGTGGATTTATTGTATTTAAAAAAATAAGCTGGAGGGGCAACACTCACTTAATAGAGAGGAACTGTGAAATTACCTTAAAGGACAATCCCTTTCAACAGGGATGCGAGGGTAGGGGAGTAATTCCCCTCTTGGTCATCTTTAACCTTCGGGTTGTTCTTCTCGTGAGCCGCCGGTCAACTCGATGGTTGACTTGGCGCACTGCTGCTCCTCCGCGCGATCCAAGGCCGCTGGGAGCTCTGCCAAGTTCTCCCAAACTTGGAGGACCCCTTGATTACACTACCTACTCCCTTCTAGTACCCAGACAACACCGCGCAAATTCGGCTGAAGAAGGTCCTCAGCGGGGATGAAGGTCAGGTTGAATTCTCTAATTGAGGATGCCAAAGCACTCGTCTACTCGTCCCGATCCCACGAGCAGTGTTTTCGTGATCACTGGTATCACACAACTCCCCCCCCCCCCCCCCCCCCCCCCGATATAGGGTTGGGCCACATGTATTCCTGATATTAGGGAAACTCGATTCCCACTATAATAGATACTCGATCCTGGTATGGATCGAGTCCTTGTGGCCTCCCGAAGGCAGAGGGCCCACTTCCAGATCCAATGACGGACTGGATTGTGAGGGAAGTGGAGAGGAAATCTCTCCCAGTTTCATAGCTTTCCTAGTCAGTCTGGAGGTAGGGGACGATACCTCTACCGTTGGATCTCGGATCCATGGTTGTCGTTCTAGCCGCATAAACAGAAAATAGGGAAAATAGGGTAATTTCCTTTAGAAATAAAGGATATCCCTTTCACTTTGGAAAAAACATAAATCTCAAACCATGGCTCTGTTTAATCCCAAATTTTGACAAAAACTTAATAATGACTTATTATACCTCTCTGCAAAATTTGGGCTCATTATCTAAGAGAAAATGTGCCTTTTCTTTAGGTGCAAGATATTACTCAATTAGGCTTATTTCTCACATCTTTTCTCTTACTTCACTTATTATCTTGTAACTTGGACTCCTTGGAACCCAAGAAATCCAAGAGGCACGAAATTCACCTTTGGATAATATTCCTAGCCTTCTAGAGGGTTCTACCTCTTTCTTTTCTTGTTAACTTACTTATTTTTTATTCTTTTTAAGAATTTCTCTTTATCTTTCATTTCCTTTTTCCTCTTTTCATATAGTTTTTATTAGAAATCATATGTAAATGAATTTTACTCAATTGTGACCATTAATTCCACTTTCTAGATATTTTGAAGTATTTCTTATAAATACTTTGCTTAATATTCATTATCTTGTATCTTTTTCTAATATTTGGACTTTTCTTCTTTTGTTCTCTTTTATATCCATTATTGGATTAATATAATAGTAGGAATCACGAAATTCCTATCCAAAGGAATGTTTGCAAAGAATCCCATCCTTTGAAGAAAAGCATACAACCTTTTCAATTAAGTCCATATTCATGAAATTATTACATTTCAATTATGAAAACATATGCAAAATTGAGGTAGCAACATAACCCATCACTAAAGAACTTTGAGGTTAAGTGTGCTCAGCCTAGAGTAGTATTAGGATGGGTGACCAACAAAGAATTTTACCTTGGCTTGCACATGAGTGACTACAAAGTGTGCAGTTGACTCTAGTGGTGGTCTGTGGGGTTCGTTGTCTTTATTGAAACTCTACTAGAGCCTTAGGCAGTGATCCTGGGTGTTACAAGTGCTCCATGCTTGTAATACACTCCTTAGATTTGGTGACTACATAAACTTCTCCTTCACTAGAGAAAGAGTCAAGCCTTAACTTGAGGAAGTCCACTAGCGTCACCTCATGGTGTCTTGGAGGATGGGGCCTTTGTCCCAAAGAGTTGGTGAGTGCTTGGACAAGATCTTCTATGGTTGCCTTTAGGTTTCTCTTACAGTCACTCCCTTAACTAAAGAAACTAGCACCATCATCCATCTTATATTTTCCTTGTCGGATGTCTTAGGGGCCATCTAGAAAAGGACATATACCTAGGGTTAGAACATATGAATCATACTTTGCCTAGTGGCCATTTACCAAAATTGCTCTGATACCATAATGTGACACCCCTCTATTCAGAACATATAAACATCACTAAGATGAAGCATTCTTATGCAAGGGGGTGTCAAAATATGCTGATCTTAGTAGTTGAAATAAATAAAACACTTTGCATTGAATGAAATCAGATTCAGACATAGTTCTTGGGTAAAAGAAAACTACAACTGGTTCATCTTATGAAATATAATATACTTGGATAACATGACTAAACATATAGAAAAGGCATCTTAAAGTCTAGATCGACTTTGTAAACATCACCCCACCAGGATAAGCTTGAAGATCTCCTAGTATTGCTTGTCCTTTTTATCCTTCAATTGCTCCAAGTCCAACAAAAATCATGTTCCCAGCCATGCAAAACAAACATCACATCAGTTTGTGGTATTTGAAACTTTATAAAACATAAAAATAAAAATAACTTGACATGAAATAAATTGATATAACTTGAACACAAATTATCTTAAGCATTCATTGAATAACTTTAAACATGATGAATTGGAAAAGTAGATACATGCCAGCTCTCTTAATGCCCCATAGGATCCCATAATTGCTAAGAAGCCCATAATTATATGAAAGCCCATAATGACATCTTGAAGTCCATGAATGAGTCACATATAAAAACTTAGCCAATTCAATGGTTTCATCATTATATTAGATCTTGACTAAATCATTTAATGTTCTTAAACTTAATATTGATCATAATGTGATTTCTCCCTCTTAATATCATGATGATATTTCTCCTTCATAAATCATAACAGGGTTTCCCCTTCTTGAGCATCATTCATTAATATTATTCATAATCATAATTAGGATTGTAACATAGACTATAATTAAACAACCAACCAAATAGTGATAGATATACATGAAGTCTTCTTGAGAAAGCATTCATAATTCATGAAATCAACTAATGTGCATAATCATAAATAAACACACATTAAACCAAAATTACTTTGCCAAATATGCATGGCATGCTTACCTAGAGTAAACCTCCTTATTTCAACTCCTCTAACTTGATTACATCCTCAAATCACCTATAATTTGATTAAAATCATAATATGTACATTAGTTCATAGTCATTATACCCTAATCTAGATATTTGATTTGTTGAATAGATTAAATGTGTAAAGCATTGTTTAAAATTAGGCTAGATTAATAGAAAATCAAATGAGCTTTCTAACGCATAATTTTCCATATTTTTGTGAGGTCGTATGAAAAACTTATTAATTTTTCATCGTGGACTGACCAAAAATTAGAAAACATAGTGTGACATCATTTAAATAGGAAAAATGAGCCGATGCAGATAAAACACAAAATGACTTTAGGAACACATGACACATTAATCACAGACATGAGAACCTAACTATAAATCACACATGAAGAAAAATCAATAGTGGAAATACATATGTTGCCCTTGCAACATTAATTGGGCGATTAAAATGGTAGGGGGTCCATGGTCATTAAATGACATGGTATGTTCCCCTTTAATCCATGGTACAAGTAGCACACATGGTAGTGGAAGCTAGGAACTCCCACGATTGCCTTGCACTAAGGTGAAGCCAGTGAACCCTCAGTCCTCATGGTAGCCCAGGGCATAGAAGCTGCTTCAAACAAGGCCAGGGACTAAAATAGGGTCAAACATGGGTGAAAAGCATGGGAGATGAAGTCATTATGGTCAGAAAACATAAGGGAAGTCGAGGCAAAGAGAACGTGGCCATTTCAACATCAAACAAGCCACTTGAGGGACATGGCAGTGAACGCTGATGAAGATCAAAAGTGTATCTATTAGACCAGACACTGTGGGGATTCTTGTGGCAACCTAGCAATGGAAAGGTGAAGGAGGGGTGGCAAGGATGCTAACTGAAGCGTGAACTACTTGGGTGGAAGCACAATAGGAGGATGCGATGTCGAGGTCGATGGAGAAGAAACCAGAGCAGGTCAGGGAGTTTGTGGGCTCTGAGAATCAATTGATAGAGGAGGAAGGGAAAGTGAGGGAAGGAGGTTACTCAGGGTCCCTTAAATAGGGAGGAGGAGTTGTGTGGGAGTGTCTATGAGAGTAAGGGGGAGAGGGGGTTCTAGACCTGATTGGGCATTTCTTAAATATATTTAAAAGGAAGGTGAGTTAACGCTCGATGGAATAAAAAAACCTCACGAATCTAGTGGAAAAGAAATCGTGCGGATTGATGGAGAAATGAGGGAGAGAGCAATGAAGGATGGCAGCGTAGATTTCGAACCATGACATAATCAGAGGTATATGACAACTTTTGAGCCCCTAGATCACAATCAGACAGCGAGGATGAAGTACGATAATATAAAAGAAGAAATTAGGCACATGACATGCAAAATAAATGAATCTTTGGTGTAATAATCATATTAATTGTATTTTGACTTTAAATATATCTCAAAACTATATGGAAATCTTTCCCAATTTGTTTAGATGATCAAAATAAGTCATAAAGACTTCAAATTTTGAGCACTCTCTAATTAAGTACTCTACATCCTTTCTATCCCTTAGATTTCCATTTTGACCATATAATGTTCATTAATTCATTACTATATATTTTCTTGAATTATGTACATGAAAGATGAAGTTATGTGTAATATCTTTCCATGATTGTTTCTTTGACTCCAAAACAAGGTGAACAATGATTATCCTCTCAAGATTTAATTTATATCCCTCTTCGTGCCTTTATTGGAATGCTATCTTATAGGAGAAAGAGAAAGATGGATTAATGATATTTTCTTCTTATTAAAAGCTATGAAAAGGAAAAAGGAAAACTTACTGACCAAGGTCTTTTTATTCCATTTATTTATTTTCGAATTCCAAGTCTTTTATCTCTCTATTTTATTTCCTGAAATAATCATAAATGGAAGGAGAGAGAAAAGCAAAAAGGGACAACATTTATTCAACATTTTAAGTTAATTCAACACATTATGGCATATGTATAAGAGAAACTATATTCTTAACTTTCTTTTCGTTTTTTCCCACTATATTTTTCCTATAAGAAGTATAATTTCATGGTCTTTTACATGTGCCCCTCAATTATTTTTATTTAACAATCAATATTTTAAGTTCAATATAATTGTGAAAATTGGAGTGTGACAGCATGGGATGGACCTTTCACATATTTCTTTAGCACATACACATTAAAACATTATGAATCTTATCATAAGAAGGTGTTAATGCTAAGAAATATGAATAATCCCCAATCTTGTATAGAACTTCAAATGTTCCCACATAATGAGGACTGAGCTTTATTTTCACCTTAGATCTTGTAATAGACCACACATGTTTTATTTTCAAGAAAACATAATCACAAATAGAAAGTTCACAATCATCCTCTTCTTATTGGCATTCATATTCTGATGATCCTCAACTACTTTCATTCATTTCTTTATGAGAACATTATTGTCCTTCATTAATTTCATGTCATCAGTATTTACCAGAGTATGATCATCCACATCATCCCAATGTAAGGGTGAACAACAAGGTCTACTATATAGAGCTTCAAAGGGTGGCATACCTATGCTCGCTTGGTAACTATTATTATAAGCATACTCAACCAAAGGGAGATATTTATCCCAAACACCTCCCCAGTCCATAACACAATCTCGCAAGAGATCTTCTAGAATTTGAACTGTCCTTTCATACTGACCATCAGTCTAGGGATGGTAAGATGCACTGAAATGTAAATCTAATTCCATGTCTTCTTGAATCTACCTCCACAGATGAGAAGTAAACTTAGGGTCCCTATCAGATACGATAGACTTTAGCACACCATGCAATTTTTCTATCCAATCCATGTATATATGTTCCATGTCTGGAACCTTATATGTAGTCTTAAAAGATAAGAAATGAGCAGATTTGGTAAGTCAATCTATCACAACCCATACAACATCATAACCACTTCTAGATTTTAGAAATCCTTTCACAAAACCCATCGTAATTTTCCCACTTCCACTCAGGTATTTCGAGAGGTTGCAAAAGTCCACTAGGTCTTTGATGTTCAATCTTTACTTGTTGATAGACCAAACTTCTTGCAACAAAATTAGCAATGTCCTTCAACATATTCTTCCACCAAAAACTTCTCTGTAGATCTTTGTACATCTTTGTGGTGCCAAGGTGAATTTTATATTTTGAACCATGAGCCCACCCGACACCTTTTGTCTTATACCATCCACATATAATATCTACAATCAATGATGAAAATGAATTACACCATCATCAACAATAGAGAAATCACATTGGGGTCTTTCCGTCATGGTCATCATATCACCAAGGTCGGGACTAGCTTCTTATGCTATAATAACCTCAAAGATCCAAGACAGAGTAACTAAGAGACTTGCTATGTGCATGCTGATCTTATCTGTTAAAACATCATCTACATCATCCTTTAACTAATGTTTCCATATAGAAACATGCTCCATGCTTTCCACACGAAACTACAAAGAGATGAACAAACGACATCTTTCTTACGACTAAGAGCATTGACAACTACGTTGTCTTTTCTAGGATGATATTTGATCATGAAATCATTATCCTTTGAAGTCCCATCCAATGCCTTTGCCTCAAATACAAGTCCTTTTGTGTAATAAGATACAGGGGAGTCTTATGGTCTGAGAAAACTTCAAATTACACACCATACATATAATACCTCCAAATTTTGGGAGTGTGAACATTGACTATGAGCTCAAGATAATGAGTCGTCTAATTTTATTCATTCATCTTCAACTAAAGGAAGTCATAGGCTATAACCTGTCCTTCTTGCATAAAAATGCAACCTAAGCCTTATCTAGATGGATAAGTGAAGATAACATAAGGCTTTTTGCCTACAGGTAAGGAAAAAATAGAGGTAGATGTCAACCATCACTTCAACTCTAGAAAACTCTTTTCACATTCTGGGGACCAGATAAACTTGGTATCCTTGTGAGTCAATTGGGTTAGAGGATGGGCCAACTCAGAAAATTTCTTAATAAACTTTCTATAATAATCCAAAAGATTCAAGAAACTTCATATCTCAAAAGGAGTATTTGAAGGTTGCCACTTAGTCACAACTTCAACTTTGGCTGGATCTATAACTATATGACCAACACATATCACATGACCTAGAAACATCACTCCCTTTATCCAAAATTCACACTTAGAAAAATTAGCATAAAGTTGGTTTTCATGAAGTGTCGGCAAGACAGTCCGTTGATGTTCCCAATGTTCATATATCATCCTAGAGTAGATGAGAACATTGTCAATGAACACTACCACAAAGTAATCCAGATACAAGAAGAAAACTAGATTCATCAAGTACATTAAAGGGGAAGGGGCATTAGTCAACCCAAAAGGCATCACTAGAAATTTATAATGTCCATAGCGAGTGAAAAAGGCTATTTTCAGTATATCTTCATATTTTACCCACATTTGATAGTAACCGTTTCACAAATCCATCTTAGAGAAAACCATATCAGACTTCAAAAGATCGAATAAATCATAAATGCATGGCAGAGGATATTAGTTCTTCACCATCACTTGATTCAACATTCTATAGTCCATATACATCTTTAAAGAACCATCCTTCTTTACAAATAGAATAAGAGTTCCCCATGGAGAGACGCTGGGGTGAACATACCCCATGTCGAGAAGTTATTGCAGTTGCTTCTTAAGTTCTACAAGCTCTATGGGTGCGATACCATAATGAGATTTTGATATAAGGGTGGTACCCTATATGAGATCGATGGTGAACTCAACTTCTCGAGAAGGTGGAATACTAGGTAGCTCTTCAGGAAAAACATCAAGGAAATATTGAACCACTTCAATATTTCTAACTGAGGTGGTGAAGGGTCCAAGACAATGGAGGCCAAATAAGCTTGACATCCATAAGAGATAAGCTTTTCATATTTTGTGGCTGAGATGATGAATTGCCTATCCTCACATATTTTTGACCTTTACACAAAGCCGTTCACCATTCGAGTTAAGTAAACTATCTTTTTCTCATCACAAACAAGGCTGCCTTAAACTTTTTCAACCAATCCATACCCAAGATGACGTCAAAAGCCGTCATTTTCAAGAAGATGAACTCGGTTGTAAACATCTTGCCAGATATACATAAATCCAGGGGTGGGGTATTTAGATAAGAAGAGCATATCCTACCACTTGGGGTCTGAACATCAAGAATATAGTCCATATATGTAGGTTATATGTCTAACATCTTAGTAAGCTTAAAAGATATAAATGTATTTGAAGAACCAAAATCAAACATAGATTTTATAGGATGTAGATGAAGATGTACATTACCTTATATTACTTCATTGTAATTGCCAGCATCAACAACATCCATAGAGAAAACACATCCATCATGAAACTCTACCAGAGGATGTCGACCTTGAAGATTGTTGTTGTTATTGTTGTTTCCTGGAGGCATATTTTGTCGGGGTTGATTTGTAGGTTGCTGAGCAGGCTGTTGAGCAGGGGCATGATGCTGCTGCAGCTGAGGGCAATGTGTCCAGAAGTGTCCATCTTAACCACAATCATGGTAGATTATCGACCTATCATTCCTAGTTGTAGAAACCTTTCGTTGTGGGAACTTTCCAGGAGGATGATGGTGGTAACAACGATTGCAATTATCTCGACATTGTTCATAGTCAGAGTTCTTTCTCTTGTTGTTTTGTGAGAGGGCTTGAAAACTAGGATACAATTTAACAACTAAGGACTTGTCAACCATTTGCTAAAACATGAGAGGAACACGAGAGACTAGAGCATGACCCACATGGTAATTGAGTCCTTGCAAGAATAGATCGGCCCTGCGGTCCACACTTAATCCCAAAGCATAACACTCGAGCAACATAAATGTTTTCATATAGGCAAGAACCAACAACGATCCATGCTTCAGATTGTAGAATTGGCTTCCTTCTTCTTAAGAGCAGTAGTGCAAATGTATTTCCCACATAATAACACCAACAATTGTTTCCAGGTCAAAGTCGAGATTTCACAAGTCTGCACTATCCTGTTCCACCAGACACATGCTGGTCCATCCAACACATAATAAGCAAACATGACCTTCTGGTGTGGAGGACATGCCATCCCATTGAAAGTCTGCTCTATGGATAAGACCCAATCATCAACCTTATCGACCATATCCAGTTCCCCTTCACCCTTGAAATAGGGTGGTTGCATTTTCATGAAATCGGTCAGTGTGTACTCCTTCGGCTTATCAGGCAAAAGAGGAGTGTTCAACTTTCCCACTGTGGTAGTGGTGAGAAACTATTTAAGAAAGGAAAACTCCTGCTCATGTGTGAAACTAGTTGAAGTACATACAGGGGTGTCGCCAAACCCATGCTCAGAGTTAGGGTTGCTCCTAGGAGGGGGATCCATGCCAAAATAAGGGTTGTCAATTGTGGAGAATCAACCTAAAACACCAAATTGAGGGGTAGCACCAGTGTCACCAAACATGATGGATCTCCCAAAAAATAGGTCTAATGAATAAGGTATACATATTAAGTAAGGACTTCTGAAATAGTCAGATTATCGAGCACAAACCCGGATGCGATACCATTATTGTAAGGAGTGGGGCCTTGGAGAGACCACTTCTTACTTAAATTTAAGGAAATAATTGCAAAATACCCCGATAGATCATATCCAACAAACTAAAACATTCAAATAATTAGGGTTCACAATATTTCTGTTAATAGAATGATAACAAGAACATAGCTTTTGTTATAGCAGAAGTTAAATCTAACTATTATAAGATTTTCTCATCAAGGTTCAATTATTGAGCCATATATGGATTCTAATAGAAATCAAAGCCTATACTATTTGGATTAGGTTGTGGAGAGTAACCTTTCCATATCAGAAGTCCTCAGTAGCTAGATCTGGATCTCATCACCTCTCTCCTGGTCCTCAGGTTGTGAAATATCTAAGTGGGATGAAGACAACACCCAAGAGGGAGAAACAAAAAGCAAGGATGTCAGCAAACATTGAGTATGTGCAATAATTAACAACTAGGCAATACTTAGGGCAATAAGGAGAGAAATAGTAAACACTTCAAAATAAGGGATGTTCAAGAGGATAAATTCAATGTCTTAACATATGAATTTTAATTTGGAGGAGGTGTTGTTTCCTGAAGGTCTAAGAACTGATCATATTATCTTGGTCCACTTTTGAGGCTAAGTTGGGAGCCTTAAATGAAAATGGATTGGAAGTTGAATGGCTACATGGACTTATGTTTAATTTACTTGTGGTAAAGAATTCACTTCCTACAATTCTAGTTGACTGTGATAGCACAATAACTATTTCCAAGATAAGGAGTTCCAAGTACAATAAAAAGAGCGTAGACACATCTAAGTGAGACTCAAGTATGTGAGGGAGTTAGTGTCTAATGAGGTTGTGGCTATAGACTACATTGGTAGCAATGATAATATAGTCGATCCTTTGACTAAAAGTCTAATCTTGGCCTTAGTTGAGAAATCCAGGTTAGGGATGTGATTGAAACCCCTTGTATTCACAGGCAGTAGCCACCCAACCCAAAAGAGTGGAGATTCCACAAATTGGGTTCAATGTGGTAATAACAAGATGTCAGGTGCATTGGTTGAGACTATGTAATTTAGTTTATGATTTTAGCATCTATGTTGTTTGTCCCCTAAAAACCTATTAGTGTTCTGACTGTAAATTAGTAAGAGATTAGTCTCTAAATGGTGTTGAGTCATAGGACATGATGCTAAAAGTGTTGGTATGTATTTCCAGAGAGACAATCGTATGATGATTGTAATGGCATAATTTGTAAGTGATTTGATTAATAAATAAAGGCAACCTTTCAATTTTTTCTGTTCAATCCAGTTATGAGATGATGATGTAACACTTTAAATGTCTAGAGAATAATATTACTCAATGACGTATGTCTTCAAGTATGTGACTTGGACAAATGAGATCATACAGATGTTAAGAGTACATATATATTCTCATTATGTACCTGATTGGTTGTTATTGTGGAAGGTTGATAGATAACAATGACAGACAAGATCATAGTGTGAGTTGGTGGATGACATAGTCTCATTAGTCATGATACAACTATATCAAACCAAGCACACACATACATGTTGGAGAATAGTGAATCAGACAGACCCACCATGATACTGACACATGGAAACCATTACCATGGTAGTCATAGTCAACTCTCATAGTGATGGTGGTGTTTGTGGTTCTTAGAACTAAAATAACTACACTCATCACATATCATTTAGTATGCTTTGACATCATTAAATGTAGTCTTGAAACATGGGTTGTTATAAAGGTGATGATTGGGGGACTGTGACACATGGGTACTGACTATGAGTGATAGAGATGGTATTTGTCCCTCCTAAGGGAGTATGATATCCAAGGCCTCTTGATTAGCGAGACTAAGAAATACATGACCTAGTACTTCTGAGTCAATATATGATATTGATATCATATATATCTCACACAGTCTACTATAGTTCAAGAAATAAGATTGGATGTTGAAGAGGGTGACTACTCCATACCTTGAGTTAAATCTGGATATCATAGACAAAGGAATTATACAAACATTGTAACACCAAGCAAAAATTATAGGTTGAAGTTGTCATCCAACTTTTCATTTACTTGGGTAGAAATGATGTATGTCTAGGCACTACTCATTGCTTGTGATGTTATAAGTTATTATGAACATTCACTGCAAACATAATATGGGACCTATAGGGCCACAAACATAGGTCTCAACCTAGAAGAGGAGTTTAATTTTGAATGATGATTGAATTGATTACAAAAGTGTTTAGGTATTCAATTCACGCAACAAATCAGTTGGCTACACTACCATACAATCGGCTCACTGAGTGAAATGACAATCTGGAGTGGCAGACGATCGACTCAAGTGTTGAGACGACTGTTTGGTGTATCAGATTGATTGGAACTCAAATTATCTAAGTTCTGCTCAAACTAAGATGTGAACTGACTAGTTCATTCTGATGAACTGACCGGCTCAGATTGGGTCACCAGACGACCATCTAGGTGAGCAAGATGACCATCTCACATGTGCAAGATAGCTCAGTTTGTGGGAAATTCCATTGCAACAAGGAATTAATGCTGTCATCATGTTGTGCAATAATTGGATTTGAAATTGCCAAATTTGTATGCAATTGGGAAATTGTGAAATGATCATCTCGCCGTGTGAGATGATCATTTCACATGCCAAACGATCATTTCGGTGGTCACATATTTTGAAAATTCAAGATCTTTTACCCCCTTCCACTCCCGCATAGATTGGGAACCTTGACCCAAACCCTGCCTATAAAGAGAAGGATACTGGGGGCTTCTCAAAACACAACACAGACAATTGAGAATGGATTTCTCTGACAATTATTGTCCTATATGGTTGTAGTAACTAATAGAGATACCAATCAAGTCCTACTCATCAAAGGGAGGTATAGTGAGGGAGAGAACAACTGAAGATCATTGTTGTGGGATAGCAAGCTAGTGACTAGTATGACAACAGGAGGGAAAACTCCTTCCTATCAGTTCTAGCAGGATGAGATGAGTTCTAGGTGGTCCATGTGGACTTCTCTAGAGGTAGGAGTCATTTGGCTACTGCTAGGAGGGCAACGTCAACTTGCAGTCTGTGGTGAGACCACAAGAGTCACTACAGAAGATGGCCAATCTACTGTCTGTGGTGAAGACCATGAGCTACAAAGACACCATCTAAGAGCAACTAGTCAATAGTTGCTCATATACAATGACAAGGAGATGTCACCGAACTTGCTCCAGGACCAGGTATATCCTTGAAACCATCCTTCCCATATTATAGTTATTGACGCGATCTGCTGGTTTATGGGAATATGGTAGGTAAAATATTGTTTCCGTTGCCTACTCTGTAGCCATATTTTCCAACCGTGGTATCAGACTCGACGTCACTTTACTGTATTATGGGATAATTGATATAATTGGATTTTGGTTTTATTATTCTATTATTGCATGCGATGCGAATCCTATCCAATCAAATACCACAATAATACCAAACTAATATATATGATATATATTCAATTTACACGCATCGCCCTAAAAGCACTTTTGATGGTGGATGTGTAGTATGGTTATGGCCAATAACCTCTATTATCTATGCATGGTTGTGTGGTTGGTTTATCCTTTTATCCCAGTTTGTGTACTGAGCCTCTATCTTATCTTCCCAATATAAGTTAATTCCTTCCTACCATTTCTTCCCTCGAATGTAACTCGAGGTTTCTCAATAATTATGTAAAAGTAGGATAGTTTACTTTCCTATTATGACAAAGAAGAAGGATGCTAACGATGCCAAATGACCGTCTTGAGATGAAACTACTTCTTGGAGGACCGAGGAGAACCAGAAGGACAAGACGAATTGACTGTGAGGTGGACCTGACCGATTGGTTGGAGGAGCCAACAGATGGTGGACAGAAGAACCATATGACTAGTAAACCAAACGACCGGCCAGGAGGTGAACCGATCAGTTCAAGGGTAGAACCGATCAACCCAGATTGGAAAGCACAAATATTAATCAACAATAGGTTTCTACATGTGATGTCGATTTCAGACGTGGTAATTCCTTGTGGCTCTAAGGAATTATATTAACCTAGCAATAACTTCGCTTTTGTTTATTGCATGTTTTCATTGTCGGATATAGGATGTATATGATACATACTATATATGTGGTGATTAGATAAAGTATATGTATTTATAAATACAAAATCCCTCAAATAATTTTTTTTATTATGTCTTATATGCTTTCCAACAATAACCCACATGAAAAGATTGATTAACCAAGCATAGGTTACTCCTTCTCGTGGTGCACTGTCTATCTCATGGAAGTGTATTGGTAGACATGTAGGTTCTGCCTTCGTAGGGTGCATATCTATTGTGCTGGCTGTTGGGTTAGGCTTAAGCTGGTGATTCTTAGAGCATTTAAGACCAAAAGCATGCAGATGAGTATGGCAAGGAGTTGCACATAACATCTATCTAGAATTACATATGATGCAATTGGAAAAAGTTGCCTACCTTGGTAATTGACTATGTTTTGCGGTGTTAACATGCCACAATTGAATAATCTTAGATTTGTCCCACTAGAATATTGTACGTTCTAATATTCCAAATTGATATGTGAGGGTTATCAATTTGAAATAAAATAGTGGGAGTGATAATAATTAAATACCTAATTAATATCGTCAAAATTTTTAAATCAAATCAAAAGGTTTTTGACAAATGCAAATTTTCTCTTATAGAATCAAATGATGAACAAATCCATATTGCGATCGGTCCTTAAGAAGGACAAACTTGACGGGACAAACTACCACGATTAGTTTTGGACTTTGAGAAGGGTTCTCAATGAAGAGTGCACGTTGTGCATCCTTGATCAATCAGTGCCAGATATACCTGCTCCTGATGCACCTAGGGAACAAGTGGATGCTTATTAGTAGCATGCCAATGATCCCTTAGAGATAAAGTACCTTATGCTTAGCTGCATGAACCATGAGTTGCATGAGAAGTGCTAGGACTTGAGTGGTCTTGAGATGGTAACACATCTTAAGAAAGTGACACTTGGTGTTACAAAGAAAGAAAGGGTCAATATCATGAAGGTGCTACTTGAGTCTAAGTTGACAGAGGGAACCTCAGTAGAAGAACATGTGCTCAATATGATTGAACATTTGTATCATCTTGAAGAATTGGGACACCTTGAGCCAAGAGTTGGCAACAAATATGATTATAAAGTCAATGCCAGAATCATATAGACACTTTATTTCATGTCATCATGTGAATAATGTGGATGACCACATGTCAAACTTGCTTGCCATGTTGATTCATGCTGAAGCAAAATTGAACAAGGACAAGCATGTGATGATGATCAGTGGAGCTTTCCAAGAATCAAAGCATGGACAAGAAGAGTTCTGAGGTCTAGCCCAAATTCAAATCTTCAACACTCAAGATAAGAAGAAAGAAAGGTACAAGAGGAACTCATCATTTATACTTGAATGCATTGCATTCATGAAGAAGAAGGTGGGGATGTTGATCTCAACATCAGGTATATATGTTATTTAGATAAACCTATATACTTCTTCATCATGAGTACTAGAAACCAGACGTGGATCTCACATATGTTCTCATATGTAGGATCTGAAAGGAAGTAAGCTTTTGGGAAAAGGTGAGGTGGAATTGCGAGTTGCTAATGGAACAACAGTTGTGGCCAGCGCAGTTGGAGCCTATAGTATATCTCTGCCCATAGGGTTTGTAATAGAGTTAAAGAACTATTATTCTGTACCTGCTATAAATAGAAACATAATTTCTGTATCTTGTATGGACAAGGATGCATTTGAATTCCATATTAAAAATGGTTGATGTTTTAGTACAAAAGATGGGATCTTTTATGAAAGTGCCCCAATGTCTTATGGTCTTTACTTGTTATATATAAAGACATATGTTTATAATGTTAATACCAAAAACTAAAACTCAATAACTCAAACAAAACATACCTTTGGCATTGTTTTCTAGGGAACATAAATGAGAACCACATATCTAGACTCCATAAAGATGGTTATCTAGACTCTTTTGTTCTAAAAATAAATAGAGACATGTGAATCTTGTTTGGCAAGATGGCTAAAACCCATTTCACTGGTAACAATGAGAGGGCTAGTGATCTATTAGGACTCATACATACTGATGTATGTGGCCCTTTTAGAACAACCACTAGAGGTGGGTATCAGTACTTTGTTACCTTTACTGATGATTTCAATAGGTATGTCTATGTTTATTTAATGAAACATAAGTCATAAACTCTTGAGAAATTCAAGGAGTTTATGAATGAAGTACAGAACCAACTTTGTAAAAGTATTAAGGCACTTCGTTTGGATTGAGGTGGAGAATACTTAGACCAAGAATTCGAGAACCTTATTAAATCCCATGGGATTGTATCCCAGTGGACTCCACCTGGAACACCACAACATGGTGGTGTGTCAGAAAGAAGGAATCACACATTGTTAGATATGGTGCAATCAATGATGAATTTGGCCAAGCTTCTTAGTACCTTCTAGGGATATTCTCTAGAAACCTCCACGTATACACTAAACTGGGTTCCATCTAAATCAGTTCAAAAGACACCATATGTGATATGGCATGGTAAACATCCCAAAATGTCTTGTATGAGGATTTGGGGATGTGAAGCTTATGTTAAAATAATGTTTTTTGATAAGCTTGGTCCTAAATCTAATAAATATGATTTTGTTGGATATTAATTTTATTCCCAATCTGACAACAAAGTGTTTTCTACTAGGGATGCTACATTCCTTGAGATGGATTTCATTTCCAAAGGAATCAGTGGGAGGAAAGTGGAACTCAAAGAAGTTTGAGATCAACACGAGAACATAGAACTAATAGATGAACAAGAGGAACAAAGAGAATCACAAGGTGTTGTGGAGTATCAAATTCCTCAAATAACATAGGAACCTCATAGATCTAATAGGACACACCTTGAGCTTGAAAGATTTGGATATCTTGTAACTCAAGAAGGAAGTGAAATGGTCATGTTTGATGAGCCAATAACCTATCAAGATGCTATTAAGGGACCAAAGTCTGAGAAATGGCTTGAAGCCATGAGATATGAGATGGAATCCATGTATACCAACAAAGTATGCACTTTTTTAGATCCACCTGATGGGATAAAACCCATAGGGTGCAATTGGGTCTTCAAGAAGAATCGACATGGATGGTAAAGTACAAACTTATAAGGGAAGATTGGTTGTAAAGGGTTTTAAACAAGTTCAAGGTGTTGACTGTGATGAAACTTTCTCTCCAGTGGCCATGGTTTAGTCCAATAGGATCATGCTTGCCATGGCAGATTATCATGACTATGAGATTAGACAAATGGATATTAAAATTGTATTCCTTAATGAGAATCTTCTTGAGGATGTGTACATGAGACAACTTGAAGGTTTTATAAATCCAAAGTTTGCAAATAAACTCTATAAGATACAATGGTCAATTAATGGATTGAAGCAAGCATCTCAGAGCTGCAATCTTCATTTTGATGTTTCAGTCAAAGAGTTTGGATTTAGGGATGGTTGGGCACGGGAGAGGATGAGACGCGAGGAGTGACTAGAGAGGCAATCGTTGTGAATAGAACCCTAATCATGGTGGCATCAACGATCTAGGGGAGGATGAGGCTGAGGAATCTAGGTTTGATAATGGTAGAAGAGGCAGATCAAGATCTCCTAGGTGTGAATTGAATACCATCACATGATTTAACATCCCAGGTGCAAGATTGGAGTTCAACTACGCTGGGTTGTGGGGGTCCAACGTGCCTCCCGATAACGAGGAGTATCTGTCATGCTCGGCTGAAGAAGAGGCAGAGTTCAACCTGTTCATGGGGGACTTCCCTACGGTGGGTGCGGCTCTGGACGCTAATGCCACTAATGGTATGTGTCCAACAGTTATAAAAGGCATGGTAGAAATCCAGAATGTGATTGGAACAGAAGGCATCAAAAACACCATCACGAATGATTAAGATCACAGTTCTGAATTCTTCATGGATTTTTTTTTTGAGAATGACCTTGTTGTGGATAATATTTCCTTGGGTGCGCAGGATGGTAAACTGATGTGGCTTTTTGAATGCACTAACAAATTCACCCGGGGCTGAAATCCCCGAGCTTTTACCAAAACCTAGTGCAACAATACCACCCGCAAGCGGACGGGTCTTATCGCAGTATAGTTGAGGATCGAACCCAAAGGACAACGTTTTTAAGAATCTTTGTCAGTTAGATCTAGCTCAAGTAAAACTAATATTTAGAACAAAAGTTTGATTTGGGTTGTTTAAACTAATTGCAGGGAAGTAAATGCGGAATTAAAAGATGGGTTTGGATCAATAATATGGAATCGCTGGGATGGTACCGGGTTTGACCACCGCTACACACACAAACATACTCCTCTGCAAACATTCCAGGCAAGATACAACACTTCAAGTAGAGCTGATGCAGAACCCCCCATATGGGCGTCAGGTCCGCGTAAGCATCACCATAGGCAGCCGATTTCTCATCGCCATCCGGATCACATGTCCTACGGCTCTGAAGATACAACATCCAACTAAGGCTGTGAACCCCCCATACGGGCGTCAGGCACACAGAAGTGTCACCGAAGGCTAGATGGCTCGTCCCCTCGCGGATCATACACTTACGACCTCAAGGAATCCCATCGGAAGTTCTCGTCAAGGAGTCAACTGCGTCAACCGTTAAGCAAATAAGCGATTATAGTACGTGTAAACATCGACGAAAAGCACGAGGATACAAAATCCAACTAAGGCTGTAAACCCCCCATACGGGCGTTAGGCGCACAGAAGCATCACCGAAGGCTAGATGGCTCATCCCCTCGCGGATCACACACTTACGACCTCAAGGAATCCCATCGGAAGTTCTCGTCAAGGAGTCTAACATGCTAAACGGCATTCATACCCATGCATTGATGTTCTCGCAACATAGAGAGCACAAAGATGGAAACACGCACATAACCAACCTACAAGCTTAACGATAAATGACGAAATGAAGAGTTATATACATTGCCATGGAAAGTTTAACAAAAGAACATGGTTTGCATGGGCAGTGGGGCTAGTCCCCGCACCCCAGCGAAAGAGGACTACTCGCTCATGATGCGAGATACAAGAAGGATAGGAGAGAAAGATAGATCCGCCATGAGCTCGATGCAGAGGGTGGACGCAACCCGGTGGAGAAGATGCGCTCCTTGCTCCGTCTTCCTTCTCTTCTTGGCCTCCTTTGACGCAACACCAGCGGTAGGTGTTGTGGAACTTGTTTGGGGTGGTGCTCTGGCAGCCTATCGGTGTCCGGATCCGATACCTTCAAATGGGGACCCTGGGGGTCTATTTATAGTTTCAGATCTGACCCCAAACGGTCTGGAGACCGTATGGGCGCCAAACGGTGTGGAGACCGTTTGGGCGCCAAACGGTCTTGAGACCGTTTGGGCACCAAACGGTTTGGAGACCGTTTGGGCACCAAACGGTCTTGCTTCGATCGGTCCTGGCCTTGGCGTGGTCGTGCGGCTTTAGTTCTTCAATCGATCCTTGCGCTCGCGTCGAACGGTCTTGGGACCGCGCGGGACCAAACGGTCTTGAGACCGCATGGGACCAAACGGTCTTGGGACCGTATGGGACCAAACGGTCTTGGGACCGCATGGGACCAAACGATCTTGAGACCGAATGGGACCAAACGGTCTTGAGACCGAATGGGACCAAACGGTCTTGAGACCGAATGGGACCAAACGGTCTTGAGACCGAATGGGACCAAACAGTATTGAGACCGAATGGGACCAAACAGTCTTGAGACCGCATGGGACCAAACGGTCTTGGGACCGCATCGGACCAAACGGTCTTGGGACCGTATGGGACCAAACGGTCTTGGGACCGTATGGGACCAAATGGTCTTGGGACCGCATGGGACCAAACGGTCTTGAGACCGCATGGATTTCTTTGGCAACCTGTTTCGTCATTCGTTCTTCGTGTATTCCGCCAAACGGTCTTGGGACTGCGTGGACCCAAACGGTCTTGAGACCGTATGCATGTAGTTGCTTGATTTTCCTGCATTAAATGAAAGATATTTAGTTAAAATCTTGATTATTGAATCAACCAAGAAGTATTGTGCATTATGATTCATATTAGGGTGAAAAGATGTGGAATAAAGATGAAATTGTTCCAAAAAGGTAATTGAATTTCATGATGAGTATGCACTCATCAGAACACCCCAAACTTAAATCGTTGCTCGTCCTCGAGTAACATAAAGTTTGAAACTGTTGTCCAATGAAATACTTTCGATCCGTGTGATTTCTTCATCTTCACATCACAAATGTTTTCTTTCTGTTCAGTATGAATGAGTACCTTAACTTCCTGGGACCACAAAACACATCTTTCCATAGCTTCGTTCCTGAGTTCGTTTCCCAACAACGCTTCCACCCCACTTTTTCCAACACCAAGCATGTCGAAGAGTTTTGTAGGAGTTCTGAGATACCCGTAGAGTCAACAAGTATGCATCCGATCTGACACTGGTGTAGTTCAGGATGGTGGGGCATGTATTGTGCCCTTAGGTAGAAAAAGGAGTGAAAGGTGGTATGGAAAGAAGAAGTAAATCTCTCCTCTATTCGTCTCGAGATTTTTATTTGTTTTGCAATTTCATTTATTGCATATTTTTTTTTGTGCGCTATGGCATCTTTTATTGCAGATCTCTCCTCTATTCGACTCGAGATTGCATTTCTTTTTGTGTGCACTTTGGCATCTTTTATTTGCAAATCTCTCCTCTATTCGACTCGAGATTGCATTTTTGGTGGTACGCCCCTATTGATTGCGAGGGGTATGGAAGAAGAGGATCAGGGGAAGTGGCGTGCCACCCCGAACTTAGGGTTTGGCACAAGTTTGGCTATTTTGGTGGTATTGATGTATGGAGGGATATGAAGATGATAGAAGAAGTGTAGAAGAGAGTTCAGATCAAAATGCAACTTGATTTACAACTCAAAACCGGGTTATTCTCTTTGTCATACTCTGCTCAAATAATGACTTGATGCGGATCCGGTGGGGATTCTGAGCCATTGTTCCACTAGTCAGTTAGGAAGCACGACGTGTTTGATCCCTATCACTTTGACAGGTACTTATCATTTTGTAAAAATTATTATGATGTTAGGAATCATAAGCTTCACAGGATGGTTTCAGGCAAAAGGCAAGTTTCCAAAGACAGTCCTCTTGAGGATTCGCTTCGAATAAGGGGGATGTTATGATTGAAGATGCATAGCAAGATAGTTAGTTACATTTTTATCGACAAGAGTCAAAATTTTATCAGGTATCTGTTCAAAAATTTGAAAAATTTTATGATAAAGACAACTTATATGAAAGAGGGTTTTTATGGAAGTGAAGTACGTACCACTCACCCTCCACCCCGAACTTAGAGATTTGCTCGTCCTCGAGCAAACCCTAAATTCAAGATGGAGGGGAAAGGAAACACCAGGTATGACTACCGAGAATGATTTCATTATGATCAGCGCCACTCCGATCTCGTGTCCTGAAAGAAAACTATCTCATAAGGCAAATTTTATTTAAGGAAAATTTAACTATACGGTAAGAAACAAAATTTGAAAAGGAGAAATAAAACAGATTTATTGGTCGGGTTGCCTCCCGACAAGCGCCTTTGTTTTATGTCGTTGGCTCGACAGAGTCCTTCAGCCTCAAGTTGGGTCCTTTGGATCGGTGAGTTGAAGCACTGATTTCATTCCCATGTCTATTGTGGTGAAGTATCTCTTCAGGC
Source organism: Alisma plantago-aquatica (assembly GCA_963693085.1). Classification (NCBI taxonomy): domain Eukaryota; kingdom Viridiplantae; phylum Streptophyta; class Magnoliopsida; order Alismatales; family Alismataceae; genus Alisma; species Alisma plantago-aquatica. The sequence goes on along the minus strand of OY856410.1, from coordinate 1,431,626,190 downwards.
GGTGCCCATTGGTTATGAATTCTCCTAACTCTTCACTCCATAAAGAGAAGGTACCATGAGGAGATATGCTTTTGACGATGTATGGTCCAGACCAGCGTGAGCGGAGTTTCCCTGGGAATATCCTTAATCTTGAGTTGAAAACCAGAACTTGATCTCCTACTTGTATGTCTTTTCTTTTCAGATGTCCATCGTGCCAGAGTTTCGTACGTTCTTTGTAGATTCGTGCATTCTCATAAGCTGTCATTCTAAGTTCATCCAACTCGTTGAGTTGCAGAATCCTGGCTTGTCCTGCTTCTTTCATATCAAAATTCAATTGTTTAATTGCCCACCATGCCTTATGTTCTAATTCGACTGGCAGGTGACAAGCTTTTCCATATATCAATCGAAAAGGAGTAGTCCCGAGGGGAGTTTTATAAGCAGTCCGATAGGCCCATAAGGCGTCGTTGATTTTTGTTGACCAGTCTTTTCGATTACGTCCAACAGTTTTCTCAAGGATAGCTTTTAGTTGTCGGTTAGATACCTCTACCTATCCACTAGTTTGTGGATGGTAAGGTGAAGCTACCTTGTGTGAGACACCATATTTTCTCAGTAAAGCTTCAAAGCTTCTTTCAATGAAGTGGGGGCCGCCGTCAGATATCACGGTTCGCGGTACTCCGAACCGTGGGAAGATGACATCTTTGAATAGTTTGATGACAGGTTTTGAATCACTAGTGACGGTTGGTATAGCTTCAACCCACTTAGAGACGTAGTCTACCGCCACTAGGATGTAAGAGAATCCATTAGAAGATGGGAATGGCCCCATATAGTCCACTCCCCAGACGTCAAATATCTCGACTTCTTGCCATATATTCAGTGGCATTTCGTCTCTCTTGGTTATATTGCCAGCTCTTTGACATTTATCACATGATAGGACAAAATCGTAAGAGTCCTTGGATAAAGTTGGCCAGAAAAATCCACATTGCAAAACCTTTAAGGCAGTCGTTTTGGAGCTCATATGTCCACCGACAGGTCCCGAGTGGCATTGTTCCAGAATAGATTGAGCTTCTTCTTTGGCGATACAACGTCTATACAGACCATCAGTGCAAAGTTTAAAAAGATATGGTTCATCCCAATGGTAATGCTTCACATCGTGCATAAACTTCTTCAGAGTGTTCCCGGTGTACTGGGGATGGATGACTCCCACAGCAAGGTAGTTTACGAAGTCAGAATACCATGGCACAGCTTCCGAGACGCTCATGAGCTGATCATCTGGTAGGGAGTCATTTATCGGGATCCCTTCAGCATCTAGAGTGTGGATGCGACTGAGGTGATCTGCAACAACATTTTCTGTCCCCTTTTTATCTCTTATTTCCAGGTCAAATTCTTATAGAAGGAGTATCCATCTGATCAGCCTTGGCTTAGCATCCTTCTTTGCCATAAGGTAACGGATAGCAGCATGGTCTGTGTAAATGATTACCTTCGAACTAGTAAGGTAGGATCTGAATTTATCGAAGGCATAGATGACTGCCAAAAGTTCCTTTTCAGTAGTAGCATAATTCCTTTGAGCTTCGTCGAGGGTTTTCGACACATAATAGATCACATAATGTTTCTTCTCTATGCATTGTCCTAAGACCGCACCCACCGCGTAATCACTGGCATCACACATAATTTCAAAGGGGTGGTCCCAATCGGGAGCTCTAATGATGGGGGTAGTTGTAAGGGCTTTCTTCAGCGTATCAAAACTTCTGACACATTCTTCATTGAAATTAAAATCAACATCTTTTAAAAGTAGATTGGTCATCGGCTTTGTTATCTTGGAAAAATCTCGTATAAACCTTCTATAGAATCCAGCGTGACCAAGGAAAGCGCGAACTTCCTTCACATTTGTGGGAATAGCCAATTTAGATATGACTTCTATCTTGGCTTTATCGACTTCAATTCCTCTGTTGCTAACCCTGTGGCCCAAGACAATGCCTTCCTTTACCATAAAGTGGCATTTCTCCCAGTTTAGCACCAGATGTTCTTCTTCACAACGTTTGAGGACCATGGAGAGATGCTTAATACAGGAATCAAAGGAGTCCCCATATACAGAAAAAATCATCCATGAAGACCTCCATAACAGTTTCAGTAAGACCCACGAAAATGGCAGTCATGCAACGTTGAAAAGTTGCGGGGGCATTACACAGACCAAACGACATCCTTTTAAAAGCATATGTCCCGAAGGGACAGGTGAAGGTCATTTTTTCTTGATCATCTGGATGAATGGGAATCTGATAGAATCCAGAGTAACCATCCATGTAACAGAAATATTCTTGATGGGCCAATCTTTCTAAGACTTGATCGAGGAAGGGCATAGGAAAATGATCCTTTCGAGTGGCCTTGTTTAATTTTCTATAATCAATACACATCCGCCACCCAGTGACTGTTTGAGTGGGGATGAGCTCATTGTTTTCATTTCTTATAACGGTAGTCCCTCCCTTCTTGGGTACCACATGAACTGGGCTCACCCATGGTGAGTCCGATATCAGGTATATTATTCCAGCTGTAAGAAGTTTGATGATCTCACGACGGACCACTTCCTTCATATTCGGGTTCAACTTTCGTTGATGCTCGATGGTTGGCTTATGGTTTTCCATCATAGGGATCTTGTGCATGCAAAAATTTTGACTGACCCCTGTGAGGTCGCTCATCTTATAGCCTATGGCTTTCTTCCTCTCCCTTAATACCTCCATAGGTTTCTCTTCTTGCTTGGTTGTTAGATCAGAGTTTATGATCACTGGACAAGCTTTGAGATCGTCTAAAAATGTATACTTCAGTCCTTCAGGTAGGGGCTTCATTTCAGGAGGTTCTGGTTTTTCACTAATTTCTTGTGTAGTTCCAGTAGTCTTTAGTTCTTCGTAAGTAGCTTCAACATTCTCTTTAGTAGAGTTGGGGAATTCATTGCAATCCTTTGCTTGTTGGTCTATAGGTTCGTCATTAAATAAGTCAGATAGAGCCAATTCCAAGGGGTCGTATGATTCATCACACTCTTTAGTCAGTTGTGACAATTGCTCAACGTAATCAATCAGATACACTTCTTCCTGTATACTTGGTCTTCTCATGCTTTCAAAAACTTTGAACTCCAAAGTTTCTTTACCTAACCTGAGCAGTAAGGTTCCTGCTTCAACATCAATAAGGGCTCTAGCAGTGGCAAGGAACGGACGACCGAAGATAAGAGGGTATTTGGTGTCTTCTTTTATGTCCATGATGACAAAATCACATGGAACATATGCGTCCTTGCCTACCTTGACCGGGATGTCTTCGAGAATTCCTAACGGTCTTTTTATCGAATTGTCTGCAAGTTGAATGGTCATAGCCGTTGGAAGCAGTTCTGCGAACCCTAATCTCTTGCATAGACTGAATGGCATAATAGAAATACTTGCGCCAAGATCTGCCAATCCTTTCTTGCATGATGAGTCACCAATGTGACATGAGATTCCGAAGGATCCTGGATCTTTTTGCTTCTTTGGCATCTTGCTTAGTATGATATTGGATGTGGTTGCAGCCATTTTTACAGTTTCATACTCTTTAGTGATGTACTTCTTGGTGAGAAGTGACTTTAGATACTTGGTCCAGGCTGGTATCTCATTAAGAGCATCTAAGAATGGTATATCAACATGGAGTTTCTTCATAGCCTCTTTGAATTTGATGAATCTAGTATCGAGCTTGGTTTGCCTCAGACGTGATGGGAAAGGAACACGAGGCTTATATACAGGAATATCCTGCTCAGGTGTCTCAGCTTTTTCATTAGCAGATTTTTCAGGCTCTTCTTTGTCAGCCTTATCTTCCATTGGTTGCGATTCTGGTGTTGTCAAGTTCTGGACTGTCTCAGGTTCTTCTTCGTCAGCAATAACTACATGTGTCTCTACTGGGGGATTCGAATAATCTTTCCCTGATCTGGTGTTGACGACTTTCAATTGTTCAGGATGTTTCAGATTGTTTTCAGGTTGACTGGCAAAGACTCCAGCTTGTGGCTTAATACTAGCAGCAAGTTGAGCTAGTTGAGTTTCAATAGCCTTTTGCTGGGCTTGTTGGTTGGCTATCATCGTTTGTTGTGTTTGCAACAACTTTTCAATGGTAGATAGCTTGTCATCAGAAGGGATGGATCCTGTTTGACCTTGCTGTTGGTTCAGGTTTTGATACTGAGAGTTGTTCTGATAATTATTGTAATTCCTATTCTGAAAGTTTCCTTTGAAGTTTCCTTGATTCCCAAAGTTATGTTGCTGGTTAAACTGATACCCAGATGGGCCCCTCGGTTGATGGTTCAGACCAAATTGATGCGAGTTCATAGCTCCTGATGGGTTTCCGTATTGGAAGCCTGGGTGATTCCTATTTTGATTCGGATTGTAATAGTTCTTCCCAGGGATGGTGTTAATAGCATTAAGATTTTCCAACTGGCAATTTTCTCCTTGTCCACAGGCATTGCTTAAAACAACATCGTAGAGAACATTGCATGACAGTGTGGAATGATCAGTGCCTTTGCATGCTTCACAAAACAAAGAAGTCGTCTTGACCTGCTCTGGTTGCCTAGTTGGAGAATGTCCTCTTCCAATCGCAGCAAGGGATGATTCTATGTGATCTTGCTTTGCAACTAAGACCTTCAAAGTTTCAGCTATAGATTTGTATTCTGGGATAGCTTCAGCCATGGCTACCTTTAAGAATCCTTTACCAACAGATCTGCCCCAATTGGCTTGATTTTCTGCTCCCAGGGTGACTACTCTCCATGCGCTGTCGTAACTTTGCCGCATGAAGTTCCCTCCAGACGAGGAGTCAAGGAACATTTTTACGTCATCCTCCACACCCCTGTAGAATATCTCTATCAGCTGGTTCTTAGGGATTCCATGGTGTGGGCATTTGCGTAGGATCTCCTTGTACCTATACCAAGCTTCGGTAAGGGTTTCTCTTGGGACTTGAGTGAAATTTGTGATTCGTCCCCTGATTTCATATGTAAGGGATGGGGGTAGAACTTTTCCAGAAAAGCGTTTTGGAGCTGCTCCCAGGTGGTGATGGGCACTTCACTTTGTACTGAATTGTACCAACTAATGGCTCTATCAGCAAGAGAGTACTTGAATAGACGGAGTCGAATGGCATCATCAGAGACTCCATTTTGCTTCGTCATAGCACATAGGTCGATGAATATAAGAAGATGACCTTGGCTGTCTTCAGCTTGTTTACCGTAGAAGGAATTGTTTTGAAGCAAAGTTATCCAATGTACTCTAATCTCAAAGTTGGCAGCTTCGATGGGAGGAGGCTGCACCGGATGATAGACATTTGCAGCCTTTGGGATAGAGAACTCTCTAAGATCTTTTTGAAGTTCCGCTGCTTGTGCTGCTGCCTGTGTTGCTAAGATCTCCTATTGAACCACAGCTCTAGCTTCTTGCATGAGCCTCTCTCTCTGCGCATTGATGGCTTGAGCCACTCTTCGGGCTACTTCTTCTTCTTGTGCCATCCTTGCTTGATTTTCCCGAATATGTCGATGGAAGGTTCTGTCTATTTCGGGATCAAAGCTCGCTGTGAGTCCGGGACTATCCGAACGGTGCATGCACTAAACGTTGAAGAGCACCTGAAATTGGAAAAGATTTGAAAGTGAGATCCACAAAGTAGAACAACGGTCAAGTAGATGAGCAATAGTTTCAAAAAAGAAAAGCAAAATCCTAGATTAGTCTTAGAAGAACTAGATTTGACTGACTGATTCCGTTGTCCCTGGCAACGGTGCCAGAATTTGATGTGGCTTTTTGAATGCACTAACAAATTCACCCGGGGCTGAAATCCCCGAGCTTTTACCAAAACCTAGTGCAACAATACCACCCGCAAGCGGACCGGTCTTATCGCAGTATAGTTGAGGATCGAACCCAAAGGACAACGTTTTTAAGAATCTTTGTCAGTTAGATCTAGCTCAAGTAAAACTAATATTTAGAACAAAATTTTGATTTGGGTTGTTTAAATTAATTGCAGGGAAGTAAATGCGGAATTAAAAGATGGGTTTGGATCAATAATATGGAATCGATGGGATGGTACCGGGTTTGACCACCGCTACACACACAAACATACTCCTCTGCAAACATTCCAGGAAAGATACAACACTTCAAGTAGAGCTGCTGCAGAACCCCCCATATGGGCGTCAGGTCCGCGTAAGCATCACCATAGGCAGCCGATTTCTCATCGCCATCCGGATCACATGTCCTACGGCTCTGAAGATACAACATCCAAGGAATCCCATCAGAAGTTCTCGTCAAGGAGTCTAACATGCTAAACGACATTCATACCCATGCATTGAAGTTCTCGCAACATAGAGAGCACAAAGATGGAAACACGCACATAACCAACCTACAAGCTTAACGATAAACGACGAAATGAAGAGTTATATACATTGCCATGGAAAGTTTAACAAAAGAACATGGTTTGCATGGGCAGCGGGGCTAGTCCCCTCACCCCAGCGAAAGAGGACTACTCGCTCATGATGCGAGATACAAGAAGGATAGGAGAGAAAGATAGATCCGCCATGAGCTCAGTGCAGAGGGTGGACGCAGCCCGGTGGAGAAGATGCGCTCCTTGCTCCGTCTTCCTTCTCTTCTTGGCCTCCTTGGACGCAACACCAGTGGTAGGTGGAGTGGAACTTGATCGGGGTGGTGCTCTGGCAGCCTATCAGCGTCCGGATCCGATACCTTCAAATGGGGACCCTGGGGGTCTATTTATAGTTTCAGATCTGACCCCAAACGGTCTGGAGACCGTATGGGCGCCAAAAAGTTTGGAGACCGTTTGGGCGCCAAACGGTCTTGCTTCGATCGGTCCTGGCCTTGGCGTGGTCGTGCGACTTTAGTTCTTCAATCGATCCTTGCACTCACGTCGAACGGTCTTGGGACCGCGCGGGACCAAATGGTCTTGAGACCGCATGGGACCAAACGGTCTTGGGACCGCATGGGACCAAACAGTCTTGAGACCGAATGGGACCAAACGGTCTTGAGACCGAATGGGACCAAACGGTCTTGAGACCGAATGGGACCAAACGGTCTTGAGACCGAATGGGACCAAACGGTCTTGAGACCGAATGGGACCAAATGGTCTTGAGACCGCATGGGACCAAACGGTCTTGGGACCGCATGGGACCAAACGGTCTTGGGACCGCATGGGACCAAACGGTCTTGGGACCGCATGGGACCAAACGGTCTTGGGACCGTATGGGACCAAACGGTCTTGGGACCGCATGGGACCAAACGGTCTTGAGACCGCATGGCTTTCTTTGGCAACCTGTTTCATCATTCGTTCTTCGTGTATTCCGCCAAATGGTCTTGGGACTGCGTGGACCCAAACGGTCTTGAGACCGTATGCATGTAGTTGCTTGATTTTCCTACATTAAATGAAAGATATTTAGTTAAAATCTTGATTATTGAATCAACCAAGAAGTATTGTGCATTATGATTCATATTAGGGTGAAAAGATGTGGAATAAAGATGAAATTGTTCCAAAAAGGTAATTGAATTTCAGGATGAGTATGCACTCATCATAAACCTTCACTGATTATTAATCCCACTACAGTGGAGACCCTCGTGAAACCATGGAAATTTGTGGTCGTCATTTGTATGGTAGGGACGTGGATAGGGTATCTGACCCTTTGAGACAGACTGAAACAACTATGGTGTATCTCAGGCAGATTTAGCATGTATGAGTTGGACATGGGACATTTTGTTATCCAGTTTTCTAGTAAAAAGGACTATGAAACAACCATGTTTGGAGGACCCTGGAAGCTATTTGGGAAGAATGTCATGGTTTGGGAGTGGGACGAGAACTTTGCCCCTACCAAAGAGTTTCCTGAATACATGGTGACCTGGGTCAGGATTCTAAACCTCCCCTTGCATCTCTACATGACTACTATGTTTGAATACCTAGGATTGGCCTTGGGACAATTAGTGAAGGTTGATGATCATATGATGAAGAGGACAAAAATTAGATTTTCTAGGCTAGTTGTTCAAGTTACTATCGTGAAACCCTTCACACCAGCAATTCTAATCAACAATGTGGAGTTTGAGGTGGAATATGAAGGATTTCCTTGGATGTACCTAGCATGCGGGGAGGAAGGGCACACTTAAAAACACTATCATAAATCTATACCTAAGGATACAGGCGAGAAGGAACAAGAAACACAAGATAATGTCCCATGCAACAACCAAACTGATGCTACTTCGATTTCTCAAGTGCCTGGGAATTGGCTAACTCAGAAGAAAAGAAGCGGTAATAGGAGAAACAAAACACTAGATATTGAAAAACCTCCAAACCTGAACCAAAGTAACATATTTGGATTTCTATATATGGAAGTTGGTAAGGAGGATGATCTTTAGGAATATAATGACCTCTCAGAACTTAACAAGGACAAGCCGGGGCAAACCCATGAAATAAGAGGAGCAAAAATCTGGAAGGCAAAAAACAAGAAGAACAAAGAACAAGAAAATATTACTAAAGGCTAGGTGCTCAAGGAGTCCATGAATACGTCACAATCTCAGTCCAATCTGGAAGCTATAGAGGACACAAAGGAGAATCACATTGTCACCAACTTGGAAACTGATGAGATCATTATGGGGAGTGATGAAACTGTTGAGATTGACATCATACCAGATAATGATGTCGTTGTAGGGATGGATGATGTTTTTAACACAGTTATCCCTCCGGATGGAATGGGACCGAGACATGATGCAAACTTCTCAATTAATAGAATCTTAATGGGAAATGGATCCAAGATGAAAAGGGAAAAAACACTCGTGCTCCTACTCAAACCGAAGCTCATCGAAGAATCTGTAGACTTGCCAATAATGGACGTGGTCATAAGGCTTATGAACTTAAAGGTAATGTAGGTGAGGAAGTAGACTTGGTGGAAGACATGGAGGGCAAAGAGAACAAGGCCCCCACAACACTCTAATTTGTTGTTAATCATTGCACCCATCTTCCCTTTGATCTATGTTTGATACCCTTTGCTGGAATGTTAGAGGCATTGGTAATGATGACACGTGCAACATGCTTAAAGACATTATTAGGCACTATAAACCCTCATTTGTTGAAATATTGGAACCAAGAATGAGTGTGAATCAAGCGACTCACACCACTAAAATGCTCAGATTCAGTAATTCACATCACGTGGAGGCATGCAGATTCTTAGGAAGCATATGGGTTTGATGGACCAGGATGCTTGCAAGGTTGACATCTTGTGTAGACACCAACAATTCATTAACTGTAGGATCAATAGCTTTGTAAAATTCACCTTCATTTATGCCAATGTTCATCTCAACTTGAAAAAGAGTTTGTGGAAAAGACTGGATGAACTCCATCACAACCACAACAAACCCTGGGTCGTCTTAGGGGACTTTAACACGACGACTCACCTGTCAGAGAAATTTGGAAGCAACTATTTCATAGAGGATGAGGCTAATTTATTCAACAAGGCTCTTACGGAGGCTGGATTCACTGATATCAGCTTCACTGGTATGAAATATTCCTATAAGCATGAGATGTTGCATGAAAGGCTGGATGGGCAATGAATCTTTCATCCTAAAGTGGGGAAATGTCTCTCTTGAGAATCTTCCAAAACTTTCGTCTGATCATTGCCCCATTCTTCTAAAAATGGACAATCGGTAGAGGACCAAAGCCAGATTCATGAATAGAGATTCTTGGCAAGATGAGGCCAGTTTCTCTAAGCTTATCCATGCTAATTGGAACTGAGAAGGGGACTTTGGGACCAGTTTCAACTCTGTCAAGGACAAAATCAACACCTGGAGCAAGGATATTTATAAATGCAGAAGATACCAAAAAGAATGCCTCACCAGGAATGTTACCACAATCCAACACAATCTTGTGAAAGGATACGACATCATCACCGACAACCTATGCATTAACATGGAGGAGGAGCTATGTGCCCTTCTAAACAAGGAGGAGGCTGATATGAAATAGAGGGCATATATCACCTGGTTGAAAAATGGAGATTCTTTATCTAAGTTCTATCATGCCCGGGTCATCTAGAGAAAGAACAAGAACACAAATCTAATGCTAAAAGATAATGCAAATGTATGGATTATCGATCCTAAATAACTCCAGATCATGGTCGCAAATCACTTCAAGTGCATCCTTTCAAAACTGGATGTCTCTTCTCTGCCAGGTACTGTTATGGTTTCAGGCAGCTTTTGTAAGCTGACTAATGCTCTGTTAAGGCAGATTGCTAGAACACTGACCTATGAGGAGATATGCAGGTCGTTGAATATGATGGACCCTTACAAGGCGGCTGGACTTGATGGTATTAGTACGAGATTCATCCAAAAGAACCGGAACGTCATTAAGAAATCCATTACTAGAACCATCACTCAGGATGTTGTGTGCCTCCCTATCGATGATGAGATGTGCAATGCCACCATCATTCTCATACCCAAAATTGCACACCCGGAAAGATATGTGCACTTCTGTCCCATCTGTTTGAACAATGTCATGCTTAAGCTGGATGCAAAGATCATTATGGATAGGCTCAAACCCCCTATTGCTGATTGGATTTCTCTAAAGCAGAGTAGCTTCGTGCATGGGCATAGAATCACTAACAACATCAAACTGGTCCATGAGTTTGTGAAAAGAATGAAACCTAAAGCCAACACTCTTGGCATGGTCATTAAAATTGACCTCACTGAGGTGTTCAACCAAATGGATTGGTCCTTCATCGATGACACCTTATTGAAAATTGGCATCCCATGTAACATTAGGAAGTTCAACATGAACTCTATCATGGGAGGATTCAACACGGTTGTTTGGAATGGTTGCTCGACTGAACCATTCAAGGCAAGTAGAGGACTCAGACAAGGTGACCCCATGTGACCCTATATCTTCATGTTGTGTCTCGAATGTATGAGACAAATTATACATACTAGCATCAGTAAAGGGGATTAGAAGCCGCTCAAGATGAGTGGGTTGGGTCCAAAGATTGACCATGTATGCTTTACAGATGACATCATTCTATTTATTGAAGCTAAGGTCAATCAAATAAAGCACATTATGAAATGTTTCAATGATTTTGGAAGCCTCTCTGGACTAACCATCTCCGTCGCTAAGACCAGGATATTCTTTTCTTCCTTGGTGAACCAACATGTCAGAAGATGGATTAGCTGCATCAGTGGCTTCCAAGTCACTTCCGACTTGGATACTTTCCTGGGAGTTCCCATCTTGCATAGCATGATTAATAAATCTACTTACAACTCCATTCTAGATAAGGTGAATAGCCAGGTGAATGCTTGGTCCTCCAAATGTCTCTCTAGGGTGGGCATAGTCTGCCTTGCCAAGACAACACTCATGACACTGCCTACCTATGTTATGCAGACTGCTAGGCTGCCTTTAAAACTTTGTGATTAGATTGATAATAGTGTGAGGAATTTCATCTGGGGAGGTAGCTTCAAGGCTAAACCTATTTCTCTTGTTGGGTGGAAAAAGATGACCGGACCTAAGGAGTTCGACGGGCTAGGAATCAAAGCAATGAGGGAGTGGAACACTACTCTGTCCCTCAAGAATGCTTGGGACTTGGCCACTAATAAGAATTCAAAATGATGTAAAGGTTTGAAGCAACAATTCAATTAGTATGTGGATAAGCCAAGTGTGAACATCTCTCGGATGGGATTTTAGGAACAAAAATATAATCCTAAAGAACTCTAGGATGATTCTTGTCAATGGTATGAGCACCAATTTCTAGGAGGAATTGAACTAATAATGATGTCTATCTGAAGGATCTAGCCTTCAGGGACATTCCTACGGAGCTCAAGGACCTCAAGGTTGTGTGTTGTCAAGGAGAACAGTGATTGGGACCGAAATTTTCTAGATAACTGGTTGCCTCACGATGTGGTTAATAACATCATGATGATTCCTACTCCCATTGCCACCACTAAATAGGACACTCGCACATGGATGCAAATTGACACTGGTGTGTTCAACATGAGGTCAGCATACTCGCTGTGTAGATCTAACTCTGATGTATCAGTGCAGGGTAAGTGGAAACAACATCTAGAATATGAAAGTCTCTCCTTCTATTAAGCTCTTCCTATGGACTATGGGGCATGGTGCCATCCTTACTAATGCATGAGATCATGCTAGACATATGACCACTGATAATATGTGTCTAAGATGCAACATGGAGAGCAGGATGATTCTGCATGCACTTAGGGACTGTAGTCAAATGAAGACAGTTTGGACGAAGGTGCTCAGAAGCAACATGAACGTTGATTTGTGGAACGATGAGGATGGAAGCACATGTAAGTTTAGGGGTATCAGAAATGAAAATCACCATGGTAGGATTTTTGCAACTACTTGTCATGTTCTATGGCATAATAGAAATGACGAAGTTTTTAATAAGACCAAAGGGACGAATAAGGGGCTTACCAACCATATTTCTCATCACTTCAGGATGAACGGGCTCTTCATCAGTAGGGGGGTATTATGAGGAAGAATGACCAAACCTCTGACAATATAGGAGACAAACATTGGGCTCCTCCCAATGTGGGGCATTTGACTAAGAATTCAGATGCGGCTATGGAGGACAACCTTGTGGCTATTGCTGGCATTGTTAGAAACCATCTCAGATAGTGGATGGGTGTCTACGGTGATACCATAAAGACATCCAACGTGATCCATACTGGCTATGGAGTTTTCCCAATCCAAATTCCTAGGTCCTATTGTTTTTAAGACTGATTGTCATCTAGTTTGATTCTGAAAGAGGGCAAGGAAGGCCCGACATTTCAAAACCTACTTGCTAGGATCAATAAACTTATCAAAGAGAACAACTACAATGTTAAGTACATTAGTAGAACATGCAATGATGTAGCAGACATGCTTGCTAAGGTTCACCTAAAAAACAACCCTGGTGCTTTCACCTACCTCAAACCTCCTGCTCAAGTGAGCATTTTAATAAACAAAGAGGCTGTTAATTGTAATGGTAGTAGTACTACCATGTTTAATCCCATTATTAGTGCATGTACCCCTTTTCTGAGTTCACTTGTAGGGGGAAGGCAAGATGAATACATATATCCTCAACTTCCTTAAAAAAAGAGTTTGGCTTGATTCAAAATGAAGGTGAACCTTGTGTGTACAAGAAGGTTAGTGGGAGCATAGTGACATTCCTCACATTATATGTAGATGACATATTATTGATGGGGAATGACACCCTACTTTACAAAAGGTAAAGACGTCTTGAAATACATTTTCTATAAAAGACTTGGGAGAAGCATCCTACATCTTGGGGATAAATATCTATAGAGATAGATCCATAAGGCTTCTTAGACTAAGTCAAAACACATACATTGACAAAGTGTTGAAGCAGTTCAGCATGGAGAACTCAAAGAGAGGAAACCTGCCCATGCTACATGGAGTTCCCATTTCTAAGAGTCAAAGTCCTAGTTTTTGTGAAGAAAGGGAACACATGAATTTGATTCCATATGCCTCAGCAATAGGATCAATCATGTATGAAATGTTGTGAACATCTTGTATGCCTTGAGCATGATGAGTAGATATTAGTCAAATCTAGGTGATGCTTACTCGACAGACATTCATAACATCCTCAAGTACTTCAGAAGGACTAAGGATCAGTTCTTGGTCTATAATGGAGAGGAAGAGTTGGTGGTAAGAGGTTACACCAATGCAAGCTTCCAGACTAACAAAGATGATTACAAATCACAATCAAGATTCATATTTTTCCTAAACAACTAAGTTGTAAGTCGGAAGATCTCCAAGAAAGAGATAGTTTCTGATTCTACAATAGAGTCCGAGTATATTGCTACAAAACTTGGGGTCGTTCCAAGAATCATTGACACAATTGATCTATATTGTGACAATTATGGAGCTATTACACAAGCTAAGGAAACCAGATCACATCAGTGCTCAAAGCACATATAAAGGTAGTTCCATCTCATATGAGAGATTGGAAAATAGGGAGATGTAAATATTTGTAGAGCACCAATTGAGAGCAATATTGCTGACCCCTTGACAAAGGCACTTTCACAACAGAAGCATGCTAGTCATGTTAGATCACTTGGATGCGATTCATGGGTGAATGGCTCTAAGTGCAAGTGGGAATCTGTTGGTATGTATGCCCAAAAAGCCAATCATATGATGATTGTAATGCCATAATTTGTAATGGTTTTGATAATAAATAAAGGCAATCTTCCAATTTATTCTATTTAATTCCGCTATGAGATAATGATGTAACATTGTATATGTCTAGACAATAATATTACTCAATGAAGTATGTCTTCAAGTACGTGACTTGGAGAAATGAGATCATACAAATGTTAAGAGTACATATATATTCTCATTATGTCCCTAATCAGTTGTTATTGTGTAAGGTTGATAGACAACAATGACACAAGATCAGAGTGTGAGTTGGTTGATGACAGAGTATCATTAGTCATGATATGGCTATATCAAACCAAGCATATAGATACATGTTGTAGAATAGTGTATCAGACAGACCCACCATGAGACCAACACATGGAAACCATTACCATGGTAGTCATAGTCAACTCTCATAGTGATGGTGGTGTTTGTGGTTATTAGACCTGAAATCACTGCACTCATTACATGTCATTCGGTATGCCTTGACATCATCAATGGTGGTCTTGAAACATGGGTTCTTACAAAGATGATGATTGGGTGACTGTGACACATGGGGACTGACTGTGAGTGATAGAGATGAGATTTTCCCTCCTAAGGTAGTATGATATCTAAGGCCTCTTGATTAAAGAGAGTGAGAAATGTATGGCCGTGCACATGTGAGTCAATATATGATATTGAGCTCACATATATCTCAGAAAGTCAACTCTGGTTCAAGAAACAAGATTCAATGTTGAAGAGGGAGACTACTCCATGCCTTGAGTTCAATATAGATATCAGAGAGAAAGGAATTATACAAACGCTATAACACCAAGCACAAATTGTAGGTTGAAGTTGTTCCCCAACTTTCCATTTACTTGGGTAGCAATGATGTGTTACTAGGCACTACTCATTGCTTTTTATGTCATAAGTTGTTATGAACATGCACTATGAACATAAGATGTGACCTATAGGGTCACACATATAGGTCTCGACCTAGAAGAGGAGTTTAATCTTGAATGACGATTGAATTGATTACCAAAGTGTTTAGGTATTCAATTTATGCAACAACTTAGCTGGCTACACTTCCAGATGATCATCTAACTGAGTGAGATGGATGTATGGAGTGCCAGATGATTGACTCAAGTTTTGAGGTGACTGTTGGTGTATCAGACTGATTGGAACTAAAATTGGTTAAGTTCTGCTCAAACTAAGATGTGAACCAACTGATTCATTTTGATGAATACACCTTCTTGGCTCGGGTCACTAGATGACCGTATGGGTGAGAAAGATGACCATCTCTCTTGTGCAACATTGCTCAGTTTGTGGGAAATTCAATTGCAACAAGGAAATAATTGCATTAATTGGATTCGAAATTGCCAATTGTGTGTGCAATTGAGAAACTGCAAAACAACCGTATAACAGTGTGAGATGACTGTTGTAACATCCCTGACCTGGGTTATGCCTCAACCCTAGAAGTTTTGCTTACGCAAGTCATTTATATTCTTGTTTTTATCTTTTGAAAAGTAATTGAGGCTCAAGAGGAACTTATGTTTCAATTTTAGTCCTTTTTGAATAATGTTGAAAACAATGTTTTGTCCATTTTGGACTAAAGTGCAAATTACCCAAGTTGAGGGGTTAACTTGCAAATGTTACATGATAAAATGTTCCTCAAGTGTTGAAGCATCATAAGGATGAAAATGATGCAGAGGTATGGCTTGTGGAAGCCTGAGCACCAAGAAAGAGCTTATTAAGCAATGTTTGTGCATTAAAACCTAGTTTTGGTGTAATGTGCAATTTACCCAAAACCTAGGGTTCAATATGCAAAATACTACTTCTAGAGACTCCCTAATGTTTCTTGGTATCAATTAGATACAAGAAAATCAGAGGGGAATCTCATTTGAATCTCTTTGGGGGAGAGAGAATCTTGATATTAAAATAATCAAGATTTAAGCATAATTGAAACCCTAATTCAATTTAATGCAAAAATAAATATATTAATGGAAGTGACCTTCAAACAAAAATGTGATGGTTGAATTTATATAAGTATGGATGTCCTTGTTCCTTGCAATGGCACCGAAATCTCTAAAGTGAGTGGAAAGCCCACTCACATTAGTTAAAGAAAAAGTAATATCCACTAATTTTTGGATATTATTATTATATTGATTAAGGTGCTTAATTGTTTTCTTTTAATTCATGGATAAAGAAGAGGTTTTCGAAGGGGAGGATGATGGTTTCGTATGCAAGGAAGTGAGGGGGATAAGTGGCACCAATTTAGGGAATTGAAGGATTTTTATAACACTTTCTCTCTCTTAAATTTCCCTTATATACACTCCATTCTTTCACCCACATGAAAGGCTTTTTCGACTCTTCTTTCTTTCCTTCCTTTGGCTGAGCACAAGAGAGCTTAGGAGAAATAGGAGGACGTACCCCAACCTGTAGGTGAGCTCCTTAATCATCTTCAACCTTGATTTCATAGTGGAAATCGAAATTCAATGCTTATTTTCTTCTTTTCTCCATTCAATATTCAAGTTTAACCATTCTTTTCACTGAAAGACTTGAGGACAGACCTTGGGAAGTTGAGAAAGCTTCATTCACCATTAAAGATGTGAAGCTTGAAGCTTAGATTCAACTTTGAAGGTGGGTTATATAACTTGAACCCTTAAATGTTATTATTGATTTCACTTCTTCATCATATGTTGAATCTTTCTTCTTTCCCAAAATTCCTTTTGATTAGTTGATGAAAACACCATAAGAATCATAGTAATTTTCGAAGGCTTGAAGCTTGAAGATGGTGATGTCATCTTAGCACACACCTCAATAAATATCATGAGCAAACCGTTTTCAATTTTGATGACCAAACGGTCTCAAAACCGTTTGGAGGGCAAATGGTATCAAGACCATTTGGGGTCAATTGATAGTATGGATGGATGAAGATCCAATGGTTCCAATTGATCTAATCACAATGGTTACAGTGATGGATGATCCATTGATTACAAACCCTAATCGATTGATTGAAGAAACCCTAAATTGATTCAAACGTTTTCAAGGTGGAATGATCAAACGGTGTCAAGACCATTTGAGGGTAAACGATCTCAAGACCATTTGAGGTCAAATGGTCTCAAGACCATTTGAGGTAAAGTGGAGTCATGGATGGATGGAGATCCAAGGGTTACATTTTGATCTACTCTCAATGGTCCAATTGATGAATGATTCAATGAAGCAAACCCTAATTGATTGATTGAAGGAAACCCTAGATGATCCTTTCGGTTTCAAGGTAGTTTGGACCAAACGTTCTTGATACCATTTGATTCCAAATGGTCTTGAAACCATTTGGAATCAAACGGTCTTCAAACCGTTTGAGATCAAACGGTCTCAAACTGTTTGGAGGTCCAATCGATTTCAAGGTTGATTTATCCAATCAGTTTCAAATGTTGATGGGTTTAACCAGTTTCAATGTACATGTGATCAAATGGTTTCAAGGGTTGAGTGCCCAAATAGTTTCAAAACCGTTTGGAGGGAAAACGGTCTCAACACTAGATGCCCAAAGAGTTTCAAAACCATTTGGAGGGCAAACGATTTCAAAACCGTTTGAAGGTTGAGGGGTCAAAACCATTTGGAGGTTCAATGAAACCAAAACCGTTTGAAGACCTAATGTGATGAAATATCAATTAATCCCATGATTGTTAA
This sequence comes from Alisma plantago-aquatica, assembly GCA_963693085.1. Taxonomy (NCBI): domain Eukaryota; kingdom Viridiplantae; phylum Streptophyta; class Magnoliopsida; order Alismatales; family Alismataceae; genus Alisma; species Alisma plantago-aquatica. Next base: position 1,431,608,388 of record OY856410.1, on the reverse strand, counting down.
TGATGTATATCAAAGATAATTACAATGGTTGTACCTTTAAGGTACTAGGGTGATTAGTACCCTTAGAGGGGTTAACCTTTGATGCTTATGGAAGCAATATCACAATACACTATGCTAACCCTAAATGTATGTACTTGAATGAAAGATTGACCTAATATAATAGAGCTTGAAGTAATCAACATCCTATAGAGGATGAGAGAGAGAGAGGAATTCATACATGTATAATAATCATGTAGTGGTTAAGCCTCAACACTTACAACATGAATACAATTTGTAATTAGGGTATGATCCTTGATAAAGAGATCATGAAACCCTAATTGAGAAGGTTTATAAAACCTAACCCTAATATAGGGTGATGCCATGTGAAACCCCAACATAGGGTGATGCTAGGTGAAACCCTAATCAAGGGTGATGCAATGTGAAACCCCAACATAGGGTGATGTTATGTGAAACCCTAATCAAAGGTGATGTCATGTGAAACCCCAACATAGAGTGATGTTATGTAAAACCCTAATTGATAAAGAGGGGAAACCCTATTCCTAATGATGGAATAGTGAATAATATATTGGTAGGTGAAACACCTAAAGTGGTTGATAATGGATAACCTTATATCAATAATTCCTTAACCCGAGATGAGTCCACATTATTGATAATGGTTGAATAAATTAAATGAGTGACTCATGACCAATACATTACATGATAGTGTGATGAGCTGGTGCATAAAGTATTAGGATGGGAAATATCCTAATACAAGATAAGCTGATGAACTTAAGTAAGTTAAAGGTGATGAGGGAAGTGATACATCGAGACATGATAGACGTCACATCCAATACCTCAAGGTTGATACACCTTGATGTACCCTAAATCCAATATACTTGGATTAATAACACATGAAATATGTCATGTCAATTGTCACATTGAGATGTAATGCACTTTGATAAGTGTAGGCTAACATACTTTAAGAAAAAGGTTAAGCCAAGTCAATAAAGTATGGTGTAATCATATTTTGGTAAAGACGAGAGAGAAACTCATATCTTGTGTTGATAATTCATTTAATGATAAATGATGAGAATAAATAAGTATGATTGAATACTTATGATATTAATGTATGCTCCTAGATGTGTGGAGATATAAATTAGGGTTTGGATTGATAATATGAACTTGAAACCCTATTCGGCTATAAAGGGAAACCCTAACCGTAATTGTTGTTGCCTAGTGAGAGGTGACAAGATGTTTAAATGGGCCTTGTGAGCCATGTGGTTAGTTGTTGCCTAGTGAGAGGTGACAAGATGCTTAATGGCCCTGTGAGCCATGTGAATAGTTGTTGCCTAGTGAGAGGTGACAAGATGTTTAAATGGGCCTTGTGAGCCATGTGGTTAGTTGTTGCCTAGTGAGAGGTGACAAGATGTTTAATGGCCCTGTGAGCCATGTGAATAGTTGTTGCCTAGTGAGAGGTGACAAGATGTTTAAATGTGCCTTGTGAGCCATGTGGTTAGTTGTTTCCTAGTGAGAGGTGACAAGATGTTTAATGGGCCTTGTGATCCATGTGGTTAGTTGTTGCCTAGTGAGAGGTGACAAGATGTTTATAAAAGTGTCATGTAAGAAATGATAATGTTCAAATAAACTAGGAAATGGAAACTTAGTAACATAATAATTATAATAAATGGATATAATAATAATAATGAAATCTTAATCATACATGCTTTATGCTTATAGCCAAATAAGGGCTATAGTGTTTTGAATAATCTTAAACTAGATAAGAGGAATACTTGAATTACATAAAGGATGTGAATAAGTATGATGGCTTGGCCAAGGTTTAATACCTAGTAAAGGTGATGTAGTATTTAGTTATGAGATGTCACAGGATTGGTCATAACTCAATACCTGGAATAATTGCACATGATTGGTAATAACCCAATACCTGGAATAATGTCACAGGATTGGTCATAACCCAATACCTAGAATAATGTCACAGGATTGGTCATAACCCAATACCTGGAATAATGTCACATGATTGGTCATAACCCAATACCTGGAATAATGTCACATGATTGGTCATAACCCAATACCTGGAATAATGTCACATGATTGGTCATAACACAATACCTGGAATAATGTCACATGATTGGTCATAACCCAATACCTGGAATAATTGCACATGATTGATAATAACCCAATACCTAGAATAATGTCACAGGATTGGTCATAACCCAATACCTGGAATAATGTCACAGGATTGGTCATAACCCAATACCTGGAATAATTGCACAGGATTGGTAATAACCCAATACCTGGAATAATGTCACATGATTGGCATAGTCCAATGCCTGGAATGTTTGCACAGGATTGGCATAGTCCAATGCCTGGAATGTTTGCATAGGATTGGCATAGTCTAATGCCTGGAATGTTTGCACATGATTGGCATAGTCCAATGCCTAGAATGGTTGCATACGATTGGCATAGTCCAATGCCTGGACAGAATATGATGATGTATACTCACATGACCGATACAATTCAATATACGGCTAACAGATTGGCTAAGGTCAACAGACAGAAATGAGAATGATTCATGAATGACATATCATGATAATGAGTATCACATGACAAGCTTGAGATGTTGATATAGTATGATGGGTAAATGATATACATGTTCTTTATATTCCTTATAAAGTGAATAGATGAATTACTGCTCTATCATAGATAGCTGCAATGCTTTAAAATATGAGAATGTTCTAAACTGCTTATCCTCTGCTCAGTTTAATACTATTTAACTGTGCTAATAACATTGTTGGCGGAGAGTTATATCTCTCACTGAGATAATTTCAATTGTCTCACCCCGTGGGATCCAATGTTTTTAGGTGGATGAGGATGAGGAGGTAAGAACCATACTATAGGGGAAGGACAGTAGCATCAAGGACAACAGTAACATCTCAGGTGGAGATTCCAACTATCGTGTCTTGTAGATAAGAGTCCTATGCGCCGTCTCTGTACTCTCAGGTCCTCGGAGTTAGTAGTTAGTACTTTTAATGAATCGATCTGAGATTTTGGCTTGATGCCTCGAGGTTCTTATGTTGTCTGTATATAGTTTTAACAGAGCAGTTGATGTATGTAATCCTCGATAAGAGATGATACATGGTATGTACTTATGGACCAGAATGTACATGTAATACTTTGGTTCTTGTTGTTAAGAGTTTCCTAGAAATGGATCTCTTTGTAAATGGTTTTAATTTTTAGTGATTTTCAATAATCCACTGTTAATGATCGCTTCCGCTTAATTAATGATGTTTTGTTCGAATGGTGTGCCACAACCGTATCACATGCCAAATGACCATCTTGGTTGCTAGATGATCATTTTGGTGGTCGCATTTTGTGAAAATACAATATCTTCAGGTCCCTTCCACTCCCGCATAGACTGGGAACCCCGACCCAAACCCTGCCTATAAATAGAGGGCTATTGTGGGCTTCCCAAAACACAACACAGACAATTGAGAATCATTTGCTCTAAAATTTTTTGTCCTCTGTGGTTGGGGTAACCAATAGAGAGCCCAAGAAAGTCCTACCCATCAAAGGGAGGGATAGAGAGGGAGAGAACAAAAAAAATTATTGTTGAGGGAGAGCAAGCTGGTGACTAGTACACCAACGGGAGGGACAACTCCTTCCTATCAGTTATAGAAGGATGACATGAGTTCTAGGTGGTCCATGTGGACTTCTCTAGAGGTAGGAGTGTACAGAAATATGACATCAGATAGGAAGTGGAAATAAAAAATTTACTGATATATTTCCCATTAACCAGCGGATAGCATCAATAACCGTGTAATGAAAAGGATGATTTCACGAAGATATACCTGGTCCTGGAGCAAGTCCAACAATGATCCTCATTGATGTAGATGCACACTCTATCTTAGATGGTATTTTTGCAGGTCCTAGTTGCAGTGGGATTCATCTGACTTCTCCTCTAATGTCAGTAGACTCAAAGGTCGTCGTCTACAGCAACTCCTCTCATCATTGACTGCTGGTTGATGTCATCCTCCTTAGCAATAGGCAAAGGCCACCTTGCCTCTTGAGAAGTCCACACAGACCAACTAGAACTCCTACATCCTACTAGAACAGATAGGAAGACATTGTCCCAACCATTGGTGTACTAGTCACCAACCTTCTCTCCCACAACAATGATCCTCATTTGTTTCTCTCTCATAGCTATCTATCCCTAGTCAAGTAGGACTTACTTGGGCTCTCTTGGTTACCACAAATAGAGAGGACAACAATTATCAAAGAAAATGATTCTCAATTATTTGTGTTGTGCCCTAGGAAGCCCCCATTACTTCTCTATTTATAGTAAAGGCTAGGGTCAACGTTCCCCGTCTGTGCGAGAGTGGAAGGGACTGGAAGATCTTGAATTTTCACAAAAAATCTAGAAACTTTAAAGCCTGCGATAGCCAAAATGGGCATCTGGAAACCCAGACAGTTGTTTGGTATGTGAGACGGTCATTTTGTAGTTTCCCATTTTTTTACATGTGTTGACAATTCAATTCCCATTAGTGCATAACATGACATCAACACCAATCCTTGATGCAATCGAATTGCACCTCTGAAACGACCATTTGGTGCAGACGATACAGTCATCTTACACAAGATGAATGGGCGTCTTGCAGGCCGGGTCATGCTAAATTCCATCCAATGCACATCATAATTAGCATGACACTCCAAATGACTATCTCAACACTTGAACTGATCATTTGGAAGCCCAATTAGCTGATTTGTTGTGTGAATTGAATACCTAAGCACTTTAGTAACCAATCCAATCATCATTCAAGATTAAACTCCTCTTCTAGATGAGTTCCTATGTGTGTGGCCCTATAGGTCCCATATTACATTGGCAATGAATGTCCTAACAAATTATGACATCACAAGCAATGAGTGGTGTCTGGTCACACATCATTGCTACCCAAGTAAATGGAAAGTTGGAGAAAAACTTCAACCTACAATCTGTGTATGGTATTATAGTGTTTGTATAGTTTCTTTGCCACTGATATCCAGATTGAACTAGAGGCATAAACCAATCATCCTCATTATTTTTCAATCTTGTTTCTTGAACCAGAGTAGACTATTTGAGATTTATGTAAGCTCAATATCACATATTAACTTACATGTGCATGGCCACACATTTCTTAGTCTCTCTAATAAAGAGGCCTTGGGTATCATACTCCCTTATGAGGGACAAATTCCATCTCTATCACTTACAGTTAGTTCCCATGTGTCTCAGTCACCCAATAATCACCTTTATAACAACCCATGTTTCAGGATTGCATTTCATGATGTCAATATATATCGAACGACATGTGACGAGTGTAGTGATTTTAGGTCAAAGAACCGCAAACACCATCATCACTATGAGAGTTGACTATGAATACCATAGTGGTGGTTTCCATGTGTTAGTCTCATGGTGGGTCTGTTCGATACACTGTTCTCTAACATGTATCTGTGTGCTTGATTTGATATCTCCATATCATGACTAATGAGATTCGATCATCAACCAGACCACACTCTAATCTTATGTGTCGTTGTTGTATATTTACCTTCCACAATAACAAATGATCAAGGACATAACAAGAATCCATATAATCTTAACATCCATATGCTCTCATTGTTCAGGTCCTCAACTTGAAGGCATACATCATCAATAATATTATTCTCTAGACATTTGTAATGTTATTTCATTATCTCAAAATTGAATAAACAATAATAAATTATAAGCTTGCCTTTATTAGTAATCAAATCATTTACATGTTATGTCATTACAATCATCACATGATTGGCTCTCTGGGCATACATACCAACAGACTCCCACTTGCTAGAGCCAATCACCCACGAATCTTATTCCAAGTGACCTAACACGAGCATCATGCTTCTGCTACAAAAGTGCATTAGCCAAGGGATCAACAACATTGTTCTCAGTTGGTACTCTACAAATCTTCATGTGTCCTCATTGTGCAATCTCTCATATGAGATGATATCGCCTTTGTATATAATTTGAGCATTGATGTGATCTGGGTTCCTTAGTGTAACGCCCAGGCCCACTTCCCTAGGCTCTTGTAGAGTTTCAGGAATGACGACTGGCCCCATAGACCACCACTAGCCTTAACTTTGTGTCCATACTCATGCGCAAGCTAGGGTCAACTTCCTGACTAGTCACCCATCCTAGTACTACTCCAAGCTGAGCACACTTAACTATGGAGTTCTTTAGTGATGGGCTCCCAGAAAATGAGGCACACCTTGGTGATATGGGTAGTCCAGTCATTCCTTATAAGATCTTTTTATCTAAGGCCTCAAATCCTATGATGTTACAATCTCCCCCACTTAGACTCTTGACGTCTTCGTCAAGGCTCAACTATATGGCCTTATAATATCATCCCATTTCAGTGCAGACTCACAATGGCCCATGGACACCCAGCTCCCGATCATGGAATACCAGTGCAATGGTGGCTACGTCAACCATGGACATCCCTTTCCAACATGCCTGAACCGCATGACTCAAGTCTAGCATGCCACATGCCCATGTGGGCCCCACCTACTGGAGGGGTTATGGCTTTGATACCATTTGTAACACCCACGCCCACTTCCCTAGGCTCTAGTAGACTTTCAAGAATGACGAGTGGCCCCATAGACCACCACTAGCCTTAACTACGTGTTTTGTCCATACTCATGTGAGCACCCATCCTAGTACTACTCCAAGCTGAGCACGCTTAACTATGGAGTTCTTTAGTGATGGGCTCCCAGAAAAGGAGGTGCACCTTGGTGATATGGGTAGTCCAATCATTCCTTATAAGATATTTTTATCCGAGGCCTCAAATCTTGGGATGTTACACTTATCTTGTGCAATAGCTCCATTTTTTTTGAAATCGGACACTTTCATTCATGCATTATCAAGGGACAAAGAATACATCATTCTCGGCTGCTTCCCTCCACCGAATAGGCATTGTAGCCCATCTAGAGGTATGCCCGCCAAGGTTAAGAGCATCTTGTGCAATGAAATGAGCCAAAGAGTTTTATGCCCGTTTTACATGAATGAAACTACAAGAAAGGAAAAATGAAGATAAACTATGAATATCCGCAGCCAACAAGCCAAGGTAGCCAGAGTGCTTGTCCACGTCCTTCAAGGCGCTTATCACATTCAGGGAATCCGAACATAGATAGATATGATTCACAGGTGGCACTGTATCACAAGCCAGAAGAATTCCTTCTCTAGCAGCCATAGCCTCCGCGATGTCCGACGACCAATCAACTCTCATGCATCTTTGTGTTGCACCCATGAACGAACCATGCAAACCACGAACTACTCCGCCTACCGCACACCTCCCATCCGCCTTCACTCCTGCGTCTACATGTATGAAAACGCAGCAGCTCGTCCTCCCGTACGCTAGCATAGCCCGTGCCGCAGCTCCTCCGCCCACTTCCTCGGACCTCTGTCCCATATCCGTCCCTCGATGTCCATCACTCACTCTCCAGTTGTAGCGCTGATAATCAGCTATTATAGCTCGGTACGACTGCATAATGGGTCTTGGGAAAGGGGCTTCGTCGTGGAAGACTTTGTTATTTCTGCACGTCCAGATGGTCCACCAAACCGCCCCTATCTCATCCTTCTCCTCCTCTGTGTTGTTCCTAAACAGCTCTAAGAGGTCGTCGTGTAGGTTTTGCATGCTTCCCAGTCGTTGCATGGGTTGCAACCAGCTCTCCCTCATCACTATCTCCGCCCCCGCACAGAAGCACAACATGTGTTGGATAGTTTCCTCGTGTTGAGCACAGATTGGACAAACTCCATCATCCGTAACATGTCTGTCTCTAAGCCTGCCTCGTGTTGCTAGGCTCCCCGTAGCAATGCGCCATAGGAAGTGAGATAATTTTGGAGGCCACCTTCTTCCCCATATCATTATCCACAGTTCATGTGGCACCACCTTGTTTCTCCCCCTTAGCACTGCGTCTCCCAACTTACCTAACCAGTAAGCCGAACGGACAGTGAAGTACCCTTTAGGATTTGGCCACCAGAAAACATCATCTTCTTGCTCAGTAATAGGAAGTGGTATCTCCCTGATCAAAGCAGCAACATTCCTAGGGAAGATATTCAGAAGTCTGTCTACATTCCATTCTCTCCATCCCTCCACCATCAACTCACTAACTTTGCTCATTTCGGCTGTTTCCCCCGATCTGTACCGAGTAAGGACCCCCTCATCTCCATGCAGCCATCTATCCTCCCATATATCAGTGTCCCGGCCATTTCCAATCCTACGCATCACACCATGGAGCAGGAGAGATTTTGCGCCCCATAGACTTCGCCATGTGTGAGGGCTCTGATCTCCAAACCACGATATAAACACGATTCAAACTTAGCGGAAGCAATTCGATTAACAACGGAAGACAAAAATCACGGGAAATTAAAACTTTTCGAAACAAGAGCTTGAATCCATAAAAGCTTCTTTCATAACAAGAGATAAACTGTTTACATCTCATGATAATTACTTCTTGAGTAATTATATACAACAAGACACAAAATCTCAAGAACTCATAACAAAAGACTCCAAGACCTGAGAGTACAGAGGACACATAGGACTGACTCTAACTACACCACATGGCAGGTTAAATCTCCACCTGAGATTTACTGCTGCTCCTGGTGCTGCTGCTGCTGCTGGGACTGGTCACCTGCAGACCGGTTCCTCCGTCTCCGACGTCCACCTAAAAAGTTGAAGGCTACAGGGTGAGACAATTTTACATAATTGTCCCAGCGAGAGTTATAACTCTCCGCCAGAAGCTTTATTATAACATCAAAAAATATCTTAAGCAGTAAAGCTTTCAAAGTATTCAATAGCAGTTGCAGCTATAAACAAGCACTCAACATTTATGAGACATGAAGAATATAAGCACTATTACAGTGTATAATCAATCAACTAACTCGTAGTTATCTCTAACAGGTATACTACGCAGTTGATTATGTTTTACAAACAATATTATGCCCTGTGGAGATGAGGCATACCACTCATACTCCAACTGATCGCTAAGAAGTCACATCAGTATCATACATAGGTCATTAAGAGAGCCGGATTCTCATGACCTTCACCTTCCTCAGTCAGTAAGAGGATCACTTGTAGGACATCTTGTGTCTCTACTATTATAGCTCACCAGGGTAAACTGGTCCTTCGCTATTTTAGAGTTACAGTGGCGTTCTGTACTCTCTTCGTCATCAGGAGATTTCATGTTTATCTCCACTGATACGGATATCTATGTTTTCTTCATCATCAGGAGGTTTCATGTTTACCTACTACTGATACGGTATGGGATTGTAGTGAAGGATTGACGGATTACATATCTACATCAAATTCCTACACTAGGATGTAAGGTTCTACACATCCATATACCCCACATACTCAATAGTATGTGATCCAGGAGTTCCCTTAGGAAAACCTATTTCACCATCATTTGATCTCTGACAATGATGGGTCTATGATCAGGGCTCTACATTATACTTGATTAGTTAGGTACATTCAGTATTCATTTAACATCACACATTGTTCTTCAAACAATAACAGTAGCATAACAGTTATAAAAGGAGAATACTAAATGTAACAAGCCTAACTCACATCAAACATCATTTCTCATTATACTCATCACAAGTCATCTCTAAAGCATGACCTTGATGGTATTCATGGCTCTCACAGCCCATTATTATCATAGAATGCCACTGACAAGGCATCAAGATACTTTACTTATTCATAAAGCTAAGTTCTTTGATTCTTTGATTCATAAAGGCATCAAGAATGCCACATCAAACATCATTTCCACTCTTGTCATAAGAGCTAAGTTCTTTGATTCTTATCAAATAGAGTTTAATACTCATATAACATGTCATCACCTTTGAATTAGGGTTTACAATTCACATCACATGTCATTACCCTTGAATTAGGGTTTACTATTCACATCACATGTCATTACCCTTGAATTAGGGTTTACTATTCACATCACATGGTGAATTGAACTCATAACATCATCATGTATGAGGAACATCATCATTGATGCTCTCAGATTAGCTTAAGATTCATCATATATCATAATTAGGGTTTCCATGATCTCACATAGGTGGATCATACCCTAATCATGCACATTCATGTGTATTGAAGGTTCTTTACTTGAGTTTGCACCCTAAAAGGGTACTTTCTCTCTCTTAAGATACTTTCTCTTTCCTCATACTAGTAGATGGTGATAACACCACTCTGAATCAGGTTGGGTTAAGTCCTCATGGGCTAACATAAGCCAAAACATCACTATCATGTGATTAGGGTTTGATTTGAACAAGGTATTACTCAATTGAACCCATCAAGGTATTTTGGTAATTCACCCCATTGATCACCATCATGGTTCAATTCATTAGTCACTTAATCCCTTAATATCCTAGGTTATCATTAGGGTTTAGATTAGAGCATCTTTGAACCATTTACACCTTCAATTGATTAAGTGAAATCAACCTTTAAAAACCTCAAACGGTTTCAACCTTCAACCTCCAAACGGTTTGAGACCGTTTGGATGAGTTGACCGTTTGCTAGGGTTGACTCCAAGACCGTGTGACCTTCAAGGTCGTTTGCCCAAACCGTGTGAGGGTGTAGACCGTTTAACAAGTTTGACTTCAAGACCGAGAGGGCTTACACGGTTTGAGACCGTTTGGTGTCTCTCGATCTTGAGATCGTTTGAGTCCAAACGGTCTTGAGACCGTTTGGCCCCAAACGGTCTTGAGACCGTGAGGCCTCACACGGTCTTGAGACCGTGTGACCTCAAACGGTCTTGAGACCGTGAGGTCTCAAACAGTCTTGAGACCGTGAGGTCTCAAACGGTCTTGAGACCGTTTGGTCCACTTGGTCTCAAACCGTTTGGACCTCCAACATGGTTCAATGATTTCAATCGTTTATGATTATTAATGTTGAAGCCTCCAAATGGTCAAAGCCATGGTAACCACTTATAGATTGAGTTAATTAGGGTTATGCTTAACCAATTGGTCACTCAATTGACCCTCAATTGTTATCCAATTAGGGTTGAAGTTGGTTTAATTAAGGTCCATCAACGTTCAACCATCAACACTCAACAATGTGAATCAACACAAGGTTGAACCCTTCAATTGAGCTCCAATTGGGCCCAAACTTGGCCCAAACGGTCTTGAGATCGTGTGGATGAACTCCACACGGTCTTGAGACCGTTTGCCCAAGATTTCATCAAAATCTAATGTGATTTGATAGGGGTTGAACCTTGATTGAGTCTCAATTCAGTATTTTTGATTAATTCAATAACCCATTTCAATTGGGCCCTCAATTGATCAAATTACCTTAACCCTAGACCTCCAAACGGTCTTGGGTTGTCACCACACGGTCTTGAGACCGTTTGGTTGATCCTCAAACGGTCTTGAGACCGTTTGGGTCAATCAACCCAAAAACACTAAGTTATTCATTGAGATTTCAGTACTGATTTCAATTAGGGTTTACCCTAGTAATCATCCTTCAACTCTTAGCGTGTTTGGAATTAGTCCATAAAATTTGGTGAGTTGTTAATCAACATTATTATGAACAGTAATTTCATACAGTCAATGCTTAGTAAACGTTCTTACATGGTCTTGAGACCGTTTGCCCAAAAAGGGGCGATTTCAACAGATTGCAATTCAGAACTAAATTCAATTGATTTGTTGATTTAAAAAGGCTATTTCTCTTGATTCCTTTGGAGTTAACCTCTCAAATTTTTTGGGTGATTAGCCTACATAAGTATGAACAGATTTCTTATACGGTACACGCTTGGTCAATGCGGCTAAATGGTCTTGAAGACCGTTTGCCCTTACACGGTCTTGAGACCGTTTGCTCACCAAACGGTTTTGCAAACCGTGTGAGCACTTGGTGGAGACCGTTTAGTAAAGTGAAAAGTAGTGGATTAACTTTGGAAATAATGTATTCGTCTCCTAGCTCAAGAACAGCAAGGATTTATCACGGATTTTCTTGCAAAGTAGCAAAGGAAGGTAGAGAAGAAGAAGAACTATCATCTAAAAGCATAAACAAGATATATATAACAAAGCATGGGTTTAGAGTTATAAAACCCGCCTAAAGCTTTCTCCTTGAGCTCCAAGCTTTCAAGCTCCAAGATTTTAATGGCATCCTATTGTTTCCACAGGTCGTCCAAGGTGATCCTTCCAAGGAAAGTCGAGAAGAGATGGCTAGAAAGGTAGAGCTATGTGAGCTAGCCATCAATTTGACCTTGAATTCGAGTTCTAACCATGAACTTAAGCAAAAGGGAGGATTCAAACCTACCTTTCCCTCCTTGGTCGTCCTCCTGAGATCCACAGCTCCTCTTTAGTCGGTTTGGGTGAATAGAACAGTGAAAGGAACAAAGGGAGGGTTTCCTTGCTAAGTGAAGTGGAGAGTATATATACTTGGGGTGAGATTTTCAACATAAGCTCATAAGTTCTCCATATTTTCAACTAAGTCCCTCCATCCTTCTATGCTCGTCCCTTCATATTAATTCTAAGGACAAACCTTCTTCTAAGGTCAAGAAATGAGGGCAAAGAAGATCAACCTATTAGTTAAGCATACACATAAAAGGGCTATAGCACATACACCTTGATTATTCAATCACAAAGGTGTTTTTTCATAACTTGATTAATCAATTAAAGTGACCTTTCATCATTTCTTCTCTAAATGATGACAAGAGTCTTAAAAGATATTTTAGATGATGTATTTTACAAGTTGCACCCCTCAAATTGGGTAAATTGCACTTTTCTCCAATTTAGGGTTTTCAAGCACCGGGATTGCTTCCACAGCTGCACCTTGGTGCCCAAGCTTGGGAAATCCCTCAAACCTTACCATCATCATTCTCATGATGTCTCAACATCAGAGGAACATCTCAACATGTGCAAATTGCAATTTAACCCTTCTAACTGGGTAATTTGCACATGGGTCCCTGTATTACAAAATAATGCTACAACTTTATATAAAAAGGAGCAAAAAATGAAATATATGTTTCTGAGAAACTTAATTACATGCCCAAAGTTTATCACAAGGATTTAATTACATATTTAAGCAAAAAACCTAGGGTTAACTCATAACCCAGGTCAGGGATGTTACAATGTGTAGCTTGGAATTAGGCCCAGCCGAGCTTTCAACACGTTTCCATTAGGAAAATACATAGCCTTTAAGATTCTTGCCGCCAAAATGTCGGGTTTGGTAAACAACCTCCATAGTTGATGTGCCAACAATGCTTGATTAAAAGTCTTCATGTCCCTGAACTCCATTCCGCCTTCCCTTTTTGTCTTGCACAACCCTTCCCAACATAGCCAGGAGATCTTCCTTTCCCCCTCCTTCACCCCCCACCAAAATCTTGCCACCATAGAGTTTATCTCCTCAATAATCCCAGTTGGTAATTGGAACACACTCATGACATATGTAGGGATAGCCTATACAATAGACTTGATAAGCACCTCCTTTCCCGGTTTGGATAAAAGTCGCTCCTTCCATCCTTGTAGCTTGTTACCCACTCTGCCAATGATATATTCGAACACTTTTTTCTTTGACCTCCCAATAGCAGCTGGTAAGCCCAAATAAGATGCTTATTTGTCCACCTCTTTGACTCCCATTAGATCCCGCAACTCATCTTTTTTGCTTTTAGGTATCTTCTTGCTAAATGCAATCTCAGACTTGGTGAGGTTGACCTTTTGACCCGATGCCTGTTCGTACTGGCTGATAATTTCAGCTATTTTCAGGCATTCATTCCTTGTCCCTCTAGCAAAAAGAATATTGTCGTCTGCAAAAAATAGATGTGAGATCCGGGGGGGGCCCCCGACACACACTCATACCATGGATGGTATTCGTAGATGCCGCGAGGTTAAGAAGTGTAGAAAAAGCATCCACACAAAGAATAAAGAGATAGGGACAGAGTGGGTCACCCTGGCGAAGTCCTCGTGAAGGTTGGAAGGTGTTTGATCTTTCCCCGTTGGTCGTGAACGTGTGAGAGACCAAAGAAACACAGTCCAGCACTCTATCACACCATCGTCTGCTAAAACCAAATTTTTCCATCACAGTTTTCAGGAACTTCCATTCAATCCTGTCGTAAGCCTTCATCATATCAAGCTTGAGAGCAATGTGTCCTTTCTTTCCTCCCCTCCCCCTTTTCATAGCATGAAAACATTCATAAGCAATTAAGGCATTGTCAGTGATCAATCTTCCCGGTACGAATGCACTTTGATTTTCCGATATAATACCATCCATGAATGGTTTTAGACGATTGGTGAGCACCTTTGTAGCAATTTTGTAAATTACATTACACAGGCTGATCGGTCTAAAATCAGCAACCACCCTTGGTTTTTTAATCTTCGGGATCAACACTACCAAGGTGTCATTGTTCTCCTTACATGAATATTTGCCTTTCCACCACCCCTTGATATAGTTTGAGATATCCTTCCCCACCACCTGCCAAAATTTCTGGTAGAACAATGGTTTCAAACCATCCGACCCGGGCGCTTTATTTGGATGCATATGGAAAACCACCTTCTTCACTTCTTCATCCGAGATATCCTTTTCCAACATTTCAGCCATAGAATTATTTACCATGGGTTTTATACCTGCCACCGCATCCTCCATCTCCACCAGATTGGTAGAGGTGAAAAGGTCTTTGTAGAAATCTTCAATGATACCCAAAATATCTTTATCTTTTGATTTCCATATTCCATGGGAGTCTTTAAGCCCAGCAATAGTGTTCTTCTTCAGCCTTTGTGAGGCTTTATGGTGGAAATATGCAGTATTAGTGTCGCCTTCCTTCAGCTCTTTAATACATGCTCTAGCACACCAAAAAGCTTCCTTTTCCCTGTGCAATTTTTCCAGCTCCCGATACAGCTCATCACACCTTTGTAGAACACTACCATCCGGCCATTTCCTCTGTTCCTCACCAAGCTTTTTCTCAGTATTTTTGATCTTCCTTTTCATATCACCAAACTTGGCATCAGCCCACATAGCCAGGTCCTCACTAACACCCTTCAGTTTGTCTTTGAGATCTATATCATTGTGTGCCTCCCATGAATTTGCCACTGTAGCTTCACAACTTTCTTCTGACAACCACATAGGTTCAAAGAAAAATCTAGATTGTCTCTTTCGCTGTCTTTCCTCCCCAACCAAAGCCGATAGAATAATAGGTGCATGATCAGACTGATAGAATCGAAGATGATGGACCCAACTGCCTGAATATTTTTCTCTCTAGTCATCACTCACCATAAACCGATCCAGCCTCTCCTCCATAAGCGTTTCCACAGATATCCCCTTCTCCATGTAAAAGTATTGCCGGAATACCCCATATCAAGAAGGTTACAGTCATCTATCACATCTCAGAATGGCTTCATAAATATGTCAGGTTTCATCGGGCCACTCCTCTTCTCTTCATTGCTGATTATCTCATTTAAATCTCCGAAGAAGATCATCGGATCACCATACCTACCTCTTATCTGTCGCATCAAGTCCCACGTCCTGTATTTTTCAGTTTGCGCCGACCAGCCATAGATGCCACAAGCATGCCATTCATGTCCAACAGAATTATCCACCACCTTACATTCCACATGCCTCATAGAGAACCTGGTAACCTCCACTTCTACCTCCCTCCACCAAAAACCCAGACCACCTGCCCTCCCAGTGCTCGACATACAGATGCCATCAACAAAACCATAACTCCTCTTGATCCTTTCTAAGGCTTTATCATCTAACATAGTTTCCATAACGAAAACTATGTTGGGTCTCTCCCTCTGACATAACTCTTGAAGGGTTTGTACTGCCGCTGGGCGACCCAGACCCTGGCAGTTCCAGCTTAGGAGTTTCATTGTTGTTCACGGGGTTGGGCTGTCCCAACTCCCGCTACTTGGTGTCTGCCACCTGCGTTAACCTGACCATCCACTGTCTGTGTAGAATACATTGGTTTCGGCTTCTTTGATTGTGTGCCCACTGTTTCATCTTCTTGTAGGGATCTCGACACCTCCCTGGATAGGAGGTCTCTCCTGTGTTTTGTCACCGGGCCTTTGGTCCTTCCTTCCTCGCTTATGCCTTGTCTTCTTCATCCAGTGATCATCGTTTGTTCAACACCCTTCCCCCTGAGGATGTTTCTCCTCTCCGCCCTTGACTTCCTCCATTCACGTTCCTTCTCCGCACCTTCCTCTCCCAGAAACATCAGAATGTCATCCAGCAGCACTATCTTAGTCACCTTCCTCCCTTCCCCCCGGCAAGCTGCTATTCTCCAACCCCGACACCGCCGTCAGTTTCACGCTCACCTTCCCTGCTCTCCCTCTCCCCTGCTCATCTCCGACTTCCTTCCCCTACCCCGCATCTGCCCCCTCTCTCGCCCGACAAACATCTTCCCCCCGCCCCGGTTCCCGCATCCGCTCGTGCACATCCCCCATGCATCTTTCCTCGTCGCCCGTATGCTTCCCCTCACTGTGTCCACTTTCCACCGGCACCAGGTTCCCTTCCACATAGCCCACGGACGTCCACTTCACCTGTAGCAGGACGTCCCTTGAGTAGCGCCGTCTCCTTGGGCATGACTCCCTGTTCAGCGTGCTTCCCACCTCAAAGACGACCTCCATAGAGTCCTCCAACTGCTCGCCCATTCCTTCCTTGGTTGGCTCACCCCCCACACCCGATCACGCACCGGAGCCTGTCTCATTGTCGCCCGTCCTTGTCTGCTGTGTGGAGGAAGACCCTTCCTTCCTGGAACCACACAAGGAGCTTTTTGTATGGAAAACAATTGATCGCCGGGATCTCGAACCCTGTCCCCCCAACAATTCTTCTTCAACTGGGACTCTGGGTCTCCGTGGTGAGGCTCTCAGCCAGGAACCCCATCCGCGTTGATTTTCCCCATCTTCGTCATAGTCCGCACAGTCTCGTTCAGTATGCCCTAGTCGACCACAGATGAAGCACATCACCGGCAGCCTCTCGTACTTTAGTTCTACATCAATGATCTGACCGTCCAGGCCACGAACCTTCTGCAGACGCTTGATAGGTTTGTTGATATCAATCCCCAGTCGCACTCGACCGGACGACTCCCACCCCAGTGTATCGCAATCAACCTTTATCACTCGCCCAATCTTCTCTGCTATCTTTCTCAGCGCCACTTCTCCTCACAGCCCCAGCGGGATATTGTATAGTCGAACCCAGAACTGGCTCTCTGAAAACCCTATCTTCCCCTGTCTGTCTTTTGGATCAACCTCTTTTGTCAATAGAAGCTTGTTGTCAAAGTTCCATGGCCCCTCTTCTATAACCTTCGCTTTGTCTTTCCAGTGGGTGAATTGTATCACGAACGTCGACTGATCAATGGACTTAAACACCACGCCGCTGGTTAAACCCCATGCTTGAGCGAACGTTTTCTTCATTGCCGTGAAATTATAGGACCTATCCGTCAGTAACCTGCCCACCAAAGCCAACTCGACATGCTCCGGAAGCCTGGTCTCTTCCTCATTGATCAGATCTGCAATCTCCTGTTCCTCTTCGGTGATCTTCAGTCTCTCACACTATTCTGCTAGGTCGTCCGCCATCGCGGAAAAAACCCAGCAGCCCCGGGTGGGATCAAACGCCCACAGCCAAGCACTTGGACCTGCAAGAGGGAGAAATGGAGAAGACCTCCGGGAAGGGAAACGACCACAAGCCCGTCGCCCTAGTCACACGTTGCGTCACCGCAGGGATGCTAGGGTAGACGCCGGATCGAGTTTTAATACCTAGATCTTAGATAATTCATTTGTGCAATAGCTCCATTTTTGTCGCAATATAGCTCAAATACATTGCTGATGCTTGGAACGACCCCAAGTTCTAAAATGAACTTCTTGATCCAGACAACCACTTGTACTACATTCAATGCAGCAATATACTCGGCCTTTGTTGTAGAATCAAAACCATCTCTTGCTCAGAACTCTTCCATCTTACAACTCTGTTATTTAGGCAAAACACAAATCCTGATTGCAATTTATAATCATCTTTGTCAGTCTAGAAGCTTGCATCAGTGTAACCTCTTACCACCAACTATTCCTCTCTGCCATCGATGATGAATGCATATTCATCCCAGTTTTAGCTGCATTATTAGTCTAATATAGCATTCATATAGCTTAGTTTTCTTCAAGAATACCTTTGTTTTGATCCACTTAGGTTTTTATGTTAATTCATAGGAATTTGATACTTTTCTTGACTCCCTTTGCATGCTTTGAATTTTATCACTCTGCAGCTAGTCTGCCTAGGGGGTCCCGCTTCCCTTCGATGGGCGGGAGTCAAGAGGAGGATGCCTCTTGTGGGGTGTGGGGAAACACCCCAGACTAAAATGGATTTTGAGCACTTTTAGAAGGCAGATTGATTTGCAAATTTTGTGTCTGAGGATAATTTTGACCCGTCGATCGACATGCCAATCAACATTAAAATTGACAAAGAAGTTAAGACATCAAACAGGTCAATAGCCTTGTTGACCTCCGTGGTCGACACCCAAGAGCAACGACACTTAGACTCACCGATGATCAAGGTCGACACCTCTATCGACCCCCTATTCGATAAGATCATCGGTTTATTTAGATGATAAGAAATCAAGTTGTCGACATAACATTGTCAATACTCTTGTCAACAACCAAAAATCCAATTGAACTTCATCTGATAGTCTTGTCGACCCTCACACTCGACAGACATGTCGAACTCCAAGACTGACAATAGGAAGTCCAAGCATCAACACCAGTGAGTCGATAGTCCCATTGACCGATGGACCCATCGATTGATAACAATGGTCGACACCGATCAAAAGAAATCGACACCGATTGGGAACACAAGAGGTCGACATCCTCGACCATAAAGATAGGCCCCCAACGCAGCTGTACAAATCATCTCAAAATTCTAGAGACAAAAATGCCAAAAGGCTATCGCAAAAATTAGAGCAAGGATGAAAACTATCAAACCAATGAGTTCTATCGACCAAGTTGGATATCAACTTGTAGCCTTGCCGACTTCAATCGACCTTCAAAAACTCCAAGTAGACGACCTCCCTTCTTGGGTGATCGTTCTCTTCCTTGAGCTGTCGTTCATCCACCTACTTCTGCTGCAAGTTAGGGTTAATACCTGAAGGAGAAAAGAAGGAAGGAAGTCTATCATAGAACACCACGTTGAGCTACTTTTGTTACCATAATGACCATGACAGTGTCCTCTTCCTCTTCTCGTGATATCAATCTCATCATTTTGAGGGAGTAGTCTTTTCACTGGGGTGTGGGGACTAGCCCCACTACCAGTTTCTTGCAATTTCATTCATGTTTCAAACTCTTGTATGAACTCATTTAATTATAGCCAATCATTTATCACATGTTTTATGGATTCATCACCTGCTTTACGTGGTTTATTATAATATTTTACTGTGAGAACTTTAACGTTTAAGATTTGAATACCGATTATCTTTGGTTGACACCCTGACAAGAACTTCCGATGAAAAGTCTTCGGAGTAGTGGATAGCAGATTTATAAATAACGAGACATCGAGCTTACAAGGATATCTACTCATGCAAATTTTTGATGTTGAAAGGTGAAACTTGCATAACTCCAATTATATCTTTATGTAGGTTTGGATTTGAATGATTGCACAAATTTGAGTAGTGGTGGTGAAACCCAGTTCCACCCTACTATTTCCATCCATTAATAAATAGAACCTTAATTTAGCTCTTTTTATTCTTGTAATCTTAGATTAATCAAAACAATCTCAACTTTTATGATAAATACTAGTTCTTACTAAGTTACTTCAATTAGATAATTCTAAAAAAAGTTGTCCCTTGGGATTTGATCCTCAACTATACTGTGGTAAGATCCATATGCTTGTGGGTGGCATTATTGCACTTTGGTTTTGGTAAACTCTAGGAATTATATTCCTAGTGAATTTGTAGTGCGATAATATTCCACATCAGTTGACCAAGAACTTATCCTTAATTATTATCAAGTACTTGAGGATGTTCTTCACGACAGTCCAGTGAGCATCACCTGGATCTGACTGAAATATGCATCTCATGCTCAAAGCATACTAGACATCTGGATGGGTGCACAACATTGCATACATGATGGATCCAATTGCCGACGCATATGGAATCATACTCACACGGTCCCTTTCTTCACAAGAATTGGGACATTGAACTTTATAGATGGTAAATCCATGTAACATGGGCATGTTTCCTCTCTTTGAGTTATCCATGCTGAACTACTTCAACACTTTGTCAATGTATGTGCTTTGACTTAGTTCAAGAATATTTCTTAATCTATCTCTATAGATCTTTATCCCCAAGATGTAGGAAGCTTCTCCCAAGTCTTTCATAGATAATGTATTTCCAAGCCATGTCTTTACCTTTTGTAAAGTAGGGATGTCGTTCCCCATCAATAATATGTCATCTACATACAATATGAGGAATACTACCATGATCCTACTAACCTTCTTGTACACACAAGGTTCATCTTCATTTTGAACAAAGCCAAACTCTTTGACTGTCTCATCAAAATAAAGATTCCAGCTCCGAACGCTTGCTTCAATCCATAGATTGACCTTTGTAGCTTATAGACTTTATTTCCAAACTTTGAATTTATAAAACCCTCAGGTCATGTCATACACACATCCTCAACAAGATTCCCAATAAGGAACGCAGTTTTAACATCCATTTGCCAAATCTCATAGTCATGATAAACTACAATAGCAAGCATGATCTGGTGGACTTAACCATGGCCATTGGAGAAAAGGTTTCATCATAGTCAACACCTTGAACTTGTCTGAACCCCTTTGCAATCAATCGATCCTTATAGGTTTGTACCTTACCATCCATGTCAGTCTTCTTCTTGAAGACCCACTTGCACCCTATGAGTTTTACCCCTTCAGGTGGATCCACAAAGGTCCATACCTTGTTGGCATACATGGATCCCATCTCAGATCCCATGACTTCAAGCCATCTCTTAGACTCTGGTCTCTCAATAGCATCTTGATAGGTAATTGGCTCATCATCTATGACCAATTTATTGCCTTCTTGAGTCACAAGATATCCATATCTCTTAGGTTCAAGGAGTGTCCTATTAGATCTAGAGGTTCCTGTGTTACTTGAGGAATTTGAGATTCCACAAAAACTTGTGAGTCTCTTTGTTCCTCATGTAGATTCTCAATTTCAATGTTTTCCTATTGGTCTCACACCTCTTCGATGTCTACTTTCCTCCCATTGATTCATTTGGAAATAAATTCCTTTTCAAGAAATACAACATTTTTGGAAACAAATATTTTGTTGTCAGTTGGGTTGTATAGGTAGTATCCCCTTGCCTCTTTGGAAAATAACATTTATCAGACTTAGGGCCAAGATTTTCAAGAAATATTTTCCTAAAATAAGCTTCACATCCCCAAATCTTCATAAAAGACACATCGGGATGTTTCCCATGCTATATCTCATATGGTGTCTTATGAATCACCTTAGATGGTACTCAGTTTAGTGTAAATGTGGTGGTTACAAGAGCATACGCCAATAAGGAATTTGGAAGATCAGCAAAGCTCATCCTTGATTGCACCATATCTAGTAATGTGATTCCTTCTTTATGACTCACCATAATGGTGTACTGATAACCACCTCTGGAATTTGTTCTAAAAGGCCCACATACATCAATATGTATGAGTCCTTATAGATCACTGGCCCTCTCACTGCTACTAGCGAATGAAGTCTTGGTCATCTTGCCCAATAAACAAGATTCACATGTCTCTATTGATTCATAGTTAAAAGAGTCCAGACAACCATCTTTATGGAGTTTGGATATGTGTTTCTCATTTATGTGCCCCAGATGACAATGCCAAAGGTATGTTTGGCTTGAGTCATTGAGTTTTTGTCTTTTGGTATTTACGTTATATACGCTTGTCTCTAGATCTATCAAGTATGGACCATAAGAAATTGGGGCACTGCCATAAAATATCCCATCTTTATGAATAGAACATCCTCCATTATTTATAAGAAATTCAAATCTATTCTTGTCCAAACAAGATACAAATATGATGTTCCTATTAATGGTAGGTATGTAATAGAAATTCTCTTACTCTATTACAATCCCACTTGGTAGAGATAACTCATAGGTTCCAACTGCGTTGGCCACAACTCTTGCGCCATTTGCAATTCGTAGTTCTACCTCACCTTTCTGTAAAGGTCTACTTCTTTTCAGATGCTTCACATTAGAGAAAATGTGTGATCCACATTTAGTATCTAGTACCCATAATGAGGAACTAGTAAAGTTAACCTCAGTTATGTACGTACCAGAAGTAGAGATCTCAATCCCTTGCTCCATCTTCCTAGGTTCCCTTATCCTTCTCCTTATTTTTAGTCAAAAGATTTGGACTTCATCTTAGCGACATAATGATTCTTGGCCTTGCCTTTGTCCTTGGTCTCAACTCCGCTGATAATCATCACGTATTTTTCCATCTTCATTTATGCGTTGACACTTATAAAAATGTCAAGCAACTCTGACAGTGATCTAGACATGTTACTCAAGTGACAACACTCGATAAAATGGCTATATGATTTAGGCAACGATTGCAAAATCATATTTGTGGCCAACTCTTAACCTAAAGGAAATCCCAATCTTTCTAGGTGCTTCATATGCCCAATCATATTGAGCACATGAGGTTCTACTAGATCTCCCTCTGTCATTTTGCACTCAAATAGCGCCTTAAAGACATTATACCTTTCATGCTTATCATCTTTTTATATGCAACACATAGTTCATACAACCCAGCATAAGGTTCTTGATGTTCACAACATCATTGGCATGCTTCAAAGAAGCATCCATGTCAGTCTTAGGCAAACATGGAGTGGTTACTAAAACTGGTGTTTTAGGAACATGCAGAACACTTCTCAAGGTCCTAAACTAGTTATAGAAATAAATCTCATTTAATTCATCTGATTGTATTGATTGAGTGTTTTCCATTTGATTCTACAAGAGAAAATTTGCATTTGTCAAAAACCATTTTTGATTTTATTTGATTTGAAAATTCGATATTAATTTGGTCTTTAATTAACTATCGCTCCCATTATTTTATTCGAATTGATAGCCCTCAATATCAATTCAGAATATTGCATCATAAAATATTCTAGTGGACCAGGATCCTAATTTCATCAAAATGATGAGCCAGCTACGGTTGTCACCCACAACTTGATTCTATCAGGTAGGCAACTTTTTTCAATTGCATCACATGGAACTCATGATAGATGATACACACAACTCCTTGTCAGTGATCATATGTATGCTTCTAGGTGCTTAATCCAATTAAGATCACCTAGTTAAGCCTGACCCATAAGCCAACACAATAGACTATGCACCCTTCTAGGGCAGACCCACATATCTATCATCACACTTCCATGAGATAGACGACATACCATGCTAGGGTGTGCCCATGCTTAGTTGATCAAGCTTTTCATGTGTGCTGCTTATGGAAAGCATCTATGACTTAATATTTTAATTACTGAGTTTGTATAAATACATATGTATTAACCAATCACCACATATATATAGTACATATCTTATACATGCTATAACCCACAACAAAACATGCAATAATAAAAAAGCAATGGTTATGGCTAGCTTAATGTAATTCCTTAGAGACACACATAATTACCACAGTCTAGGTCTATATCATATGTAGAACCCCATTGTTGATGAAGATCCGTGCTTGCCAATCCGAGTTGACTGGTTCAACCATTGAACCGATCGACTCGCCTCTTGTTTGGTTAGTTGGTCACCACTAGCCAGTCATCTGGCTCCTCCGAATGACTGGCTGGTCATCCTATAGTTGATCATTTGGCTCCTTCAAACGGTTGTTATGTCTGGTCCTTTGGGCTCCTAGTTGGCTCGCCATCTAGTCGTCTCATCCCCGCCATCTGGTCGAGTTGGACCCTCCAGTCGGTCAGCTCGTCTCTTCCATGTGGTTGGTTAGTGTCTTTCTTCTTCATCAAAACAAGAAAGTAAGCAATCCTACTTTTACATATTTATGGATAAAGCTCAAGTAACATTCAAGGGGATTAATGGTAGAAGAAAATAATACTTCTACATTGGGAAGATAAGAGAGAGACTCAGTTTGTAGACTGAGATAAATAGGATTAACTAACCATACAACCATGCACATATAATAGGGGTTATTGGCCATAACCATGCTACACATCCGCCATAAAAATTCACTTTTAGGTGACGCGTGTAAATTGAATATATACCATATCATATATATACATTTGTTTGGGTTATTATGTGGTGATTAGTCAGACATGCACATTAACCAGTTTAATTATTTGCATCACATGCAATGGTTAAACTCGATAAAACCAAAATATGATCATATTGATTATCCTGAAACCTAATTAATTGACATGGCTTTGATACCTCTAGGGAAATACAATATCAGATATACAGTGGAAACAAAAATTTTACTGATGTATTTTCCATTAAATAGCGAATAGCATCAATAACTATGCAATGAAAAGGATGGTTTCACGAAGATAAACCTGATCCTGGAGCAAGTTCAACAACAATCCTCATTGATGTAGATGCAAACTCAATCTTGGATGGTGTTTGTGTAGGTCCTAGTTGCAGTGGGACTCATCTGACTTCTCCTCCATGGTCAGCAGACTCAAATATCATCATATGCAACAACTCCTCTAGTCACCGACTACTGGATGATGTCGTCCTCCTTAGCGATGGGAAAAGGCAGCCTCACCTCTAAAAAGTCCACACAGACCTACTAGAACTCTTGTCATCCTACTAGAATAGACAATGAGGACTTGTCTCTTTCGTTGGTGTACTAGTCACCAACCTGCTCTCCCACAACAATGATCCTCAATTGTTTCTCTCAAGTAGATATCCCTCCCTAGTTGGGTAGAACTTTATTGGGCTCTCTTGGTTACCACAACTAGAGAGGACAATAATTATCAGAGCAACTAATTCTCAATTATCTGTGTTGTGTTTCGGGAAGCCCCCAATACTCCTCTATTTATAGTAGAGGCCAAGGTCAATGTTCCCAATTTGTGCAAGAGTGGAAGGGACTGGAAGATCTCAAAATTGTGTTTGCAGCCTGTGATAGTTGAAATAGCCATCTAACAACCCAGATGGTCATCTAGTACGCAAGACGGCTGTCTCGCACTGTGAGATAGTCATTTTGTAGTTTCCCAATTTTGTAGATGTGTCGACAATTCAATTCCAATTAACGCATAACATGAGTCATAACCAATCCTTTATGCAATAGAATTGCACCCCTAAAAAGACCATTTGGCGCAGATAAGATGAGCATCTCACAGGTTGGGTCAGGATGAATTCTAGCCAATACACAATATAATTGACTGACACTCCAAATGACTATCTCAACACTTGAACTGATTGTTTGGCAGTCTAATCAGCTAATTTGTTGCGCAAATTGTAACTAAAATACTTTAGTAATCAATCCAATCATCATTCAAGACGAAACTCCTCTTCTAGATGAGTTCCTATGTATGTGACCCTATAGGTCCCATATTACATTGGTAGTGAATGTCCATAACAACTTATGACATCACAAGCAATGAGTGGTGTCTAGTCACACATCATTTCTATCCAAGTAAATGGAAAGTTGGAGAACAACTTCAACCTACAATGTTTATATAGTTCCTTTATCACTTATATACATATTGAACTAGAGGCATGAAACATTCATCCTCATTATTATTCAATCTTGATTCTTAAACCAGAGCAGACTGTCTGAGATATATGTAAGCTCAATATCACATATTGACTCACATGTGCGTGGCCATGCATTTCTCAGTCTTCCTAACCAAGAGGCCTTGGAAATCACTCCTCCTTTAGGAGGGAGAAATCCCATCTCTATCACTCACAATCAATCCCTATGTGTCTCAGTCACCCCATCATCACCTTTATAACAACCCATGTTTTGGGATTGTGTTTTGAT
This sequence comes from Alisma plantago-aquatica, assembly GCA_963693085.1. Taxonomy (NCBI): domain Eukaryota; kingdom Viridiplantae; phylum Streptophyta; class Magnoliopsida; order Alismatales; family Alismataceae; genus Alisma; species Alisma plantago-aquatica. The sequence goes on along the minus strand of OY856410.1, from coordinate 1,431,582,403 downwards.
GATGTCAAAGCATACTAAACAACATGTGATGAATTCAGTGATTTTAGGTGAAGAATCACAAACACCACCATAACAATGAGAGCTAACTATGACTACCATAGTAATAGTTTCTATGTGTCAGTCTTATGGTGGGTTTGTCTAATACACTATTCTCTAACATGTATCTGTGTGCTTGGTTTGATATCGACATATCATGACTAGTGAGATTCAGTCATCAACCAACTCACACTCTCATCTTATGTGTCATTGCTTTCTATTTACCTTCCACAATAACAATCGATCAGGGACATAACAAGAATGCATTTACTCTTTACATGTATATGATCTCATTGTTCAGGTACTCAACTTGAAGATATACGTAATCGAGTAATATCATTCTCTAGACATTTATTATGTTGTTTCATTATCTCAAAACTAAATAAATAGAATAAATTGGAAGCTTGGCTTTATTAATAATTAAATTATTTACAAGTTATGCCATTACAATCATCATATGATTGGAACTTTGGGCATACATACCAACAAGGAGTCCTTTGGCTGCTACTAGGAGGTCAAAATCAAATCACAGTCCGTGGCAAGATCGTAGGAGTCACTGTAGAAGATGTCTAGTCTACTGTCTGTAGTGAAGACCAGGAGCTGCATAGACATCGTCCAAGAGCAACTAGTCAACAATTGCACATATAAAATGATGAGGAGATGTTGCTAGACTTGCTCCAAGACCAAGTATATCCTCAAAACCATCCTTCCCATCTTATATTTATTGACGCAATATGCTGGTCTATGGGAATATGATATATAAAATTTTGTTTCTGCCACTTGCTATGTAGCCATATTTTCAAACAAACAGTATATCCTTGGAGATTCCAACTAAATTATTGATGTTATGTAGACCACAACATGATAATTGGGTTGTGATCTGATATCAATCATGATTCTTGATTTGGATCCATGGCCTTTAATGCATCATTTTTTTTTGTTTCCGTTTTCTATATTGTACTTTTACCGACAGATACTCTTGCACCCATGGTTTAAGTTCAAGACATTAGTTCACCTAGTTCTTGCCAAGGTCTATGTTCAATAACTCAGGCATGGTTCAAATTGAAAAGTACATGCTAAAAGCACAATAGGTAAGGTTGAGTGGAAGAGAACAATACACATTGGACTTTGTGGTAGATTCTTAGCTATATTAGCTTTGTCTAATATAGTTGACATGATTTAAGCCCAATGTAGGTGCAGTTAGTGAATAAAGAGTTTGGAGGAAAAGGTAGTTTCTCTCTTTTGTGAAAACTAGAAATAGAACTAGGAAACTATCTTCTATATTCCATCTCCTTTTTTGCACAAAAAGATAAGTACTTAAATAAATAATTAATCAATTGTTTAATTATTACTTTTAGAATTGGAAAGTGGCCTCCCATATCCCTTCTTAATTGGAAAGGGACTACTAATTTTGCTTTTGAATTGGAAAGTGACTCATCATATTCCTTTTATGTGTACAAGAGTGGTTGTATAATTGTATCAAACTGGGAATATGATTAAGCATAAAACTAATATGAATAAGGCTCCTAGGATTGGGGTCAAACACATAACACATATCTCAAATATCATATTACATAAATCTAAGACAATTATATGATGTTTGTGTTTCATTTCCCTACTGCCTACCACATTAGTAGAGGTTCGCTTCTCTCATGGTGTTCTTCTTCTGAATGAGAGATATTCTTCTTCATCTCTTTTCCATTGATGCAATCTATTGGGTGGTGGTACATAGCAGTTGATGAACTATACCAGTGGCATTATTGTTCATCGTCTACATGTGAGCGAGACAATCTTCTACTACATGTCCATGACTAGATCAACTAGAAAAACAACATGCATCTAGAGAATAACAGAGCGTTGATTTTAGTAAGTAACATCTCTTGTCTTCAAGAGAGCGATATGTTTGAGTTTTCTAACTCAATTTATTTGTTCATCCTGTTGTGTTTGTTCTGCCATTTCTTATATGATTTTCAAGTTGGCATTAGACCTATGAATTAGATTGCAATTGTCTTCTATTGTTTGTAATGATTTACTAAAATTCAACATTTATGTTATGGAAGAATGGGCAATTCTGGTGTTTTATAACAAAATGATAGATGAAACTACTATTAAACAATTTCCTCATAGGGGGATAACTTTGTATGGCATATACATCACATGTTGAAAGTTGATATTTGTTATCCATAGACTTTTTCCTTTTGCATCCCTATATTAAGTGAACTTATCATAATACCATTACCAATAAACTCCTAATATCAAATTGATTTTTTATGAGGAAATTAAGATGAGCTATTATTTATGGATGACTATAGAAACTGAAGCTCAAAAAATAAGAATACAATCATCATCCAATAAGTGTGATCATAAAGTATCATCTAGGTATTCAGTATGTAAATTACACGTCATGTGTGTGTTTGCATGCACAAACACCCGAGAATCTCAAAACTAATTGGATTGATTTGGTATTCCATGTACATTCTGACTCTAATTGGTACAACAATTCTTCAAAGTGCCTTCTATCTTCTTTTGTCATTCAATTTGGACACTAGGGAAAATATTTTTAGGACTATTGAGCCTTGCTAATTGATTAAGAAGAAAATATTGTATATGTAATGTCATTAGGATATAAATAATGGGAACAAATTTTAATTATTGTGGCCGACTATGATGTTCTAGAGATATAGAGTATAAACATGGATAATGAGGTAACAAATAGAAATGAGGAAATTATAATTATATGTAAGTAAAATCACTCTAATAAAGACAATAAGAAGGAAATGTCTTGAATTAAATGACTTACAATTATGAATATATAGGCACAACTAATGCTTACTTATTTCGATAGTCTATTTTCTCTCCATTAACCTCCATCATGTTTGTTATCTTCTATTAAATTATAATCCAAATGTCATGTCGGGGTTCTCTTTTTATGTTAAGGTCATAAATCCTAAAATTTATAAGAAGTTATTTCATAACATGTCACACCATTATCTAGAAATGACATACCCACCATTGTTGTCCAATGTTTTTTTTTGGGGAAACTAGAGATTAAGTATTATTTATCCTGCTCTCTAGTGCATGCCAAAAATTGGAAATGTTTACATCAATGGCTTGGTGTAGCCACGATGGGCTTACAGAAGTAAAAGAACAGAAACTAAAAGTAGATAGAGTGTTTTTTGCAATAGCATCGGCTACTCCGTTCAACTCCCTAGGGACAAAACGTATAGAGAGCTGGATGGGAGAAGTCGTGATGGTGCAAATTTGCCTCCAAGTAGCTTGGAGCTTGGGTCCCGGGGGCATCGCCTGGTTAACCATCTTAACCGAGGAGATGGAGTCGGAGAAAAGAATGAATCTTCCCAGATTCATGGTATTGACAGTGGCAGCTGCATTATAAATTGCATGGAGTTCTGCATCCAGCGCTGATTGTGCATACAGAGGTGACCCCCTACCGAGTAAACTAGTGCCAAAGCTATTGATAATATGGAGTCATGTTCCCGCCTTGTTGGAAGACTCCTGGAAGGCAGCATCCATGAAGACAATGTGATCAGGACTGGAAGCTTGTAACAGGGGAACATATTTCCTGGGGTGTGCATTTTGAATAACCTTGGGTAGGTTCATTATGGAATTAACCCTCTCTTTGATGAAGCACACCTCTTCATGGACCTTGGGGTCAACTTTTGGTGCACGGTGTTGTTTCTAACCTGCCAGAGTCGCCAACAAGCGATAACTTTCTGGATTTCATTATTGTTGTTCATGGTGGTGATATCAGTCCTCCATGTGTCTTCATCATACTCAAAGAAGTTGTTCTGCATATTGAGTTCTCTCCATATGCTTTTACTCATCGGACAATCTCATAGGAAGTGCATGAGCGTCTCAGGTGCGTTATTACACCTTGGGCAGAGAGGGTCGACATCCATGTGGCGTCGTTGCTTCTCAACGTTAGTTAAGAGCACACCATGTTGGAGGAGCCACAGGAAGGTGCAGATTCGTTCAAGGACTTTTAACTTCCAGATCAGATCCCAGTTGCCAGGTGTAGCTATGCACTTGTCTTCGCGGATCCATTTATAGGATGTACTAACTGAGAAAGAGCCGTCTGTGCTGTGAGGCCAAATCTAATTATCCAGCTCGTCATTGTTAGTAGGAGGGGGTAAGTAATGCAAGATTGTCCAGACTTCCGGTGGCAAGTATGACTGTATGAAGTTGAAATCCCAAAGACCAGTATCCAGCCTCATCGAATTCACCAAAAGGTCAGATCAGTCATCTGGTACTGGCCAGTCTGGTCTAATATCACTGATATTCTTCCCCAGGATCCATTTGTCCCTCCAAACTGATGTATTCCGTCATGAAACAATTGACTTATGGCAGGTTGCCCTTAGTGTATCCAAATTGTGTTTGATGAAGGCCCACACAGAGGAGCATGGAGTGTTGATAGCTCTTTCGGCTCGTATATATATTTTTTCATGATCCTAACCCATAAAACCGAGCGGTCAGTTAGAAAATCCCAGGCATTTTTCATCATTAGCGTAGTATTTTGATCTCTTGCATCTTTTATTCTAAGGCCACCATTGGATTTGTAGGAGGTGACCTTCTTCCAAGACACTAAGGATAGCTTCTTCTTGTCATCATTCCCGGACCAGATGAAGTTTTTTATGTGTTTGTTTATGTCGTCGCGCAACGAAGGTGAGAGACAGACGGTCTCCATAGTGTAGGCCGGGATGGCTTGGAGGGTGGATTTCACGAGAGTAATCCTCCCTGCAAGGGAGAGATGTCTTGCAGCCAACTACTCATCTTCCCTCTGATTGTGGCAACAATTTGGTGATGGGTCGTCTTATTAAGTCTGTGATGCAGAACAGGTACTCCTAGATAACGCCCAAGGTCACCTATGCTTTCGATCCCAATTTTCTGGCAGAAACTGTGTTTGCTGCTGCGTGAAGTATTGGGGGAGAAGAAGCATCGTGATTTTTCTTTGGAGACAGTTTGGCCAGACACAGTAGCGAACTCCGAGAGTACATTGGCGATGACACTCGCCTGTTTCACATTGCCCTCCACCATTAGAAGGATGTCATCAACGAAGAAGATGTGTATGAGGGGTGTGCCTTGTCTTGTGAGTTTGATAGGTTTCCAATGGGTGTCTTCAACATCTTTAGAGATTTCCTGTGAGAGGCGTTCCATGCAGAGAACAAAAATGTATGGGCTCAGCGGGTCCCCTTGAAGGATCCCTTTGGTTGAGCTGAAGGGGGCAAGAGGGACTCCATCCCAAAGAATAGATGTGCTGCCACTCGAGATGATATCCATAATCAAGTTAACAGTAATTTTTGGAAGCCCAATTTTGACGATTGTATCCCAGATGAAGTTCCAATTCATTCAATCGAACGCTTTGGAAAGATCTAGTTTAATGCATACCCATTGCTTGCCCGACCTTTTCTGTCTCATGGAGTGTATAAGTTCTTGAACAAGGATGATGTTGTCGCTTATATGCCGGCAAGGGATGAAGCTTGTTTGAGTCTCCTTTACCCACAGGCTCAGGTGTGGTTTGAGGCGTTCCACTGGAATTTTTGAAATAATCTTGAAGCAGGTGTTATTGAGTGAGATCGGCCTTAACTCACTACATTTTTGAGGTTGTCTGCATTTAGGAATCAGGACCATATAAGAGTCTGACAAATGAGCATCTATCTTGCCTATGTTGAATGCCTCTTGGACTGTGAGAGTGATAGAGTGTCTGACTTGCTGCCAATATTTTTGGAGAAAGTTGGTGCATACCCCGTCTGGGCCTGGGGCTTTCAGAGGGGACATCTGAAAAAGAGTGTTTTTAACCTCCTCGGTGCCAGGTGTGCGAGCAATGTAATTGAGCGCCTGACTTGAGAGTTGAGTGAAATGCCCTACGTAACCAGCAGTTGCGTCTGGCCTGGCTTTGGTCTGTCCATCGTCGGTAAGAAGGCATATGAAGTAGTTGGAGACGAGTTGCTTAAGCTCATCTAGATTTTCAATCCAAGCATTCTCCTCATTTCATAGTCTGGTTATTTTTGCATGGTGGTGACAGGATTTAACATAAGCATGGAAAAAGCTTGTATTTCCATCGCCATATTGAAGCCAGTTGACGTGTGCTTTTTGTTGCCAATCCATCTCCTCACGAAGAAGGATATTGTTGTATTGCTCTTGCAAAGAGGCTGCTAGTAAATCGTTAGTAAGGATCGAATTAAATGAGTCTTTTACCTGGAAGCGGCTGAGGCGTCTCATGGTATCCTCCTTCGTCTTCTTTCTATTCTTATTTGTCTTCTTTTCCCAGCTAAGCATAGATTTAGAGAAAGGCGGTAGGACATGGAGAAAAGACGTCGTGGAGTCCCACTTTGGAAGGATCAGATTGTTGAACTCTGGATTAGCAATTCAGCTTGCCTTGGTGCAGAATACATGCGGCTTGCCGTCTGTGTTGGGAGGGTAGGATATGAGGATGGGGTTATGGTCGGAGTAGAGGCGGGGCAACACTGATGTACGTAGCCCCCCTTCCACTGTGAGACAGCAATTGTTGGCGATGACCCGATCTAGCTTCTCAAGGAGTTGCTTCCATTTGAAGGTGTAGTAATGTCCACTAGTGTGAACTTTGGCGAGTCCAGTATCTAGTAGAAGTTTATTGAACAGTTTACAGCTTCGGTGGTCGAAGGATTTACCTCCTTTCCTCTCTGACTTGTCAAGCATCGTGTTGAAATCACCAACCACGGCCCAAGCACCGTTTATGGTATTAGAGATTTCAGTAAATCATGTCCAGAGCAGATTCCTCTTCAGAGGGTGAGGGCTGCCGTAAACAACTGTTAGGTGCCACGTGTTGTTCACTTTGCAATGGATTAGCTGACGGTGATTAAGACTGATCTCGATGTTGCAGCGGTTGCTATCCTAGAGGATCCAGATGCCACTAGAGAAACTGAGTGCTTCCACCCTGTGGGATGAGGAGAAGTCTAGCTTTTTTATTATTGTATCTGCTGAGTTACCACTACATCGGGTATCGATGAGTGCTAGTATATGGAGATGGTGTTTGATCTTATAATCCTGAATTAAACGAAGCTTGTCCTTGGAGCGAGCTCCTTGGATATTCCAGCAGAGGATGTTAACCATTAAATTAGATGGAAAAGGTTGTTGACAGGTTGATTAATGGAAGGCTTCCTACAGCCCAATAGACTGCTTGCCTCCTTCATTAACTTTTGGCCCCTCAACGGCAGTGGTGTCTGAGATATCCATTTCCTGATTCTGGTTATCGAACTCTAGTTGTTTCTTTGCGTGGCCAGGGTTGGGATTGGTGAACATTTGGGCCAACCTTCCTTTCTTCCTTTCCCTCTCGGGACTGATCATAACATTTTGATAGATGACGCGTCTGTTCCTGAGCAGGACGCCGCTATCATTAGTGGTGTTACCCCAACTGAATTTGTCAGGAGGGATGTACGACCTTGGTTCAGTGTTCATCCCAGTGAAGATGAAGGCCTCCCCATTATTAGGGAGGTTGTCACGGCCTTTAGAGATTTTGTCATCAATTAGGATGACGGCAGTGTCATCCTGGGCTGCGGTTTTGGTGCCCTATGGGTGTTCATTGCTTGTCATCCTCTTGGGAGGTGGGTTATTCTGCTTCTTTTTGTTCTTCTTGTGGACAATTTTTTCCCATCCGCCATCCTCCTCTTGCATTTTAGTTGGGTTGGCTGTCTCTTGAATGGGTTTTGTTGTAGCTTGGTTTGTTTTGGATTGGTTGTTTCTTCCTTCATTGCTTGGTTTCTCCTTCTGCAACTGTGTCTTCTTTACAGGCTTCAGAGCATGGATTGACGCCAAATAGGAGAAGGGTGCTAGTGGAACTACAACCTTCAAGGATGAGGCTTCCTATGGTGTGAAAGGCTTGACGAAGGAGCAGTCGGCATCGGCATGGCCCAACCTGCCACAACGTAAGCACACTGTTGGTAGGTTCTCGTACTCAAGGTGGTAGTATTCACCATTCAAGAAGATTCTGGGAAGAAGGGGTTGGGCGGTGTCGACTTCCACTGCTAGGCGAGCGAACTTGCCGCGGTCTCCTGTAGTTGTAGTGGTGTCGATTTTGATTGTCTTCCCCACCAGATCTCCTATGCTGGAGAAGAGTTGGTTCTGGAATAAGAAGACATGCAAATCAACTACCCTAGCCCATACCACAAGCTTGCGGGGTATGGGGTCTGAAGGTCAGAACTTGGGAGACCATGATTGGACTGAAAGATAATTTCCGAAAAATGGTCCAGGGCCCCTTTGTCATGGCATTGATGAAGTCCTCCTCATTCGCCAGTTGGACGATATAGTAGCCAAGCTCAAGATCGATGACTCTGAAGGAGTCTGATGGCGACAATAGAAGAGCCAGCCGGTTAACAAGGGTTTGGAAACCGATGTTACCTCCGATTAGTTTCACAATAACAGCATGCTTCCATGGCTCTAAGAGCAGTGTGAGGGAGGCCGGATTTACTGTGATCGCTGGTAGGGCTCCACTGCGATCTACCAGTATGTGTTCCATGCGTAGGGTGTCTGGGGAAACAAGCTTGATTGTGTCAGCAGCCTTGCGGCCCATCATAGCATCCTTATATGATTTCTCCTGTGTCTCGACGCCGTCGGTCACAGCTTCACGGTTTGGTTGGATTAGATCATCGTTAGCATGTGGGGTGCGGGTGTCGTCGTTCATAGGCATACTGCCATGAACGTGGATTCCTCCGCGTCCTATTCCTCTGTGTCTGCGGCCACCTCTGCGCCTGAACCCTAGGTGCTCCGCGGAAGCCATAACTCATTTTTATCCAATGTTGATTGCATAAACTATAATATAGGCATGAATTATTCCACCATAAATAAAGCAAAGAAGTTGATATGGTATGTGGTATTCACATGAGGGGAGTCAGACATACTTTAAGGGGGGTCACAAATAAATTTAGTCATCAACCAAAATCTATAAAAAATCTAATAACATCAGTGGTTGTCAATCACCAATATGTTTAGTTTATCATAGTTCTTCCATCATTTTCAATAATGTAAATTGTATCAACAAAAAATGATATACAAGAAAGTACATATTGCTCATTGAATGGATAAACACCTTAATAATGCTCACTAATTTCTAACTAATAAGGAATAATAATGGTTGATTGAAATACTAATGAGCGCTTTCCACTAGTACTAATAGTCACAAGATTGGTATTAGAGTATGTATTGGTTACATGTGTTTAGTTCCATATTGTTGAGTATAGGAGTGCTACCATGTCTGCACTCCTATTTATACAACCATGCCTGCACTCCTATTTATACAAGCCTTGTAATCACTTGTAATATATCTCAATATAACCATATTTACTATTCTGATATGGTATTAGAGCCAATATCCTATAAGAGAGAGAAAGTTAAAGACAATCCTAGCTAGAAAGAGGCGACC